>CM051395.1:10824157-11424157 GCA_028052125.1 Melia azedarach
TGTGTCGGCATGTGCGCTTTCATAACCGGAGAGAAGGCAAACTAAGCTTCACACGCATTCAATGAATCGGCGTTGGTATTGGTTTGGTTTCGTCAAGAGGGTGGTTTGGAAGAGAACGTGATTACGTGGAATAAACAAAGAGTTTAAGGCGCGATTCTTGGCCGATTAATTAATTTTTAGTACGAGGTTTTCTTTTCTTTTTTTTTTGGTATATATGGTTGAATGAGAATGAATGATGTCGCTCTCGATCTAACAATAAATTATTGCCTTTGTGTTATCCCCACAATTGATAGTAACAATTTTTATTTCTTTTTATGTGATTGTAATTTTCCCAAAATAGTAATCTCTTATATGTTCTCTATTTTTATTTTTTTAACTCTAATTTTCTTTATTAATTTAAGTTTCATGAATTTATATAGGTTCACACATCTTTTAGTATAATAACTAAGAGAAATGTAATGTATTAAATAGTTATTTATTATATTATTTTAATAACATTATTGTCAATATTTTTTAAAAAAAAAACTTATTCTCAAATTAAGGTTCCACTTTTTCTGTAAGCCATTGCCTAATATATATATTTACATGGAAATTAACATGTAATATTTTAAGCATTCTTAAATATTTTTTATTTACTGTGGTGCAATGATTTAATATTTGGCCAACTTTACTAAATTTATTATTATTATTTAAAATTTTGGAAAAAAAATCTAATACATTAATACACTTATTTAATAAAATTATATATTTTTTATTTTATTAATTGAATACACACACATATAAAATAAATAAAATTTTAAATTTATTATTAACTTAAAATAATAATAATTACGTAAATAATATATATAAACATACAAATTCTATTATATAACTTAGGACAATTTTTAATTTATCCCAACACAATCATAATTGTACACCCTCCTTCTTCCCCCCCCCCCCCCCCCCCCCCCAACTTTAATAATGGTCCTCATTCCATTCCTAAATATTAACTTTAATCGTTTAATGTAATAGCTGACTGCGGTTGACTTGAGAAAAAATATTTTACCCTTGGATAATTAAAATGTATTATAAAATGACCAAAATGATCGTACAAAGAGACAATAATTTGTTTTCTTTCTTCTTAATTTTTTTTTTCTTTTCTTCTTTTCTCATCTCTATTTATTTTTAAAAAAAAATTAATTTTATCTTTAATATATTTCAATATTATCACTTACATTTTTACTATTTAAAAATTACATCTTTAGTCCCTACTGTTATAACATGACTATTAAATGTTAGTATATTTTATCATTTGACATATTTACTCTTAAGTAAATTAAATTTGTATTGAGTTTAAATTAATGTAAAAAATATATATAAAAAATAAACTTCTTTTTATTAAGACTCTAATTGCTTTTATTTTTTATTTTTTATTTTAACAAATAATTATTGAATAATATTTTTTTGGATTATAAAAATTTACAAAAAAATTCACAATTCGACTTTATAAAATATTTTATTTATAAACAATTTTTTACAATAAATTTAGATTTTATTATATTATTTTTAGTTAATTTTATTATAAAATTAAAAAAATTCAAAAGAAATAAACTTATTTAGATTTTTATTATTTTATTTTTATTTAATTTTATTATTTTTATTTTTATAAAATTTTATTATTTTTATTTTTATTTGATCTTATTGTAAAAATTTAAAAAATGAAAAGAAATAAACTTATTTATATTTCATTATCTATATTTAAATTTGATTTTATTATAAAATTTTTTTAAAAAATAAATTTATTACATTATGAATTTAATTTTTTAATTTGAAATTATTTTTTATTAAATAATTTTATTCTTAATATTTTTTTAGTTTCGTAGAATTGATTTATTTTATTTTTTAAAACTTAGATGACATTATCACTATCACTATCACTATCATTATAGGGACAATAAGGTTATTTTTACATAAAATTTGAATTTCTAAGGTTATTGTTATAACGGCAGGGATTAAATGTATAATTTTAAAATAACAAGAATATAAGTGATAATATCAAAATATATTAAAAATGAAATTATTATTTTTCCATTTATTTTTTTCTTCCTTCTCTCTCCTTTGTTCTATTTTCTTTCTTTTCTTTTGTTCATTCTCGGTTGACTAGAAAATAATTAGAATTCTGCGCGTACATAAGCAAAATTACCGCACCACTTCCTCCACATCCTCTCTGGTAGGGACATCTAAAAAAAACATTCCATTTCTTCTTCCTTTTTCTCTTCCTTTTCTATCCCCATGATTTTCTTCCTGTAGCTTATTTTCTACATTTCAAGGGACCCATATGCAAGAAAAAGAAAGCAAGAAAGTTTGAGGGAATGGTTAGTAGTGGTTGTTAGTTGTTACCTTAAAAAAGAAAAAAAAGAAGGAAATCTCTTGACTGTGGGGACTTGGTCTTGTGTGTATTTTGTACTTATAGTAGCTTCTTTACAATGAAGTAGCTTGCTCTTATCATCTTGTTGTAGCATTCTGATACAAAAAGATATAAAGGGTTTAATTTTCTTCTCCATGATCATCACCAACAGCAAGCATCTATATATTTCTTTCTCTTTTGTTGTTTATCATTTCTCTCCTATTGTCGAAGAATGAACAAAAAAGAAAGGAGAAAAAAAAAACAAAGGAGAGAGAAAGAAGAAAAGAAACATAAGAGAGAGAAAAAAAAATAAAGGGAGAATGACACGTAAAACACTAGTTCTTAAAATTAATGTCAAATATATTTCCAAACTCAAAATATTTGTCGGTGACACCCCTTTTATTAGATTTTTTCGTCATTGTTAAGATTTGACTAACTTTGACTAATAAAATGACATAAATACCCCTATAACCGATATTGATCGAAACATAATTAATTTCTAACCTTTAATTTGACATAAAATTTATATTTTTCATTTCTTACAAAATTTCTTTTTATAAAAAAAATACTAAATTAGTTACCCTAAAACTCAAATTAAAAATCCTAAAATTCAAATCACTAACCCTAATTTTTAACCTACCCAGCCAAATCAAAATTGCCCTTTTTCCCATCGGTAATCAAATTGACTGTTCTCTCTTGTCAACTTCCAAATTTCCCTCTCGCTCATCAACATCAGACTATAATTGATTTTGATCCTTGCACATACTTATGCTTACCACCAATATTATGTTATGTCTCCCATTCTCAATCACATTGTACAACAATCACAATCCCCAACACCAAAACGTCGACTTTTTACCAGACAATTTAAGTCAATTTTTTATTTTGATTTTCTTTGCTTGTAATAGATTTTAGGATTTATGAGATATTAATCTATTTCAACAAATTAATAATCCCTTTATAATTTACCTTTGAGCGAAATCAAAAAATAAAGAATCTTAAAAGAAGAAGAAGATGATAACGACGGCAAGGAGAAGACAATGACGACGACGATGGCAAGGAGAAGCAAATGAGAAGAAAATGGAAAAAAAGAAGTGAATTATGATGGTGGCAGAGAGAAGATGATGACGGCAAGGTGGAAAGGAGAAGAGATGAGAAGAAAATGGAAAAAAAAAAGAGAGAAAAGAATGCTAATGGTGATGGTGGCCAAGAGAAGTAAGGAGAAGATAATAGAAAATTTTAGGGTTTTTGGTTTCCTTTTTATATTTTTTTTATTATATAATTATTCTTTTTGGTTAAATATAAATTACTTTTTATTTTTATTTTTAAATTATATAAAAATAATAACATTTTTAATTTAATTTTAAGTTATAAAGACTATTATGATGTTTTTCATTATAACAGAAACGAAAAAATCTAACAAAATGGATATCATTGACAAATATTTTGGATTCGGGGATGTACTTGATATTAATTTTAAAAAATAGGAGTCCATGTGTCATTTTTCATAAATAAATAAAGAGAGACAAAGAAATCAGGAAGGAAGAGGACAAAGAAAAAAAAGGAACAAAATAAAAATTAATTTTGAGATTTTAGGATTTATAGTCTTTTTATATGGTCATTTTGGCCATTTAACAATATATTTTAATTATCTGTGGTCATCTACTATATTTAACTTGTGAAGTTAACATTTGGAGGGTGAAGTAAGGAGTTTTTATTAAAGTGGCATTGATGATTGTCAATAATAATGGTTGAGTATAAATTAAAGATTGCTTTATAAATTTATAGATGTATAATTATTTTGTTAACACATTTTGTATGATTTTTTTTATCTCTAATAAAATTTATTTAAAAATTATATCCTCATAATTTGAAATATTAAATGATCAATGAAGAATAATATAATTTTTATTGGTATTAATAATATAGTAAGTGAAAAATGGTTAAATTAGTGAAATCTTTAAAAATGTCTTTGATGTTACTACTAATAATTTAAAAAAGGTCAGTATAAAGTTATCAAAACTTGCCATTTAAATGTGAGTTTTTCAAATTTTATGGAAATATGTGTTAATTCCTTATATTTACAGGTACAAAAAAATATCTTAGTAATTAGGAATATTATACTTTACCCCCTCTGACTTTTAGAGAAATGTGATATACCCCCTAAGTATTTGAAAAAGATAATATACTCCCGGAATTTTGGAGAAAGTCTAAAATATCCCATAAAGTTATTAGTTACATCTTAATTTGACTATTTTACCCCTCTACTATTAAAGATATCTAAAATATTCATATTATCTTTTTTTTACTTTATAATAATCAATATAATCTTATTGTAATATTTAAATTTAAAAATTATAATAATATTTTAATCCTTAATTATTTTTTTTAAATTTATAATATCTAATTATATATAATTTCTAAAATATATCGTATAATATTTAAAAAATCATGTACAATTAACTATAGATTTTTTTATAACATAAAATTTGTTATGAAAACTCTTAATTTTTTACATAATTATACATAAATTTTAAAATAGACTATTTTAATAATATAATATGTTTTAGAAAATATATTATTACATATTATATAAATTTGATAATAAATTTGAAAGAAAATAAATAATTTAAAGTTAAAATACTATTATAACTTTTAAATTTAAATATAAGAATAAGATTTTATTAATTATTATAAAATAAAATAAAAAGATAATATAAATATTTTTAATATTTTTAATAGTAGAGGGGTATCTTAAATGTTTTTCAAAACTTAAGGGGATATGTTGTCTTTCTCAAATATTCAAAGAGTTATATTACATTTCTCCAAAAGTCGGGGTATCCTAATAATTATTATCTTTTAAGGTGGACATTGTGGTTAAATATAATTGAAATTGATAAACTAACTTAATTGTTTATTTTTTTTCTTAATTCAAATTGTAGAACTAATTTAATTGTTTATTTTTCTTGTATATAATTTTTAACACTAATTTCAGTACTATATACAAACTCTTAAATAATTTTTATTTTATGCATATTAATGCAACAAAAATATATAAATATATTGTCATATTTCATATATTTATATATTTTTACTTCAGGAGTATTTTTATAATTTCATTAAAATATAAAATATGTGATAATTATATAATATTTTTATATTTGTTTGGATAAATAAATTTATGTAAAAATTTATATAAAGATTTATACACTTAACATTACTCATTTTTTAAAGTCCAAAATAAAATAATTGTGATCACATAAAATATTTGAAATTAAAAATTCATATATTAAACTATTTTGATATTTTTATATAAAAAAACACTTCACAAAAATAGTTATTATGCATTTTACACTTCTTTTAAAATTTTAATTAATTAATAGTATTTTATTATTACTATATTTTATATAATATTTTGCCTAATTTTTACAAATATGTAAAACATAGAAAAATGATATAATTTGAACCGATCTATGTTAGGGACTAAAGTGACCCAAGTCTCAATCTAAAATTATTTATTTACAAAAATAAGAATTGTTTTACTGTTTACTATGCAGAATAGATTTTTATATCAGTTTGTATGCTTCACACTACTTTTTTGTTTTTTAAATCTAATAAGGATTATTTAAAACTGCAATTACTATCTAAATACATTTTTAATATCACAAAATAAGTTTTATGTTTAAGCAAAAACATTATTTTCAATTGGCTATCTTAAAATTGTTTGTATTTTGTTGTGATATAAAAAATATTTTGACGGCATACCACAGTCCATAAAAATTAAAAATATCTCTTCAAACTATACTATGTCTAAAATTTTTTAAAAGTGCTAGTGCAATAAATAGTATATCGTTACATATTTTATCATGTAACTCGTTGAGATATTTGTAATTTTTATAAATTATAAAATAGCATCATAATACTTATTGTATCACAATGAGATATCGTCAAAAATTGAGTAATTATATAAAATTATCCTAAAAAATTAAAAATTTTAAAAATTAGCCATAAGTTTTTAATTGAGTTCAAAATCTTAATTTTGAAACAAAAGTTAAAAAATAATTAGATCTTTCATAATTTTAGTAATCCCACCGCTATCAGCAACTACTCACCATGTTGCGAACGTCATTGATTACCGATAATTTTGGAGTAATGAAGAATATTTTGTTAGAAGAGTAAAAAGAATAACGTTAGCTAGCAGTAGGTTTGACATTGATTTTAGAGAGAGTATAAAAAGTTAAGTGGGAGATGATTTATAATTCACGGAAAGAGAAGAAGATAAGAGGAAGAGAGTGCCTTATAAAGAAGATGAAAAAGGAAAAGAGAGTTGAGTTTTTCTTCTGTATATAAGGAGAAGGGAAAGTAAATAAGAGCATTTCTCAACTAAATTAATGGATAAACTTCGAGACTCAAGTTTAAGTTAAATTGAAATAATAACATTTGTATCCTTAAATTTTTAAATTTACGTCTCTAAAATTTTTGGAAAAAATTAAAAAAAAATTTGATTTTGATCAAAAAGATAATTATACTCTTTCATTATCAAAATCTTTAGACGAACGTTATGAACCTATAATTCGTTGATATATTTATCATCTTTATAAATTGCAATATAATATGTTAATATTTATTATATTAGAATAAAATATTACCTAAAATTAAATAGTTAAATGAAATTATTCCGTTTAATTTTATTGAAAATACAATTTTACTTTCTAATCATTAAATTTTTTTAAACCTAACGTTTAAAAATTTATAACTTATTAATATAGTTTGAATGTTTTTATAGTGTAGTATTGTATCAAAATACTTTTATATCATAAAATTTTAGAATGGTCCGTTGAAAATAACTCAGCAAAATCTCTTATTGGGAGCACAACTATTATTCCCAATTTATTTATTTTTCCAAAATATTAAACACGCCAACGGTCGGAACCTCCACGTCACCGTTGTAACAACGGGCGTTTTTTCTGTCCCTCTGCTTAGTTTTCGGCAATTTATTCTCCCCGCCATTTCTTCCTCCGAAAAAAACACAAACCAAACCAAATCCGACCTTCTGGCCCATAATTCTCCGCTTTCATCCTCCAAACTCACCGTCACCGACCTGTGAATCAAAATACCAGTGGCTTAATTAACATCGTTTTCTTTTTTTTTTCCCCCTTTTTTCTTGTAGTCGGAGGAAAAATTAATTAATTAATCGAGCTGCAGGTAATTTAATTTAATTTATCATGAACAGAGAGAAGTTTCATCATGCGCATACAGTTCTCTCTGTGTCTATAGTGTTTCTGGTTTTGCTTTGTTTGTCGCATCCGGTTGCTTGCCAAAATGCTCAAAATCCAGAGTTCAATCAAGCTGCAGCTCAGGTTTACTCGGATCTCGTCAATAAGAACATCGCTAATTTCACCTCCGTCTTCAAGCAAGAGGTCTCCAGGGAATTGGGCTTCTGCATTACCGACACGTCAGTTGCTTCTCCATATATAATAATGATAATAATAATAGTAATAATACATTTTTACAAATAAGGAAGCCCATAGATTTTCATATGTTGGCGTTGTGTACAAGTTTGGAAACGTAAATAAGATTTTAATATGTTAGGGTTTTAAATTGCAGGGAAACTGATTGGAATGAGGCATTCAATTTTTCCAAAAATACAGAATTCTTGGCCAATTGCGCCAAGGTAACCAAAGGTACAAACTCTATAATTATTTTCTAATCATATTGTGACAAAATATTATTCTATGAATTTTGATTCAATAAATAAAGTAATTGGCGTTTATATGGACTATATTATAAAATCAACTTGAACGAATTGTTAGAATGAATATAGATTAAGTGTCGTGATCATGTTATTGAAGTTTAAAGGATTCTCTGCAGTAGATAATTTTATGAAATAAAGGTCTTTGTTGCACTCCTGGGAAATTTTATGATGAATTTTGAAACCAAGATGTCTACGAGTATTTTACTCGATTCTCGAGGTATGAATTTGCTCCATATATTATTTGGAGCGGTCATCGCATGAAAAGAATGTTTAGACTATCAATGTGATGTGAGAGAGAGTGTTATGTGAACTGGGTGTAATAATATATCCCAATAAGTTAATAGTTGCATGTATGCATGTATACCATGTTCCACTTGGCTATCTCTTTCTTCGTTCGGTTGATATCTCTAAATTACGAGGCAACAGTGTGCAATGCTGCTAAGAAATTTGAAAAAATTTAGTAAATAAATTTGAAAGAGAAGTCATAGCATTTCTCAAATTTTAGAACTGAATTTACTAGCTTGGCAAAAACGTACTACTGTTATTATCTTTTCTCGGTTGTACACCAAACCCAGTAGTAAGCTTAAAGTGGAAGTGCATGGTTGTCAAAATATCAAATCTCATCCTTTAGTGACGTACACTTCTCTTTCCTGAACAAATACATTTTGGCATATGCTAATATTTTTAGGTTATCAGTTAAATGTTTTTCAGCTATGTTCCATTTTGCAAGTCTGATCATGTTCTGGTGGATCAATAGGAGATATTACGCAACGCCTGTGCACAGCAGCAGAAATAAAGTTCTACATCGCTACTTTCTCAGCAAATGTGCAGCAGTCTTCAGGCTCAGGGAAATCACATTTAAGACCAAACAAGAACTGTAATCTGACCTCATGGGTTCCTGGATGCGAGCCAGGATGGGCTTGTAGTAGTGGTGTTGAGAAAGTTGACATGAAAGATTCAAAGGAAATGCCTTCTAGAACTGAAAATTGTGCAGCTTGTTGTGAGGGTTTCTTCTGCCCTATGGGTTTGACTTGTATGATAAGTAAGTATTTGGAATGTTATTAATGATTGTGGCATAATTTAATAAAACATGTCTTTGTATTCTTAGTAGAGCCCTTGGTAAAATTACAAAGTTTGGACCATAATTCATAACTTTTTCTTTTGCTTTTTTGTACTCAGCATCATAAAAGAATATAATTCTGTGAATTTCTAGAAATCTCATCACACAAAAGATTTACTTCTGGAAAAGCCAGCTATAGGTTTTAACAGTATATTATCATCATATGTACTGGGAATTCTGCTATTATGGCAGTTTGCTTGTTTCAGATTTTGAATTATGTAGGGCATTTGTTAGAATGCTGAAGGTTTTGTCCTATGTTCTTGATGTAATTGAAAGTTTCTAGCTTCACTTCTAACTGTCATTATATTTGTCACTAAAGCTTGTCCATTGGGTGCTTACTGCCCACGCGCAAAACTCAACGAAACCACTGGTGTTTGTGACCCGTAAGTTTATTCATGTTTTACTTTATTTTCTTGATCTTGTGCTTATCCTGCATTAGCATACATTAATATTTATCAGCAGAAACAATTTGCAGATATACTTACCAACTCCCTCATGGGACTAAAAATCATACCTGTGGAGGAGCAGATGCTTGGGCTGATATCCAGAGTAGTACTGAGGTATTCTGTTCAGCAGGATCATACTGTCCGTCTACTATCCAAAAAATTCCTTGCAGTAGTGGGTATAGAGAATTATCCCAGAACTTCTAGCAGTTATCCTTAGAATCACAAGTTGCAATTTTATTTCTTTGTTGCTGCATGACTTTGGATTTTGCTTCCAGTTCTTGGTTCTGTTATTTTTCCCTTCTGAAAAATTTCAGTGGCCACCAGTTGACCACTGCATGACTAAATATTTATTTTTTGTATTTGTTTCAGACATTACTGCAGGTTAGGTTCAACTTCTCAACAGGGTAAGCTTTTTGTTTACTATTAGTAGATAGCAAATTGAAAACCCTATTTGATCTCATTGCTTGACATGCTTTTGGTATAATAGAATTGCTATTGGCCTAATTTCTAAAAAAAGGTAGATACCGCAGCATGTGACTGAAACCTTGAAAGGATGGCCATGGATGCTGGTGCCTGGAACATTGCCAAACATGCATACTGTTAGGTTAGCCAAGAAGGCAGTATCCAATATTATTAATTACCTCATACAACAGCAGAAAAGGATATGATTCTTCACAACAAAAACTGAAATTTCTGAAGGAAATTTGGTTAATGTCAATGACTCACTAAAATATTCTGCTAGGCAGTAAGAATTAATTGTATAGTTGGTCAAAACCTTGTTGAAACTAAGAGTCTATTTTTCCTAAGTGGACTACCTCTCAAAGTAGGAAACTATAATGCATACACACAAGCAGATAAGAGCTCTCTAGAATTGGAGTATGCAAACTTGCCAATTCCCTTACAAAACAAAAATAGACATAAACTTCTTTAGCCAGCAATCAATTAGCAGGATTTCTCAACTGGCAGTTTGAGAGCTTTACGAAACAGGGTGCCCTGCAGTAAGTAGAAAGGTAAAATCTTTCTTATTGGAGTGCAAAAGGAAAGGAAAATTAGGAATGAAGTGGGCATATGAAAACTCGAGAGTTTTCTATTTAGTCACTTCATATTGTTTTATTGGCGTGGTCTTGGTTGGGAAGACAAAGTGCGGTGCTAGAATTCTTCTTCTATAATGATAAGCTTAAAAGTAATCTGCTCAGCAATTTTTCCCCCACTTTTGGAACAATAGTCCGCTAGATCAACAATCTAAGTATAATAATAGTTTGCACTGTATTACTTTTGAATAAGAACCTGGCTAGGCATGATTTTCAGGAAAAAATTAGAATATTGGTGAATATGCTGCAGACATGTAATGCAGTCTGCGCATGGCAAACATCTAACCTCTGACAATTTTTTTATTTCTCATGTACTCAAAGCTGATAGAATTCATTATTATTAACTGGCACAGATGTTCTTTTCAATTGTATTGTTTCAATATTCATTTCTTTTTTTCCTTTATGTTAATAATTTCAGAGAGCATATAACCTTCTTCATTGAACTTGCAGAGTGTTTATGGTTGGCAACTTGTGAGCCCAAATCAGCAAACCAAAATATCACTGCATACGGCATCTTGTTGTTTGTGAGTGACCATCTTACTACTTGATCACTGAAATAATGAGATCTTCAGAGACTTCTAAAATATTGAAATAAGCTATCCACTTATATTGCCATGTCATGATCCAAATTCTTCTCATGGATTAACTTGTTGCATACCAATTTCAGTGCCTACTTATTGATTAATATATGGGAAGAAACACCACAGGTATGCTGGAATCTCTAACAAAAGGAATAAAACAATGCATCTAAAAACTAGATAAGTTTTCCATTATGCTAGCTGCAGCTTTACCGCCCAACCAAATCATGTCTTCTTGTTCATTTTTTAAGATTTTAGACACTTTTGCTAGCGGCATTTATTGATGCATATTCTTTCAATCATCAAAACCTTAAATCTTCAATCTTCTCTCACTTGCATTTATAAATTATCTTGTCAGCAAATCCATCATATTTATTTCTAATTTCAATGGTCTATGCAGGTTGGAATAAGTGTCCTACTTATAATTATATATAGCTGCTCTGACCAAGTGCTCGCCACTCGAGAGAAGAGAATAGCAAAATCTAGAGAAAAGGCAGTTCAAAGTGTAAGGGAAACAGCACAAGCACGTGAAAAATGGAAATCTGCTAAAGAAATTGCTAAGAAGCATGCAATTGGTCTGCAAACACAGCTATCACGTACATTTTCTCGAAGAAAATCTACAAAGCAACCTGAGAGGCTGAAAAGTTCAACTCAAGCTAAACCTGGAACAGATGCTGCCTTACCACCTTTGCCTGCAGGCCCGCCATCTCATCTACCATCAAAAGGAAATAAAAAGGACAAAAACAATCTCACCAAGATGTTACATGAAATTGAGAACAATCCTGATGGTCAAGAGGGATTCAATCTGGAGATTGGGGATAAAAATATTAATAAGAATGGTCCTAAGGGTAAGCAGTTGCATACTCAGAGCCAAATGTTCAGATATGCATACGGTCAAATTGAGAAAGAAAAAGCTATGGAGGAGCAGACCAAAAACATGACTTTCTCTGGTGTAATCTCCATGGCTAATGATATTGAATTCAGGAAGAGGCCTACCATTGAGGTCTCATTCAAAGATTTGGCTATTACTTTGAAAGGGAAAAACAAACATCTGATGAGGTGTGTGACTGGAAAATTATCCCCTGGCAGAGTTTCAGCTGTGATGGGTCCCTCTGGGGCAGGAAAAACAACATTTCTTTCTGCTTTGAGAGGAAGAGTACCTGGTTGCACCATGAGTGGTATGATTCTTGTAAATGGCAAGGTTGAGTCTATCCAAGCATACAAAAAAATTATTGGTTTTGTGCCACAAGATGATATTGTGCATGGAAACTTAACAGTGGAGGAAAATCTCTGGTTCAGTGCACGGTGCAGGTATCTGAGATTCAATTCTATCATTTCCACATCCTTTATTTTGAGAAGATGTATCTCTTTGTGGATATTAGTGGCTTATGCTTATGCCTATGCACAACACAATTTGCCTGTAATTATTTACAACCAATCTTGTTTTCATCGTACATGGACACTATTGGTGGCTTATTTTGTTCATTGTTTCACTTTATATTAGTTGTATTGTTCTATGCCATGGTGCCTTTCTTTTTATTTCTAGTACAACTTGCTTTCCTCTCTACCAATATACACTGATACAAGCAACAAAGCCTTTTCTTTCTAATTTACTAGGTTTCTGATTACTGTAGACTTTCTGCTGACCTTCCAAAACCGGAAAAGGTGCTTGTCGTAGAAAGAGTCATCGAGTCCCTGGGGCTGCAGCTAGTGAGGGATTCTTTGGTTGGGACAGTGGAAAAGCGAGGAATCTCTGGTGGTCAAAGGAAACGAGTAAATGTTGGACTGGAAATGGTCATGGAACCTTCACTTCTGATATTGGATGAACCAACTTCTGGCCTGGATAGCTCATCTTCCCAGTTACTTCTGAGAGCTCTTCGCCGTGAAGCTCTGGAAGGAGTAAACATTTGCATGGTTGTTCACCAACCAAGGTAAATTCAATTTATATTAAGAAGGTGCATTCTATGGAATAAGTTTTCTTCATGTTTTCTCCTGCCCTTTGTGGTTTTATAATTTTTTTTCTCCCTCCATATGGCTGTACTCAGATGGACTTAATTTGTTTTGCCTTCGTTTATATTCTTTTTGAGTCCACTAAATGGGTGGCAAGCTAAATGTAACTGCTTCTTTTTCCTTTTTTCGCTTTTCTGGCTTCAGCTATGCCTTGTTCAGGATGTTTGATGATTTGATACTTCTAGCGAAGGGAGGTCTTACAGTATATCATGGACCAGTAAAGAAAGTGGAAGAGTACTTTGCTGGCATTGGAATTACAGTTCCTGAGCGTGTCAATCCTCCAGATTATTTCATAGACATTTTAGAAGGCATAGTAAAACCAAGCACAAGTTCAGGAGTTGATTATAAACAACTTCCTGCCAGATGGATGATTCATAATAATTACCCAGTTCCCATGGATATGCTACAGAGTTTGGATGGACTGCCAGCATCAGCGGGTGAAAGTTTGGCTCCAAGAATTAGTAATGATGGATCTGACGCCCAATCTTTTGCAGGAGACTTTTGGCAGGATGTAAAATGTAGCGTTGAGCTCAAGAAGGACAGCTTACAACGTAATTTCTTAAATTTAGGGGACTTATCTAAAAGGATAACTCCTGGAGTCTTTCAGCAATTTAGATACTTCCTTGGCAGGTACTTCCTGCGTCTTGTTTTTCTATGTTGTTCTGGCGACATGCCTACTCTCTATTGTTGACCACTAACTCAGGGAAATCATTTTGTTGCTAAGACCTGTGCTTTTTATTTGGGACAATTAGCAGGTGTCTCTGCAGAAAATTGAGTTTTTGAGTTTTCCAAGTTCATTTGATGTTTCCTCCCTGCTCAGTTCCATCAATTTTCTGTTCTTTATAATGACTTCAAACCTAATTTGTTCACAGAACTGGCTTCTTTGGCTTGCAGGGTTGGTAAGCAGCGATTACGAGAAGCTAGGATTCAAGCTGTTGATTATCTAATTCTATTACTTGCTGGAATCTGCTTAGGAACACTTGCCAAAGTGAATGATGAAACTTTTGGGGCAACGGGTTACACGCACACAATCATTGCAGTTTGTAAGTAAAATTCTTTTTTGTTTTTAATTTCTTGGTTGAGCAATAATAATTAATCTAAAATTCTTTTTAATTTTTAATTTCTTGGTTGTGCAATAATAATTACTCCTTGTGAACTTGCTCGAATGTCGAATCTGTGGACTTAATCACTCAAAATTTGAAACTCATACAACCATGAATTACAAGTTCTCTCTCTCCCTTTAAATTAAATAAGAGATGTTTGAGGTCCCTTGTGAAGATATTTTCCAAACCATGTTTCATTTCTCAGAGTCTCCTAAGCAGAATTTGATGCACTTGCAGCTCTCCTATGCAAGATTGCAGCTTTGAGATCATTTTCTATGGATAAGCTTCACTATTGGAGGGAGAGTGCTTCTGGAATGAGCAGCCTGGCTTACTTTCTCTCAAAGGATACAGTTGACCATTTCAATACAATCATCAAGCCACTGGTGTATCTTTCGATGTTCTACTTCTTCAACAATCCAAGATCATCCGTCACCGATAATTATCTTGTTTTAGTGTGTCTGGTGTACTGTGTCACTGGCATAGCTTATATTTTGGCCATATGTTTTGAACCTGGTCCAGCTCAATTGGTGAGCATTTAGACATTTTACATGGAAATTTTTCATAGCTTCAAAGTTCAAAACACACCAAGTACATAATTTTGTTTCTTCTCCTAAGTCTGATTTTGGTTTATGCAGTGGTCGGTGCTTCTTCCAGTTGTTTTGACTCTGATAGCAACCCATACTGACAATGCTAACAGATTTATACAAAGAGTATCAAACTTGTGCTACACCAAGTGGGCATTGGAAGCATTTGTGGTATCAAATGCCAAAAGGTTTGAATAGAAATGACTACCCTCCTTCATATGTATGTACATAACACATGGAACGGTTTTATGAACATAACATGCCATGCCCATTTATGTTGATCCCTTTCTTTCCTTTTCAGATATCGTGGAGTTTGGCTGATAACAAGATGTGGTTCACTATACGCAAGAGGGTACGATCTCAAGCATTATGGTCCTAGTTTAATGCTCCTTATTCTTACTGGCATGCTTAGCCGTGCCATTGCTTACTTGTGTATGCTAACCTTCCAAAAGAAATAAAATAGATTTAGCTTTTTTCCAGTTTTTCTCCATTGTTTCTTACTGTACAAAAACAAAATGAAAAGCTTGGTAGATCATTCTTGAAGTTGTCAGGGACTCTAGGAAACCGTAGCCTTTGGAAACAGATTAGTGAGAAGCTTGCCATCTACAACTTCTATTTGTATTTTTTAGTGTAAATGAATGCCTGCAATATAAATCATATATGGATGTTCAGCTGGAACGTATGTGTAGTATCTTTCCCTGCAGGTCGGGACAATTTTGTGAATAAAATGCATTCATAACGAATATTATTGAACAAGTTTTGGTGTTCAGTTCAGGACATGAGGCAACTGCATTTACACAGCAAATAATTATAATCCCCACATCCAGCAAACTTTTTGAAGACACACTTTTTTTTTTCAATTAATTGTGCCAATTTTGCATCTGTAGTCAGAAATATTATTATATCGTCTGAGGCAAAAAAGGGAAAAGCAAGTTATAGAAGCAGTACTACTGATATATGAAAGGAAGCATAAAAGCACTGACAGATAAAAAACCAAATGAGCATGAACACAAATTTCTGATTGATGTATATCATACCAACCATCAGTAATTATGAGAAAAAACCTTTTATTATAAAAGCAGATAGAACTAAAATGTCTTCACAACGAAATAAGTTCGAGCAAAAAGATGTAAAAGGCCGGAAAAAAGAAACTAAGTTATTGATTGATGCTCAATGGAAAGTCTAGCAAATGACATGAGGAGTTTCGTCTGCCACACCATTAGTAATCTTGAACTTCCGTATACTTCCATTAGCAAGTTACACCTCTCATTTCCATGTAACCAGTTCAAATTAACTTGTGTTTTGCATTAGAGAACACAATTATCCTGCCAGTTGCAATTTTGTATACTTAAAATAGATCTGCGCATGTAGAAATGATCCCATATAAGCATTAGTGACAGCACTCCCCGTCAATTACTTGGCAACCATAGCAACATAGACAACTGAATTGCCAAAAGCAAAGAAATGGTTCTAGGATAAGATATTTCACCTTATTGAAGTCATCCTGAAGTAGATGGTTCATCTCCAAACCAGATCCCCCATAAATTTAAGAGCTGGAACACCCCTTATCTCAACATCAAATAATGGTGCCTGGATTAATCTCAGACTACCAAGTTCTGGGTTGCTTCTTATCACATCAAGGGCACGCATCTGATCCTGCAATATTTAAATAACATATGAACAGAATCCAACCAACAATGTGTTATACGACTTTATTTCTCTTAATTCATATTCTGACACAGTAAAACCTTTTTTATCCTTACGACTTTGGAAATATATAATGTACCTTCCTCTTCATTGCACAAAACTTGCAGTCTGATGCCAATGGTGGTAAAACCTGATTAACAATAAGCCTCTGAACAGGGACACTTTCCTTCCTCAAAGATGCAAGCAACCTCGATGACTCACTTACTGCCATAACCTTAAAATGGTAAAATTAAAAGTCAAAACGAATTGAAGTTTATTTATTTAATTTTTTGGCTAAGAAACAAATTACGTTAATGATAAAGCACTTGAGGGTCTTGGTTAAAAGCAAATTTAGCATTGTAAAATTGATTAGTGACACCCACACTCTTTGTATCATAATAAAGATAGAAATGAGGCACAGTGGCAAATAAAGAATTAATAGAAATTATGCAAGATACAAAAAGGGTTATGGTGCAAAAGTGCAACTAAGTTGCAAAAAAAAATTTATGCTGAGAAAAATAGTAGAAAAGAGAGAATGGAGTTTTCTATCAGCAGCAAACTACAATATATAGCAAATAATTAGTAATCTATGTCATTTAACATCCTATTGAGTCTGCCTGTAGGACACTTTTGTTTACGTAAACTTAGCGCATTACCGTTGGAATTGTCACTATAACAAACTCAGTGGTATCTGAGTTGCGGAAAAGGTCCCGCACTTTTGCCATCCTCTCTCTTAGAAGCTCCAGCTTGTCAGACTACAAATTTGAACAAAAAAAGCTTAGAATTTGAACAGGCGGAGGAAATTTCAAAAAGGAATTGCAAGCTTACAGCATCCTGCCGTGTTTCTTCTTTCCCAAAAACAGACTTGAAAGCTGAAGTTGCTGAAGCTAACTTCTTCTTCAGCTGGATTACATGAATCATTTGAGAAAATTTTCAGTAGGTATAACAGTAAGAGAAACAGAGAATGCTTTCTACACCAAAGCTGAAAGTAAAACAGCTCAACCACTGGCTTTTCCACAGTGGTATCCAACATATCCCACACAAATCCAAGTTCAGAGAAAACATGGAGCCTCTAGCCCTGAGGAAGATGTGGAATGATAAATAATGAAAAATTATGATCACTTTTATCTTTAAATTTCTTTTAACTGCACCATGACTTGACCACTTTATATCAAGTGAAAGAAAAAAAGGCATAGGTTTTGATTTAAATCCAGGTTCCACATTCATACCTTCATCATTTTGCCTATGGATGCTTCCAGGAAGTCAGGCAGGGAGAGAAGTCGCAGTGTATGACCCTATAAACCATTTTGTGAATAAAATCGATAATCATAGATTAAAGCAACTTCTTAAAGAACATGAATATTAACTGACCGTGGGTGCAGTATCAAAAACTATCCGAGTAAACATACTGTATTCTTGTGACTCGACAAATTGCATAACCTGTCAAGCAGCTGTGAGGTCAACAAAAGTGCAAGGATAAATATCCCAAGAAAAGGTAATGCCTTTGAAATTATACATGCCTTTGAGATTGCAATAGCTTCATCCAGACCAGGTGGAGGAGTATCCAATAACTCTCCTAGTTTTAGTTCCCCTAACTGCAACAAATACAAAAGACCACATGTAAAAGCTAAGATATAGCAGAGGATAATCAAAAGACTAACATATAAGAAGGACCAGACGACAATTTAGATTCCTAGTAGATAAAAGGTGATGTTGTGCGGCAGAAAACTTCTTAAGTTTTGAGCCTTTGCTGCATAACTAAAATTTTATGTTTTCTAAAGCAAATTATAGGAGAGAATTCAATCTCAAGGTCCACCCCTAAATGCTAACTGAATGACCATGACTTTATTCACTAGCAACACAATTAAAACAACAATAAACAAATGAAGATATCAAGAACATTTATACAATTGATAATGGCCTTGAGTAATAATTCACCTGATCAGCAAGCATTCCAAGGCCCATGCTATCCATAAAATCTTTCATGCCACTGCCACCACTTCTTTGATTCGCAGTACGGAATTCTTCTCTAGCTTTCTCAGGGTTTATCTGTCATAATGCTAAAACAAACTATATACATCAATGTGGAAACGACGAACACAGCTGCAATGGAATGGCATTATTTTGGTGTTTGTTGATCAAATACCTCAAGAGCATGTAGTGGAGAATCAACTCCTTCCACAGGAACAAGAATCCCTCCAGTTAAATTCTGGGAAGACCGAAACAAGAAGCATGCATGAACAAGAGCTTCCAAATTTAATTTGACCCAAGTAAACAAACATTTAAAACCATTAGAGCAATCTGAGTAAACAGGAAATCAAAGTATTATGATTTTATACCTGGGCAAAAGAATCACTTAAAGAGTGGGCAGGATCAGTTGAGACCACTATGGTAGGGTGCCCACTGTTAGCAAATTTCACGGCAAGGGAAGCAGCATAGCTTGTTTTTCCAACACCTCCTTTCCCACCTAACATGTAATACTTACGCTGGGTCCCAGTGACCATTTCATCAAACCCCGCAACAGTTTCTACAGGAGTTGCCACCCATCTCACTACAAGTTGATTGGCATCCAAATATCATTACAGCTTATCTACATGGTTCAAGTGAACCTTATTCTTTGCAATGTTTTATAGAAACCAAATCCATATGATATTTGCAATATGTTCCCAAATATTTAATTCTGAGATGAGCTTGAAACTTCTACTTTTCCGGGTTGAATTCATTAAACAGTAGCCATACTTATCGCTCATGCTTAGCACTACCCAAAAGAGGATGCTGAATGTCAATATTAAAAGAGGGAGACCTTAACTAAACATGCTAGCTAAGATTCAAGGGTTTTGGCAGAAATTTTATGAACTTTCCTAATTAATATTGGGATTGCTAGTGTCAAAACACATATTACACAGATTAAATCCATTTTGCTGCGCCTCTGGAACTTGAAATCACTTGCAGTATTCCTTATCCAGCAACAACACCAATCTTGAATCATTGTTCTCATATGTTACTATCTTTTTCTTGTTTATCTAATCATCTATAACTCTCTTCACTCTTTTAATCTCACTTCAATAGAAGAACGCATTTTTTTTCTGAAACCCATTTCCTCATTTCATCATAAAGTTACTCTTAATCTCCTTTTCTATTGAATTTCTACATAACAAAACAAAATTGGAAAAAAAAATTATAAAATAAAATAAAAGCCATTCAATGACTAACCAATTAAAAATAAGAAAAAAAGGCTAAATGAAAAAGAAAACAGAGAGAGAGAGAGAGAGAGAAGAGCATACCTTGAAATGGGGTTTTGAAGGGCTTATTAAGTAGTGGAGCAGAAACGGAAGTGAAGTTTCTGGTTATTCTACATAGGTAAATATAGTTTCGGGGTTTAGAAAACCGGGCCAGCATGGCCATGAAGGTCTTTCTTGCAGAGAAACTGTTAATAGATACAAGTGAAAATGAGGTTAAACAGCGAAAAAACAGCTGATGGTTTTGTTTGGGCTTTGGTGATAATTTTCCCGGAAAGTGGAAGGCAGTGGAGTTTAGGGTTTTAGAAACTTCTTTTAAAAATAGGGTTTTAGAATAAAAAATGGTGAAAACAAATTCCATTTCTTAGAATTTAATATGCCCACTTGCCCACTTATAATTATAATTACAAAACATATTACCAATACATCACATCATTTTAAACTACAATATTCAGATTAGATCAAATTTAATAAATATCATGGTAACGTACCATAGGACAAGATGAAACGAGTGTGAATACGGAGGAGCTTCGGCAGGACGAAAGGGCTCTATCCTTAAACCCCATAAATTTTTATTATAATATTTATAATTGGGATTTATTTATTAATTTTATATACAATTTAATTCTAGAATTTTATAAAATTATTTATTTACTTTTTAATTTATTAATTATTTTTAAATGTTAATGGATTAATTTTATCTTTCAAACTTTTTTGACTCATCAATTATTAACAGTTAATCTCCTATTTTTGGCTTTTAGTGCACACTATAAGTTTAAACTCATCTTACTGAAGTCTTTCTTTCAGTTCTTTTATCTTATATAGTTATATTCATTCCACCAAAATTGTTGATTTGTCTCATTGTCTAAATGATACAATAGGAATTTAGTGTAAAGATTTTCACTTTTGGTGCCTTGTTCCAAACTAGAAATCCTCTTTGAAATTGAATAATTTCACTTTAGTCCCCTATTTTTCGTAAAATTTTATTTTATTTTACTAGTTTAGCACAAGTTACAAAAATATATAACATTTTAATGTCCTTTTTAATTTAGTCCCCCTACTATTTTGATTAACAACATTTCATCATTCCCTCCTATTCGAGACAACGGATATTTGAATTTTAAAGTAATGTTGATTTAGTCCTTTCACTGAATTTTGTACATTCCATTTGTCAAATTCATAAATAAAAGTGGAAAAAAAAACTATTTTTTTACTATTATATCTCTAAAAACTTTAAAAATAAAAATGTTTATGAATAAAAAGCCTATTTAGGAATATAATAATTAAATCATTGATTTTTAACGAAATTTGACGTCAAAGATCAAAAGTAGAATTTTTTTTACTATAGCCTTAGTTGTGATTTTACAAAAATTAGAGACCTGTTTATTATTACATATTTTTTTAATACATATAAATAAAGTTGTTAAGTTCTTCCTCCAAACAAATAACACCACTTATAAGCTGTGTTATTAGTGTCTAAGTAACCTTCAAGAAAGAAAAAAACCAGAATTGCAAGCTACGCCAAGCAAAGGCAAAAGGCAATTACTAGCTAGCAGTGACGCTCTTTCTACGCACGATGTCCCACCCGCAACAGCTGAGACGGTTAGCCATGAACCAGCCTGAAAGCTCCCTCTTATCATCCGATTACTATTCCTATACAACAACCAGCCGCTCCACTTCCTTTGCCTCTAAGTCTGAGTCTTATTCCTCTAACCAACAGTTGTTTCATCGAAACCAGCTGTTGACTACTTCTTGTTGTTTAAATGTTTTCTCCAGTTGGTTCAGCGGTTGGGGTGCCCGTTTCAAGTCGCTTTGTGAAGGTGATCATCACCTTGTTTCGTTCATGGCCACTCAGCAACCTCGTGTCTCTTTTAACATTCCACTGGATATAGTAAGATTGGCGGCAAATTCAATTTTCCGTTGAATTTTTCTTTCCTTCTTTCTTAATTTGTTTCTTTCAAAGTTTCTGTTGTTTCCTCGTGTTGTGATATATTGGGCTGACTTGTAATCCAGAGAAGAAAGAAGATTAGTCGGCAGCAAAAGAAAGAGGAACTTGAAAGGGAGGTATGGTGATCATCTTGCATTCTCTCTACTGTTTAACTTCTCAGAATAAACCGCCATAGGCTATGGTGATTTAAGTTAACATATGATTTAGAGAAACAAAGAGTACTGCAACTGAAATATTGGAAAAATCACTAGCTAGCTAATAAAAACTTGATCTCATTGAGCTTGGATCATGTTTAGGCAAATGTAGTTTTCCTATAAAACTTGAACTTGTTCTGCAGATCGAACCTTCTGTTCACAGATGTACAGCTTCAACTATTTGTTTGTTTCTGCCTTTTAAGAATTAAATCTATAATATTTTCATTATAGTATAACCATCAAGTGATATTCATCTATTATAAATATCAACAATTGTCTGACAGTATTTGACGATGCCTTTTTTTCAAAATTTTGCTTTTACTTAAGGAGAACCGTAACTTTTTATTCGTTAGTAATTAATTAATTGTAATATTGCAGCATACATAGGGATATTTAGTCAATCTCAAATTGTTAATACATATTGTTATGTATCAGTATTGCTATCAAATAAGGAAATCAAAGTCATGGAAATATATCTAGTTTTCTACACCTGAAGTGTCAAGGAAAAACTATGGACTAAGGCTAAATGGTACATATATAAAACATCTCCAGATAGCTAGCAGTTTTAGGCCATTGACATTTATATCGATTACCCTTTTGGTTGGATACAACTAAGATACGGGTGAAGAGGGTTTTGACGGTTATGTATTAATATCCAATGTTGCTTGCAGGTCTCCATGCTTCAGAAAATGCTGAAACAAGAAGAAATGATGCATGAAATTTTGGAGCACATACATCAAGGTCATGATGGTTCTGGCATTTCTATCCCCAACTTTCTTCCTCCTAAGGTAACTTCGCTTGTCTCCTTTATATCGATCAACCAAATGAAATATTACGTGAAAACACAAATTATAATTGCTTGGAGATTCAGCTATAGATATGTAAACAAAAGGCCTATCTTTATTTGTTGTCAATCAATGTACCTTCTCTAGATCTTCTCTTTATTCTATCTCCTTAATCAAGAGGCATATATATGTGTAATTTATGCAGGTGAAGGAGCTCTTAGCAGAGCTAGCTATGGTTGAGGGTGAGATAGCTCGATTAGAAGGCGAAATTAGCAAACTTAAACTAGGTTTGAAACACGAACAGGAAGTCACTAGGGAAACAAAATCAAAACAATGGAAACTTGGAAGCCTAAGCAACCTTCAAGGGCATTCAACAAATATGCCCAATTCAAGCCCCATGATCAACAAAGTTGGTAATGAAAAGGTGGCATTTGAAACCAAGGCTTTACATTTCATAAGTAAAGCCATCAAAGGTGATTATACTCTAAGTGACTTCAGTGTCAATGATCCAAATATTGGAAACCCAACAGTAGTATTTGTTGATCAGAAAGAAAATCATTTCCACCAGGAGGTTAAATTTCAAGACAATAAGGTTCCAAAAAGAAGTGGGATGATCAAATCACCTTCACCTTTGAGAGATCCTAGACATCCGTCCCCAAGGGTAAGTTCCAAACTTTTCCAAGTTATCTTCATAATGAATCTAAATTTTATATTCATGATCTGAGCTTTTAATTATTTGAGAAAATATTAGATCATGATATATAATTATTATCAATTTTGTGTCATTATGATCTATTCTTTTAATTTGTTTTCATTTTTTCACTTATTATTAATCACAAACTTGAAACTTACTCAAGTGAAAGATCATATAATTAATGTTATAAATGGCTCCATATTCTTTATTAATGATATGATAATTTATTTCTCATAAACAAGACTGTCTTGTGGCCACCAAATCATCGAGTGCCCTAATTGATGACATTCGCATATATATATATATATATATATATATATATATATATATATATATATATATATAACTAGTTAAGTTTGATAATTACTAATTATGTTTTTGTGGATTACATTGCTTCAGCCAAGGGAACGTAATTATCTGGAAAGTTCCGTAGACCTCCCACCAAAACCTTTATCCAGTTCTATACTATTAGAAGAGAGCATCCAGAATTGGCAACCAAACAAGCTGTCTGAAAGCATCATGAAGTGTTTGAACTTCATATATGTTAGGCTACTCAGAACATCGAGGGCAATTGAATTAGAGAAATCAGGGCCCATTTCCAGGTCTATGAACTCTTCTTTAAGTTCAAGAAGCTTTAGAGCCGAGACCAGCTTGAATAAGTCAAGCATTAATATGTTACAAAAGAATTCAAGGCAACAGGACCCTTATGGTATTTTTGATATGGAAGGGTCTATTCCCAGAGACATTGGCCCTTACAAGAACCTGGTTATCTTCTCAGCCAGCTCCATGGACCCCAAATGCATTTCTAGTTCCAGTTCTATTCCTCTACTGAGAAAGTTAAAGTAAGTTGCAAGACATACTTATAGGATCATTCGTTTCTATATATATATATATGATCAAGCGACTTCTCTAATTTCAGCTGATTCTTTTTTTTTCTTTGTGGATTACAGGGTTTTAATGAACAATCTTCAGACAGTAGACTTGAAAGTGTTAAATTACCAGCAGAAATTAGCATTCTGGATCAACATGTTCAACGCTTGTATCATGCATGTATATATATCGCTAACTAAATCATTCCATTCCCTCTATACATATTTTTTAATCTTATAAATCGAGAGAGCCCTACATGTATGCATTATATATTTCTTCCTCATGTTTGATTGCATTGTTATTTCAGGGATTTCTCCAATATGGAGTGCCTAATTCTCCAGAGAAATTGATCGCATTGATGAACAAGGTAACGTATACATTTCAAATTGAATAAGATTATTGAGTGGGAACTCATCAATAATTAATTCATTTTTTAGTCACATTCGGAAATGCATTTCTTATTTCTGGAATAAAAACTAGTTTCATTGATATAGCTTACTGTAATCTCAGTCTTGAGAACAAATTATTTGTTTGAATATAGGCAACCCTCAGCATTGGAGGCAACACAATAAATGCTCAAGCAATTGAGCACTATATTTTAAGGAGGCCAGTATCTTCCACCATGACAGAGGTACGTACCCGGTACCCCCAGTGAGTGTCAGTTAACTTGCATGATGAATATGATTAATTGGTTATGATTTGACAGTAATTGATTTACATATACAGGTTGACCAAAAAGGAGAAAAGGATGATAAAGAAGTCATTGTTCGTAAACTTTATGGAATCGAGTCCACTGATCCTAATGTCACGTTTGCTCTTTGTTATGGAACACGTTCTTCCCCAGCGGTAACATTAATCAATATCCATACTCCTCTTTGAAATTCTATTTCGTCTTAGAAAACAGTTTTCAGAGCCATATATAAGAGTTTCTAAGCAGTTATATATGTAAGAATGTTCAAATTATATTCAATGACTGGAATAATATCTAATTTGCAGGTCAGAATATACACAGCTGATGGTGTTATAAATGAGTTGGAGAAATCGAAGCTAGAATACCTTCAAGCTTCAATTGCAGTGACAAACACAAGAAAGATAGCAATCCCAGAGCTTCTGCTCCGAAACATGCTTGATTTTTCAATGGACATAGACACACTAGTTGAGTGGGTTTGCCACCAGCTTCCCACATCTGGGACACTCAGAAAATCAATGGTGGATTGTTTCAGGCAGGGACATAGCACTGGCAAAGTCTCTACCACTGTCGAGAAGATCCCCTATGATTTTGAGTTTCAGTATCTGCTGGCAATATAGGCTTGAACAATTTTCCTGTTTTACTTATATTTGGTCTATTATGAGAGAATGGAAGAAAACGAAAACTTCGCATTGCTTGGAGAATGAAGCTTTCTGAGCAATTTGGAGGTTCTGCATTCAAGTTTTTTTTCCCAGGAATCAAACAAAGCCTTTCAGCCCATCTGCTATGAATAGTGAGTGGAGTGCCACAACCATGAGAGATCAATTATATGCTGATTTTTTTACAAGATTTTGGCAAAAAGAAATTATAAAAGAAGTGGTTGGTTCTTGAATCTTGATTATTTATGAGCTATATATATCATTTTGCTTGTGTAAAATTTTTTTTTGAGAAGACAAAATTGTAGGTATAAGCATCATTAATGAGCAATAATGATGGGACTGCGAAAGTATTCTGCCTTGTATTTTAAGATATAAAGCATATATGGTATATGGTGATTTAAACTTAATATGGAGACAAATGTTTGATTGAAGATATTAGTGGTTGAATCATTATTTATTTGCCGTGTCAGTAGACAAAAGCATATTACTTTGCTTCACCGCGTTTGTGGTGCACCTACATACGCCAGGGCAGGGATGTGTAATAGTTTGACCATTTGACAAATTAAAGTCGGCACTTACTCATTTTTGCTTTGAATCGAAATCAAACCTACTCGTTGTCATCAACTTTATCCGATATATATATATATATATATATATATATATAGAAAGCTAGAAATCAAACCCACTCGTGTGGGCAATGGGCTTTGAAAAATTGTTGTTCCGATTTATTGTTCCAAATCAATCTGAACACATAGAAGTCGTCC
Organism: Melia azedarach; assembly: GCA_028052125.1. Classification (NCBI taxonomy): domain Eukaryota; kingdom Viridiplantae; phylum Streptophyta; class Magnoliopsida; order Sapindales; family Meliaceae; genus Melia; species Melia azedarach. The sequence goes on from CM051395.1 coordinate 10,850,758, forward strand.
CATCTCCAAAAAAATCAGAATTGAAAATTAAAGGCTCAAATACTCCACTTGTCTTTGTTAAATTCAACTGGGGCACGAACAAGCCTGCCGATCCGACCCGGTAACGAGACCTAGGCTTAACGGCTCGGGAATTGCGAATAGTCTTTTGGTCGACTTAGGCTTAACGGCTTGGGAATTGCGAATAGTCTTTTGGTTTGTGTGTTATTTTGATACTTTCATATGCCAAAACAAAAAGAAGGCAAGTAGATCCACACCGACAGTCTATCAAATCACTCTCAAAATGCTCGATTAATTAGCCCTTGTTGTCTCCATAACCAAAATTCTGGCGCTTGCCTGACCCCCAATCTTTCTATTCATAAATTCGTGCCTAAACTTGGCTGTATTTTGTGCTGGATGTTCAGATGCTCTTCCTATTTAATATACTAATCTTCACGTAGCACGTGGTTCAGTACAAAAGCAACTTGGCAAATTCATAAAAATGAATAAATAAATAAAATATCTTCCTAGAAGAAATATTTGGTTTTCTATGGAAAAAAAATGGTCTTTATAAAAAATTACTATTAAAGTCTTTTCCTTTATGGTAGAATTACTATTAAACAGGACTTTTCTGGGTACCAAATTTTTATTCCGACACTCAAATATTTAATTCTGTTATTAATTTATTTAATAATTAATTATAATTTCCTAATAAGAAAATAGAAATGTTAATCGATCTTGCCAGGCAGACAGCCAACACTTTGTTTTCTTTTCATCTCTTTATCTCCATGAAAATCCGAGTCCCAAAAGCACTATCATGCGCCGCCACACTGTGTACACATTAGCACGACTCGTTTCCTCAATCGTCACAGACCTAGACCATACTTTTCAGTTTTCAGCTTTCCTCGTCGGCTAGTTACCTAATCCCAAAAGCGTCTCATCCAAGTGGAGCATTAACCACGACAACTGTCGACAAGACCATCAACAGACCCTAAAGTTCGAACTCTTTAACTCCACTAAAACGTCGTCATATAATCCACCGTTTAATCTCCCGTTACCACCGTATGTGCAAATCCAAAATGGCAACCAACGCCTCCGATCCCGTCTCAACTCGCCCAACTCACTCCCCTCAAACTCGTCGAACTCGCTCCACTCCCTCCCCTCGCAACCCGCCAACATTATCCTATCCTTCGACCTCCACTTCAACTTCCACCACCGCCGATTACACTGCTGCAGCTTCCAGTTCTTCTCACACCAAACCATTCTCTACTTCTACTACTTCCAGCCGAACTTCTTTATCCAGTCTCCGAGGTTCCATCTCCGAAAACCCCCACATCTACAGCTTCTCCGAAATTCGGTCTGCTACCAACAACTTCCTCCTGAAAAAGTACTCCTCCTCGCCTACCAACTGTTGGCGATGCGACTTGCGAGGTAAAGATGTAATTATCTTTCAGAGAAAGTTTCGACGAAAACTTGAGATGCAAAATCTACGAGAAAGATTATCGGTGATTTGTCGGAGCCACCACAACAGTATAATCAAACTGCTTGGTGCTTCCATTTCTGATGATTATATCTACCTTGTATATGAATACATAAACGGAGCAAATTTATCCGATTGTTTGAGAAATTCGAAAAATCCAGAATTTACCGTGCTTTCAACGTGGATGTCGAGAATGCAGATCGCTACAGATCTCGCTCACGGCCTTGATTATATTCACAACACTACCGGCTTAAGCTTAAACCTGGTTCATAATCATATTAAGAGTAGTAGTATTATAGTAACTGAGCCGTCGTTGAATGCCAAGATTTGTCATTTCGGCACCGCTCAGTTATGCGGAGAAACTGATGATTCTGAAAGAAAAAAAGTGTCCGATTCCAAAAAAGAAAGCGAAATTTCGGAAATAGTCGAGATAGAACCATCGCTGACGAGATCGAGTAGTAGAAATATGCAATTCGAAGGCGTAAGAGGATATATGTCACCGGAATTTCGCGCAACCGGAGTTCCGATGCAGAAATCCGACGTATACGCGTTAGGTGTGGTGATATTAGAGCTTTTATCAGGCGAAGAACCGCTTAAATACAAGTACGACAAGACACGCGGGGAGTTTACAAGGACGTCGGTGATTGACACCGCTAGATTGGCGATGGACGGTGGTGAAGAAGGCGAGAGAGAGGGGAGATTGAGAAAGTGGATGGACAGGAGGCTGAGGGATTCATTCCCGGTGGACGTGGCCGAGAATGTGACACGTGTAGCACTGGAGTGCGTCGATGTAGATCCAGATAAACGGCCCGACATGGGACGCGTGTCGCGGAAGATTTCGAAGCTGTATTTGGCATCACAAAAATGGTCCGATAATATAAAACTTCCTGTGGGCATTTCCCTTTCGGTGGGGCCCAGATCATGAGTAGGCGGTTATTTTGTTTATAATTTCTTTTTGCATTTAGTTTCATTTGATTGCGATGCAAGTGAGAGAGAGAGACATATTGTTTTTTTTTTCTTATGTAATAATTCAAACACGATATATTAAAAAAAAAAAAAATTCAAACACGGATTAAATGGATTTCATGTAATGAAATGGAAATGGACAGAGTCAATTTTTTAAAAATAATCCTTTGTTCTAATCTACGAATGTTCGAAGTTCTGACCGAAGATATTTTAATACTGTTAGTCACATGCTACTTCCCCAATTGTTATTATTAATATTAGTGGGGGTGATGTGGGGGTTGGGGAGGATGCCGTTTTGTGGCAGCCCACATAAGAACTTATTGATGAAGGGATATTATCACTTTCCTCCCTGAGGTATTACAATTTATCATTCATATAGTTGAGATTAAAAAATAGGTAAACACATTCTCTCTTAAACGACTTTCTATTAACGTATTTAACTGAAGTAAGGGCTAAAGAGTAAATTGATATTAACAGATTAAAATCAACTTCCATCAAAAGATTGCAGTTTTCGTGCTTTGTGCAAAACTTTTAAAATGAAAGCCATTTTTCCATCATCCGCAAATATGTTTTTATTTCTTGACGTTTTTATGTTAAAAACTAGTTGAATGTTAAGACAGGAGACATTGGAGTTCCTATATTTAAAGAGGCAATTCTTCTAATGGATTACAATAGTAAATAAAAACATAGTTGATGTTAATATATATATATATATATATATATATATATATATATATATTTAAAAATTAGCCATAAAACAATAGTAAAGTTGCTGTTCTTTCTTAGCATATTTATGTTGAAACAAACATTACTAAAATTTTTAGCGTATTTATTTTATCTTTTTATTATAAAATAAAAAACTTTAATTGAAAAAAATTCAAAGAATAACTTTTGGTGATTTGGTTAATCTATTGGGATACGCAATTTTAATTTTAATAATTTCAAAATGATATAAAAGAAAAAAAAGAAACACCGAGTATTTTTTTTAAACTTTAGAGGTAAAAGAAAGAATATATATATATATATATTATCCAAGTCATTGGATGTTTACGTAAGTTCAATCTCTTTACATTTACACCCGACAATTCATACCACATTTTGACAACATCAATTTTTTTATGTATTCCAAAGACAATTCAGTAATTTTATCAATGATCATTAAATTTATTAATAGAGAGTCGTTTAAGAGGAGATGTGTTTGCTTAGATGTGTTTGCCTATTTTTTAATCTTGGTCATATGATTAATAAATCGTAATATCTCAGGGGAGGAAAGTGATAATAGACCTGATGATTATGTATGCATAGATGTTTGTCCGATAAGAAGATTGTGACTTCATTCGTGACATTAAATACAACTGAAAAAGCGGAGGAAAGATGTTATAGGCATTGAATTATGGACGCTTTCTATATTGGTCTGCAATTAGTTGACTTTTTCCACTACATCCGACGCATACAAATTTGACCAACGAAATTATTATCATTTTTATTATTATCGTTATTGTTAGGGAGAATGTCCGACCAATTTTTAAAATAAAAATTACAACCACCCCAATTAAAAATATTTGTTATTGAACTTCTTTCGTTTTATTTTTTCATTATTCTAAAGAAAAATTAAAAAATTTTATTTTATTTGTTACAACCACTCCATTTAAAAGATTTCGTTTTATTTGTTACAACCACCTCAATTAAAAGATTTTGATTGACTATTGAAATGATAAAAAAAAATTATTGACCTATATAAATTATAAAATATACTTAATTTTAATTTTTCACAAGTGAATTGTAAAATATTAATTTAAATAAATAAATTATAAAAAATATTTTTAAAAAATATAATATTAATTTTATTATTTTTTAATAAAATTAATATTATATCTTTATCCTTTCACCTAAGAAACTAACTTCAAAACCCAATACAAATATTTTTCATTATTTATAAAAAACATTATAAGCTTAACACAAATTAATTTTATCGATAAAAAAATTTGTAATTATATCCATTTCACAGACCATCAACCTCAATTTTGTCTCCTTGTCAATTTCTATGGATGAGAAGAAAAGAAGAAGAAAATTCTAGAAAGAAAAAGAAAGAAGAAAGAAGTAAAGAAGATGAAGGATGTGAAAAGAGAAAGAAAAAAGTTAGGATTTATTTAATTAAATAAATTATTTTTATTTTTAATTAAAATTATTATTTTATCTTCGAATGTAATATTTTTTAATTTTTAATTTTAAGTAACAACAATTATTATTCCTTTTTAACTGTAACAACAATGAAAAAAATATAATGACAAGAGTTAGGCGCGTTTGTGAGCACGCTTGGAAATTTATAGGCAGTTTGTTTGTTTTATAATTTTATATTAAAATATTATTTAATAAAAGAATTTTAAAGTTGTTTAATTCATATTTTGTCCTATAGTTTAACTCTCAAATCTTTTAAATTACACTTTGATAAAATGTATGTACCATTTTAATATATGTATGTAAACATTGTCACAATACTTAAATAGTAAAATTTACTAAACACATGTATTAAGTTTTTAATTGTTACAACATTTCAAAAATATAATTTGTCAAATTAAATTATTTTTCATTTTTCCTTTTAACTAATTATTCTTTCAAGACACCAAAATTACTAGATATAATAATTTTAAACTTGCTCTTAATTTAATATTAATATTTTAAAGCAACTCTTAACAAGTTCTTCCACATGAAATATTAATCATGTAATGTTAAATTTACATGAATTTGTCAACTTAACGTAGAGTATCTAATTCTAAAGTTATATGGATCCTTCCTAATTTTAAGTTCGTGCAGTCTATTTGTTTTGTGCGAGTTTTCAAATTAATTTTTCTTTTTACTCCCTCCTTTTTTTCTTATTCTAAAACTTTGGTTAGGCTTTTTGTCTTGGGCTTGAGAAAGCTCAACCAAACATAAAGCTAATTAATATAAATGAGGGGACTCAGAGTTTCAAGTTTCAACAAGAAACTATACTACTTGTTGATCATGATTATATTAATTTTAAATTGTATGAAAATCTTTATCAATTGTATACAGCTCTTTCAGTACCTTAAATTTAATTAACTCATTATTTAATGTTACCAATAAAGTAGCTCGCTTACTCAAAATATTAGTTATCTTATTCTGCTGTTCAGACTTATGTTTTAATACAAATGTAAATTTCTGCATAAATAATACTCACCTAGCATGCACTTTATTCAAATGATGCAAACTATTAATATACTTCAATGCTTGGTGATTAGTATAAAGTACAAACTTCTTTTAAATCAAGTAATGCTCTCAATGCGTCAATGCCCTGAACATTGCATAAAATTTCTGATCGTATGTAGACTACTTCTGTCTAGCATAACATAACTTTTCACTAAAATACTTTATAGGCCTACCCTTTTGAATGAGAACAATACTAATACTTATCCCTGAAGCATCACACTCTTCCTCAAATACCTTGTCAAAGTTAACTAGTGCCAATATATGAGATGTGCAGAGTTTTTCTTTCAAGATGATAAAACTCTTATTTTGCTCATCACCCAAACTAAGTTTTCCCTTCTTCATGCACTCAGTAATAGGTGTGATGGTGCTAAAATTACGAATGACCTGATGATAAATTGTCTAATCCATGAAAAATTTTCACTTTATCTACAATCTTTGGTGTAGGACAATCTCAAATTGCCTTAACCTTATACTCATCAATTGTAATACCATCAACAGTAACTACAAACCCCAAAAATACCAAATTACGCTGCATAAAATTACACTTCTTTAAGTTGACAAATAACTTATTCTTCCTAAGTGTTTTGAACACCTCCTTCAAATGTACTAAATGACTCTCTTCGTCACTACTATAAATTAGGATGTCATCAAAGTATACCATAATAAACTTGAAAGCAAAGGGCTGTAATACCTATTCATAAGCCGCATAAAGGTGCTTAGTGTATTTGATAAACCAAAAGGCATTACCATCCATTCGTACAATTCCTCCTTAGCCTTGAATGTTATCTTCTATTCATCTGAAGGATTAATACGAATTTGATGGTAATCACTATGCAAGTCAAGTTTGAAAAATACTTTTACTTCCCCAAGTTGGACTAACATATCTTATAATTGCAGGATCGAAAACCGATATCTAATAGTTATTTTGTTAATTGTTTTGCTATCTACGCATATCGGTCAACTATAATCCTTTTTAAGGACTAAAAGAACGGAAACTACATAAAGGCTTTTGCTTTCCTGAATAAACCCCTTCTTAGGTAGCTTATTCATCTATTCCTACAAAATCTCATGCTCCTTAAGCCTCATTCTATAATGTGGCAAGTTGGGTTAACTAGCTTCAGGCACAAAATCAATGCTATGTTGTATATCTCGCATAGGTGGTAAACCGTTTAACATCTTCTCTGGAACTATATCAGAAAATACAGATAATAATGGTTGTACAACCTTAGGAACCTCCACCATCGACTTTAATTCTTCATCCTTTATTACCATTATGCAACCTTCACAATCTTCTTTTATATACTCCTCAACTACAGTTAAAAAATTTGTTCCTCCTACCTCAGGAACCTTTTGCACCTCTTTGGTTTCACTCGTCAGTACTAATATTATCTTCTTCTTGTTCCACCAAAACTAATATATATTTCGTCGTCCCCTATGCATCGCATCGACATCATATTGCCATGGCCTTCCTAGCAACATATGACATGCATCCATATCCACAACATCACATAATACATCACTTTTATAAAACTTTCCTAAAAAAATGAAGCTTAACACTTCAGTTACACGTGCTTCGGTTCTCTTTTTTATCCAGCTAATTTTGTATGGTTATGGGTATTTTTTTGTGGGTAGATCTAAAGCATTCACTAATACTTTAGACACTATACTCACTACTGTCGATGTTAATTATCACCTTATACACCTTATTTTTAATTGTTCCCATAGTACAAAAAATCTTATTTTATTGCGTTTCTTCTTCCATTTTAGGTGCCAATAACAATTTCTGCACGATACAAGAAATGGCTTCTTCTTCATCACCATCAACCTCTTCCCCATCGTCATATTTGCCTTCTTCATCTTCTACCACAGCTCCCACATAATACTTCACAACTTTATTTTTCCCCCATTCTAGGCATTCATTAGATCTGTGCCCAGGCTGTTGACATATGTAACATTTACTTGACATTGGCTTCGCATACAAGTTATTAGTTTTTTGCCGAGTAGTTTATAGGTTAACAAAATTACCCCTATTCCTGGTTTTTCCTTTACTCATATTTGGTGCTATACCTCTATTTTGTGGTTCTCAGTTTGGTGAAGTCGAAAATTAACGTGCTATAATTTGCGATTTAATAATAGGCCACTTCAATTACCTCTCTAACCTTTTTGCCTAATTCACAGCTTTAGAAAAATTCAAAATCATATACATATCAAGCTGGTCTTGTATGTCAGTTTGTAACCCTTCATTGAATCTGACAACCAATTGTAATTTCGACTCTTTCAAGTTGTTTCTAGAACACAATTTATGAAATTTCTCAGCATATCCATCAAGTGAACGGTTTTCCTGTCAGCAATTATTTAACTGCTTGAATAAATCTTGCTTATAATTAGAGGGTAAATATTGAGCCTTCATCTTTTGTTTCATGCGCTCTCAAGACCTAATTATATCATTTTTTTCACACCATTGCTTATTTTAAACTTGTTGCCACCAAGTAGATGCATCCTTTTTTAACTTCATGACTACTAATTTTATTTTTCCCTCATATAGGACGTTCATATAATCAAAAGAATTTTCTACATTTGTTAATTAATTAAGGAAGTCTTCTACATGCAAACTCTCTTTAAACACAATAAGGTCTAAGTTTACCTTATAATTATCATAATTTCCACTTCCACGTGTCTTAATCAATTATATTACCATTTGAATCTTCATCTCTTTGAGTTTTGTTGTTAATCATGCCAAGTGATTGCAGCACTAGCGTTGGACCACAGGGCGAGATCTCGTCTATCCCTCTATGCTCATGTTTAACCATCTTATTGCCACCTAATACCAACCTCTCCAACCTAGATCAAAATCTGTCAATTCTTGACGAATAGTTTGAGTGAATTCCTTGGAGGCTGTCCTTCCGGCGTCCACGGCTATCGCATGAATAGCCTCTACTGTTAGTCCCTGCACCTTCTGAACATCGTTAGTAAGATGATTGCTTCCCATATCGCTATTGTGCACCATTGCCACTCCTACTCTGATACCAATTGACGAAGCGAAAAATGTAAAGATAAAGCAAAACAAAAGTTTCTGAAAATATTTTATTGAATAATAATTGACTAATAATATTGTAAGCTCCTTATTTATAATAGAGAAAATCTAAGCCAACTCTAATAAGAAAAAAAAAACTCATACTAAAAAATATTAAATGAAAAATAAAAGACATTGGTATTATAATTTTATCAATAATCTTTGCATAAGATGAAAAAAAGTCGATATGTAAATTTTTTTCCAATTTTAAAACTAGTCATTACTCATCTTATCACATCAAATGTTGAAGATTAAGAACCAAAAAAGTTAAACTTAAGTCTCTATTGGTGGATATTAATTGATGGCTTGTGAAGATATTCTTCATCAAAGTCTAAATAAGAAATTAGGCCTACACTCTAATTAATTTTTTCTTTCTTTCTTTCTTACAAACCTTTATCAGTCTTGATTCCATAAAAAATAAAAATAAAAACCTTTATCAGTCTTTATTTATTTATTTTTCTTTTTTCATATTTTCTTTTATTGAAATCTTTGTTGCCTTTGTTACATGCACTATGATTTATCAAATCTTTACCAATTTGAATGAGTGACCAGAAAGAATGTCATTTTATCTATAATTTTCTTATTTTTAATAATAGAATATTCAGTTTGCTTATTTAATTATGTTATAAATTTTAAAATTTTTCATTCTTTTTTTATTGTTATCATAATTAACTAATTTCAAAAGTATATATAATATATTAATAAACAAGAAAAAAAAAGTAGAATTATCCCACGGCATGACTCGTGGAATGATTGATGGCTTATAAAGATTTCTTCCATTAAAGTCTACCTACACACCAACAAGAAGTTAGGTATACACTAGTTTTCATTTTCAAAGAAACATAATTTGTTAGTCTTTATTTCTTTCTCTCTTTTTCTTTTTTTTATTAAATTGAAACCTTCACTAGTTGCTTGTACGATATGCTCGTTAAATATTCACAAATTTGAAAGAATTACCAGAAAGTAGGGATGGCAAAAAAACTTGAGCCTCAGTTTGGGTAAATTCAATTTTTTAGAATTGGATTAAATCTGACCTTAAATATAAACCGAATCGAACCCGAATTTTTTATATTATAACCTAGATCGACCTGGTTAAATTCGAAATTTTTTTTAATTTTAAAAAAGTTCATGTCGGATCGAAACGAACTGGATTTTAACCTTACTCGTAACACAAGAAAAAAATTTTAATTTTTTAAATTTTTTAAAATTCGATTTTTAACCAGACCCGATTTTATTAAACCCTGTTTCAGGTCGGGTTTTTAAAAATCCGAACCGAACCTAAGTTTTTGCTAAACCTACCAGAAAGGTATATAAAAAGCTTAACAATTAAATCAGGAAGATAAACCAAGTCTTATTTAAAAGATGAAAAAGAGGACATGCAATCACCTTGGAATTAAAATGATCGAAAATACATATTACAATCTTACTCAGTTATGTTATGTGAGTCTTATTTATTAAAAGCCTAACCAGAATCAGTAAATTTATCAGGCCATGGACCAAGTAACATCGACGATACCAATGTTCTTATCGAGCCCCAAAGCATTCCAAACAGCGTCAGATCCATCAACAATATTGTTCCCACAAGGTGGCTGATACGCATGTTCTTCATCACAACCTCGCATGGAATCACATTCATCCACCACCTTCGCCATCACACTATTCCCATTGTTTGCCGTAATTTTTACCATCTTCCCACATCTTGACCCTCCATTATACCACCCTGTCGACAGCGCCACCACTTTTTCCGAGTTGTCATGGTACTGTTCATCACATTCTGACGGACCTCCGCCGTCCCCTCCTTTGCTAAAATCATTGTTTGTTAGTTTAGCTTCAGTTGAGGATGTTACTGGAGGAGAGCATGTGTACGTAGGGTAAGAGTTTTGGTCGCATGTGAGACTGCCTGAAGGCTGACAGTTGCTTCCTGGAGATGGAATGGAACCTCCTCCTCCACCCGTGCATATGTGTGTCCCGACATCCGGGTCGTCGTTACACTTGCCATTAATGCAAATGAGCTGGCCGGAACAGTCGTCGAGGGTCTGACATGGCCCATTGCACTGGGAGATGGCAATTGAGAGGAATGGAAAGAAAAACATCATACAGAAGAAGATTATTATTAGGGAAAGAGAAGCTACTGCAGATTTTGCCATGTTTAACAAAGAAATTTAAGTTGAGAGGGTTTGTACGAGAGAGAAGGAAAAGATGGATGAATTTATAGAGTTCCAACGTTTACTTAAATGAAGAATTTAACAGTTGACTTAAAAGTCTCTGTAAGGTAGCTTCTTAGAAATCCACATTTGCCTGGAAACAGGGATTCTTTAATTACCAAACATTTCAGTCGAAGATGTATTATAACAGATATCAAGAAAAGAAGATCTATGCATTTTTCTTTACTCATCTATTAATTCATTTTCATATATATATATATATATATATATATATATATATATATATATATATATATGTTAGTTAAATTCATTTTCAATTACCTATATATATGTTAGTTAAATTCGTCAACATTTTGCCATGTGTAACAAAGAAATTTTAGTTAAAGATGGTTTGTACGAGAGGGAGAGAAAATGTTTGATGAATTTATAGAAGGGTAATGGACATGGATCCTTTTAAGGTTTGGCTAATTATTTATATAAGTGAAGTGTTAGTAATTTGAAAATTTATCTCAAAATCCTATTCTTACACTAAATTTGGATATAAAAAATTATAGTTTTATAATCATATTCCTATTAGTTATTATACTTAGCTCCCATATATTTTTAAAAAATAAAATACATTTACTTAAATTTTTTATAATGTAAAAATATTCTTATTTTTTAAAAAAAATAAAAATACTCCTAACTAACTATTTATAATAAAAATAAATATTTTATCTTTATATTATTATCATAAATTGTTAAAAAACATATAAAATGACTATTGTATTATTATTTTTATTTTTTAATAACTAATATAATTTTATTTTAATTAAAAATTATAATAATATTTTAATCTTTAATTATTTTTCTTTTAATATAGGGACAAAATATTTATTTTTGCTGTAATTAGTTAGTTAGAGTATTTTTATATTTTTTTTAAAAGTTAAGAGTATTTTTACATTATCAAAAATTTAAATAAGTATATTTTATTTTTAAAAAATTTAAAAAATAATTAATAGGGATATGATTGTAAAATCATATATTTTCATTCAAATTCACTGTATATGTAATCGTACCAAAATTTTGTTGACAAAATTTTAAGTTATTAAAATTTATATAATTAATTAACCAAAATTTTAAGCAGCTTTACGTCCTTTACCCTTTATATAATTCCAACGTTTACTTGAACGACGAATTTAACAGTTGACTTAAAAGTCTCTGTAAGATAGCTTCTTAGAAATCCGCGTTTGCCCCGGAAACAGGGATTCTTTAATAACCAAACATTTCAGTCTGATTAATTGTTGAGTCAGCAGAAATAATCATAAGCTTAATAATCAGTTAATTAGGTTAATATAGGACTTAGCGAAGAAGAAACTAACTCGGTCGATCGACTGCAGGCCCGGTAAATACCTTCCCGAATGATAATATATATAAGGCCTACATATAACGTGTTCAATATAATCTATCTCTGATCGTATGATGCCTTTTGCTTTCTCCTTCTTGTTGTTATTGTTTCTTCACGAGCACATTTCTGTATCTTCTTCGATTGTCTAGCACAAACCAAGCCACAGCCAAAAATATTAAATTTAACATCTAAAAAACACGTACGTACCTTATTTTATTTGTATATTCATTCAACAAATTTGTATTCTATATATAAAAAATTTATATTCATTCTTACACACATTTTTAATATTTAATTTATATGTAAAATTTTAAAAATATTTGTCAACATTATAAGTGTAAATTTTGTAATATAGCTAGCACCTCAATTAACGAACAAAAATCATAAATGTAAGCTAACTTTCTTAAAATATTCAGGATAACGTTGAACCCAAGGCAAGGTTAAAGTAACATTGATGGAGCTTTCACACGAGAGAGAAGTAGTCATAGACGACTCAGCAATCGAAGACTTTTCAATTCGATTAATTAGTAACAATCGCAATCATCTCCAGCTCTTACCAAGCTCACTGTATATGATCCTTCTATATATGTTCATGTCACATCTAAATCTAGCTAATTTTTGGGTTTTAACTTAATTTTATGGATGAATTGAGATTTTGACCTGCGCACACATTATTTTTTGCCTGCAGCCCAGTCAACCCAAAAGTTTAACAATCAACATTTTTATTCAAAACCAACGCAACTTTACATAAATAACTCAAAATAAATTAGGTTAATATTAATATTTGAAACAAGTCTTCATCAATTCTCTTACATATAAAATATGTGTGAATCATCTTAATTATTTTGAAATTATGTGCATTCGTGACGTGATTTATCTAATTTTGAGATTATTTGAATCGATGGACTAAATTAATCACAACTTTATGTAAATTATATAATTTTATAGTTATAAGAATCCATCCCAATTTTCATTAACATCGCGTGACCTATTTTTCAAATAGAATTAAATAAACTGAGGTAAAATGAGCACACAATGGTTTGAATAAGGCTAAATTCAAAACATTCCAACCTATTTGGGATTTCTGTTCAAAATTAATAAGTAATTTATTTTATAATTTTTTAATAAATTTGAATAGAAAAAAATTTACCTGTTTATTTTATAATTTAATGCATTCTAATTGTAGTATGCGTAAACAATAAATAGAGAGGTTGCTTTTAAAAAGCAGTTTGATAAATAATCTACCTTTATTATATTTAATGTAATTAACAAAGGTTTAAGGAGAGAAAATATGAATGAATATACTGAGTTCTAACGTTTTCTTGAACGAAAAATATAATTAGGAGTTGACTCAAAGTATATATTATAAAAAATATATGAATAAAAAATCGATGAATTTTCTTGCTTCATATATTAATTCATTTTCATATAAAAAAGTATATATTTCTGCTACTTTATTCTGGTAAAGTAACTTGCTCAATTGCAAAAGTGTATACAAGTAATCCACCATGATTACTTGTTGAGTCAGCAGAAATCAAAATCTGTAATTTGATCATAAAGCATAAACTAAATTAAATAATTAATTAATCAGCTTAATTTAGGAATTTACTGGAGGAGAGACATATTTCCCCAAGTCACTGCGAGTCTGCTAAAAATATACCGTTAAGAATGAGAATGACCTGTAACCTGTTCAATGTAATCTCTTTGTACAATTGTATATCATGATTGGTGAGAAAAAATTCTGAGTAAATTTTGTCACTTTTCAATAAATTACTATTTACATGAACAATATTTTGTTTATATTAAACAATACCATATATGTAAATAGTGATATATACATCAAATTAATATGTTAGAATTTGGACTTACCTAAATTTATTTTTATGATCTACTTTTATAGAAATATCAAATTTAAAATAAAAATCATCACAATCACATAACATAAGAATTTTTAAGTAAAAAACTCCAAAACTAATGAAAAACTACGGGCTCTCAAAGAGGAAAAAAATCTACCATGTAATAAATTTGTATAATCACACAGTTTTTCCTTTCAAGACCCAAAATTTCAAATACACTCACTCACAAAACTACTCAAAGAAATACTCTTATACAAGTATTCTCACTTTAATTATTTTACCTATAAGAATAAAGGAGAATTTAAAACAAAATAGCTGAAATACCTAGAGTTTCTTTGATGTATTCTTGAATAACTCTCCTTCCTTATCATATGAGGCACAAGAATACCTCAATTTATAGTGGAGGACAATAGAAAAATTCTAACATTCTTCATGCATTTGGCATGAAACATTTTGGTCAATAATTTTTGCATTGAAACATTGAAAAATTAATAAGCATGTTTCTTATAATCTAATTTTTGTGCCAATCCCATCACTAAATGTGGTGCACCTTCACAACAATCTCCATCTCCACCACATTTAGACGGAAAAACTTTCAAACCTCTAAGTTTGATGAGAATTATCATACTCCACCATAAAGAGCATATATACTTAGAATAAAATAATTCCAAGCATTTTATCTTAAGCACATGTTGATCAGACCTTGCTAAAAAATTATGGTGCAACTTCCACGCTGACTTTTTCAGAAATTTATCAACCATTGACATCAATTCCATTACACATCTTACATCTACGCCAACCAATATTTATGTACAAAATTGTAGACCCGCTAATATTAATACATCATTTATCATGGCATTTAATGGCATGCCATAAGAATGTTCATGTTCTGCTGAAAGAACAACTTCTTCTATAAAGATAACATATAGCAGTATTGTCAATATTTTTATTATTGACTTGGAGCTACTAGCTGAGCCGCTCCACCTTTTTGACAATTTTTCTTTACATGCCCAAGTTGTCCACACACCCAACGAATTGGTTTTTTCTTCATAGAGTTTTTCCTCTTCTAATTTTCAATTACCACTACCGCTAAATTTTTAGGTAAAACACTATATCCTCCCCTCATCCTCTTTTCTTATGAGAAAAGTTTGTTGGTGACATTTGAAAAAGTTATCTTCTCCTTTTCGTATATCAAAATCGATTTCATATGCTCATAGGAAGATGGAAGAGACCAAATAAGTCTTAAAGCTTGATCCTCATCATCAATCTTG
This sequence comes from Melia azedarach, assembly GCA_028052125.1. Lineage (NCBI taxonomy): Eukaryota > Viridiplantae > Streptophyta > Magnoliopsida > Sapindales > Meliaceae > Melia > Melia azedarach. Next base: position 10,866,160 of record CM051395.1, read on the forward strand.
ACTCCAATAGCCTCTAATTTTGAGACAATTCAATTGAGAACGCTTAAATAACCTAAAATAGATATACCTTCATTCATACGCAATGTATGAAATTGTTCCTTTAGATATACTCTATTTAAGACCCTTTTTGTCTGATACAACTTCTCTAGCTTCTCCTAAAGAGCTTTTTTTGTAGATATTCCATGCACATTTGCCAAAATTCTTACTTAAACATAGACATATTGCACTTGCTGCTCTCAAATTCAGATCCTCCCAATCTTCATCACTCATACTAGATTTCGCTGTTTCACTATTATTACTAGGAGTAGAAATTGGTTTTCCCCTCGAAGCCTTATGTAGTCTAGATTGAATTAATATATCTTTGACTTGTACTTGGTACAAGCGAAAATTAATTCTCCCATCAAATTTCTCCATCTCGAACTTAATGTTATTTGATGACTTAACACTCAACATTTCTACTACAAGAATAAGAGTTTTGATACCACTTGTTGGAAAAAAATTTGGGTAAATTTTGTCACTTTTCAATAAATTACTGTTCATATAAACAGTAATATATATATATATATGTATATATGAATAGTACCATATACATAAATAGTGATATACACACAAAATATGTTAGAATTTGGACTTACCCAAATTTATCTTTAGGATTTATTTTTACAGAAATATCAAATTTAAATAAGAATCATCACAATAGCATAACACAAAAAATTTTACGTGAAAAACTCCAAAATTGGAAAAAAACCACAGGCTTTTAGAGAGAAAAATCCATTATATAATAAATTTATATAATCACACAATTTTTTCTCTCAAAATCCAATATTCTAAATACACCCACTCTCAAGACTACTTAAGAAAATACTCATACAAATATTTTCACTCTAATTATATTCTACCCACGAGAATAAAGAAAAATTTAGAATAAAATACTTTAAAACCCTAGAATTTTTTTGATGTACTCTTGAATAATTCTCTTTTCTTGTCATCTGAATATGAGAAAACCTCAATTTATAGTGGATGGCAAGGGAAATCCTAACATTCTTCATTCATTTGACATGAAATATTTCGATTGACAATTTCTACACGGAAACATTGAAAATTTAATAAGCATATTTCTTCTCTTTTGATTTTGTGTGGGTCCCACAACTAAATGTGTTGGACCTCCACAACCATGATTGATATATATATAACACCCGTTTTGCTTTCTCTTTAATATTGTTGATATTATTTTCTTCAAGACATGATAACAATCTTCTTCCATTGCCCAAGTAAAAACCAAAAATATTGAAAGGGAATTAAAACCATATCTTCTAAACATCTATGGAAGTGATCCTTAAGATTTTTTCAGGTTTTCAAATTTTTTTAATATCGTTTACAATCCAACACTTAATTTCTACTCATCAATCTTAAAATCTATAATATTCTACAAAAAAGCATTAATATACATTCACATCTAAATAAAGAAATTTATTACAACACGAGACAAATCTATTACAAAATCATAGATTATTTTTCTAATGATATTTTTAATTATATTAACATGATTTAGGTGTTGTGTTGAGATACTAACACATATGAACCTATTGTGGACAATTAGCATACTTCTATCAAGTACAAAAATGAAATAGTTAGTTATTAATTGAAAATAGTATTTAACTTGAACATTTCTTTGTGAAGGGTTGTGAAAGCTCTACCCAAATTTAAAAGTTCAATGGTATCAAAGTCCATTGTAAGACTTATATATGCCAGCATAGAGTCAATCAGAATGCGACACATGCTTGAGTAATTAAACCATTTAATTTACTGCTAGCTTCTCATTAATTTAATTTTTTCCACAACAATTTCCACTGACTTTTGCCCATTGATATTATGGATGCATGATATTATTTGAATACTCTTCAACTAATTTATCTAATATGGAAAATATATCGACGTTTGAGATTTTATTTATAAGAAAAATAGAGAAAATAAATTTGATTGTCATATATTATTTATTTTGAAATAAATTTAGTTAGTAATAGGTATGTTAATTTTCTAATTTTTAAATTTGAATTTTATAATTTGTAATTAATTATAATATTCTTAACTACTTTTATTAAAAAAAATTAGGTTGATACTGTAATGTTTTTTTTATTAATACCGTAATTAATTAAATAAGGGAATACTATTCCTTTCAATACAATAAAATTAGTACATACAACAATTTTTAATTGCTATCAATTTAACATTAATATTTAAAAATAAGTTTTGAGAAATTCTACCAAATAATATATATATATATATATATACACATATGATCTTCTTAAAATTAGGTTGATCTATCAATTTAACATTTATTTCAATTGAGTTGTCTTTCTTTTTAATTAAAATAATATATTATTGAAAAATGAAGAAAGGGAATACAAGGGGAACCCAAGGTAGACAATTAAAGACTGCATATTTAACATCCAGCAACTAGAAACCAGCAGCCATAGCAGCAACAAAGAAGCAGTAGGACAAAATCCTTTCAACAAAAAACTATAAAAGGATTGTATGTCCCTCACTTGAACAAGCCAAAAAACAATAAGCAGAAGCATAGCAGAGCAGTAGACAAATAAAGGCTACACATTCCAGCAACCACAAACAAGCAGCCTGCACATAAGGACAAAATCACAAAAATCTAAAAGTGTGGCGCAGCCCAAGAATTCAGCATTAGCTCTTTGCATGTTGAGGAAGGAGGAGAATCCCACCAAGAATTATCAAAGCAATTGAGACAAGATTAGCTAAGAAGTCTGCCACTTTGTTACCCTCATGAAAAATGTAAGAGATACAAACCACCATTTTCTGAAGTAGAATCAGACAGTTGGACATCGGATAGCTAGCTGCAAAGGAGGAGAAAACTGTGCAGCATTTAAACAACTAACTAGTGAAAGAGAGTCACTCTTTATCCAAATACGATGCCAACCCGTAGCCAAGGCTTCTTCAACGGCTATAATAACTGCCATAAATTTATCATAGAAACACGAATATGACCAAGAATCGCCGAAAACCCATTATTGAAAGAACCATTTTGATCTCGAAAAACACCACCACAAGTGGACAAGCCTGGATTACCATTTGATAAACCATCAGTATTCACTTTTATCCGGTCCACTTTCGGGGTTGCCAATTAACCAGAATAATCTTGGGTGCTCTACCAAATTTAGGATTAATTTCGAGATGATTCAGGACTCTAAAATCATTAAAATGAGCCACATGACCTGGACAGAATTTCGCAAAAGGTGATGAGAAGGTGTTCGCAATATGCTATCGCATAGAAACGGTTGTTTGCGAGTTCTCAAAACGAAGCAGATTGCGAACTCTCCAAATAGTGTAAGCCACACAACAACAAGCTACAACTCACATGTTCTGAATTTGAGAAGGAAATTGTTTCGTCACGAGAGAATACCAAAATGATAAACTATTATCATTAGTTAGAAGAGTTATCTAATTTTAAAGTCATTTAAATATGTCCATTTAAAATTTTCTTCACATAAACTATCTAATTTTAAGAACATGTCGCCTACTTTTAAGATAGAAGTTCATTGAGATCACATAAGCACATGAGAGTTTGAATCTAAGACAAATTAGCTAAATTACCTAATTTTAAGATCACGTGTAACACGGGCATCTAATAGTATTGAGTACAAAACTTAAATTCTTTAAATATTTATATAAGAGCGTAATTTAATACTTAAAAATAAGTTTTAATAATGTCATTTTATTTATATTTTTATTATTTTTAATAATAGAATATTCGGTTTGTTTGTTTACTTTTATTATTTTGTATTAATTATGTTATAAATTTTAAATTTTTTTGGCTCTCTTTTTTATGTTTTCTTTTTTATTTTTATCATAATTAACTAATTTAAAACCATATATATTTTGGATACTAAATTTCGTCATGCGATATTAACCAGTAAAATTTATTTATATGTAGAAATAAGACTCATTTTTTTTTTTATAAACTTATTATTTCCTTAAGTTTTATGAGATTTTATTTCTATTTAATGTTTAATGGGAAAACAATTAAAAATTTGCGTTTGTTTTGATCTCCTAACAAGTTACATAAAAAAACTAAGAAAATTCTCTTATGGCTTGGTCTAAGCAAAAAAATATTCGTTCATGATTCCTTTATAGTTAGGCCATAATTTTATTATTCTTTATTTTCTCTTTTAAGACACCAATTAAGTTGATTTGGAGGTAGTTAGATCAAAACCTAAGAAAAGGTCAATCTAATCAGATGTAGGTAGTGACAAAGCCATGTTGGGGCCTAAAGAGGTCTTCGGCCCCAAAAATTTTTTTTTTAATTTTGGATAAAAATGATCGATTTTACCCTTTTTAAATTATATATTTATTATTTTGGTCCCTATAAATTTCTAAACATTGCATTTTAACCCCTTGAAAATCAATTCTAGCCCAGCAGCCGGAGGCTGGGATATAAGTTTAATATATATGGGGTAAGATCAATGATTTTTGTCACAATTTTTTTACATTAATTGTAAGTCAATGCATCTAGGTATAGCTAACAAATGAGATTGCATATAATATATACATTAATTATATATTAATTACATTGTCAGATATAATCTTAATCATAAAATGTGCTTAAATTCAACGATCTATAATTGATATAAAAAAAATTATAAAAAAAAACCATTAATCTTTCCCTAACACATACATTCATACATTTGTATATATATTGTTGATGCACGATTTTTGCAAACCCCGCACCCACACAGAAAAATAGAACAAATGCATCCGAGGCAACTGAATGGCTCGAGTCAAGCGTGCAAATACGAGCCAAGTCTACAATCTCAAACCACCAAGAACCACCCTGCTGCTTCACTGCCCAACTACCCATACAATGTCTAAGTCTGTCCACCTCCCAACTCACTACCTCAAACCACCTCTCAGCTCACTACCTTAAACCACCTCCCAACTCACTACCTCAGACCACATTCTCGCTCACTGCCTTAGACCACCCCTCAGCTCACTGCCTCAGACCACATTCCTGCTCACTACCTCAAACCACCTCTCAGTTCACTGCCTCGTACCACCTCTCAACTCACTACCTCAGACCACCTCCTAGCTCTCAGCTTAATTCCGATGACTCTGAAACTTTCCAAGACGCCTCAAGCGACACTACACTTGTTGCCCGTTTCTCAACTAGCTATCCAACCCATCTCTTTTCACGCTCGAACACTTTTAACCCATGGATTTCACCGAGCTAGTCTGCGATTGTCTGCAAAATAGAGCAAGGCTTAGACAGGAGTGGTCTCTTCGGCGACCCCTCTCCGATGCCTAAGTAAGCCTCCAGACTAAGAGGAAAATGGTAAGGGCGTGTATATGTCCCTCTAAAATAAAGAAACTCAGACATATGCCAATGTAATGAGGTGGAAACACAAGGAAAAGGTTCTGCCCAGGTCACTATTCAAGTAGTCCAGGATTCAAAAAGGTCTATAGTGGATTTTCTCTGTGCGTTTTTTGTGTGTTTGTCTCGTTTTTTGGCTATGGAGGCTGTGTACATGATAGAGGAAGAGAGGGGATCCGTTTTGGGAAGAGAGCCCTCCTCCTAAGAATCTTATGACTAAAATGACTTGTCTTTTCAAATAAGAAAAATACATTTTTATATGAAACAAAGGAATGTTCATACGTCATTGGATGACCTATTTTGCCTTAATTTTAGGGTTTTTACCTTTTTCGCGTGTCTTTCTCCCATTAGTTCTTTGTGGCCCAGCTCAAATGCCATGTGGCAAGCTATGGTTGGTGAGCTTTCTCTTATCCAAGCTCATTGAACACGTGTCGACCTTCTATTAGCCAAGGAGATTGCTATGTACCTTAGTGGACAAGTGGCGTAACTTCACTCGCCCAGTTGGCACATGGTCCCTCACCTGGGCCCAGAATGGTCCCCACCTCGGCTCTGCACAATGTCAGGCATGATCTGTACAGTACCAGCCTGGCTGCTGCCAAGATCAGGTGTTGTTTCCTACCTTTGAAGTGATCCCCGCAAGATGTTTTCTTGTGTGTCAGGACATTTTAAGGATCCCTTTGGGGGTACAATGAGGTGGACTTTCGTGCACCTAGGTGTTTGACCAACTGGGCGTCCCACCTGTCTAGGGCAGCTGGGAGCTAGACGTCCCACCTGTCTAAAGCAGCTGGGTATCTTACTTCTCTTGCTTAAAAAGGCAAAGTTCTTATCTATCAGAGGCGGGTCTGACCGTTCCAAGGCGCAATAAAGAAATGGAGTTATCTTCTTAAAAAGGCAAAGTTCTTATATATATATATATATATATAGAGTGATTACTCTTATTAGTGCTCAAATATTTAAGATTAGGAAAGAAGAAAAAAAAAGTAAAATCATCCGCGGCTCGTGGACTGATTGATGGCTTGTAAAGATTTTCTTCCATCAAAGTCTACTTATACACCAACAAGAAGTTAGGCATGCACTCACTATAATTTTCATTTTTAAAGAAACCTTTATCAGACTTTATTATTTCTCTCTCTCTCTCTCTCTCTCTCTCTCTCTCTCTCTCTCTCTTATTTAATTGAAAATCTTCATTTCCTTTTACGATATTATATGATCTAGCAAATCTTCACAAATTTGAAAGAATTACCGGAAAGATATATAAAAGCTTGACTCCATAACAAGAAAAATTGTTAAAATAAAAAAAATTAGCAAATGAAACAATCAATGAGGAAGATAAACCAAGTCTTATTTAAAAGGTGAAGAGAAGACATGCAATCACCTTGTAATTAAAATGATCGAAAATACATATTACAGTCTTACTCACTTAACATGAGTCTTTTATTTATTAAAAGCGTAATTAGAATCAGTAAATTTTGTCAGGCCATTGACCAAGTAACATCGACAATACCAATGTCCTTATCGAGCCCCAAAGCATTCCAAACAGCGTCAGATCCATCAACAATATTATTGTTACAAGGTGGTTGACCTGCATGTTCTTTGTCACAACCTCGCATGGAATCACATTCATCCACCACCTTCGCCCTCACACTCCTCCCATTATTTGCCGTAATCTTTATCATCTTCCCGCATCTTGACCCTCCATTATACCACCCTGTCGAGAGAGCCACCACCAGTTCCGAGTTGTCATGGTACTTTCCATCACATTCTGATGGAGCTCCGCCATCCCCGCCTTCGCTAAAATCATTGTTTGTTAGTTTAGCTTTAGTTGAGGATGTGACTGGAGGAGAGCATGTGTACGTAGGGTAGCTGTTTTGGCCGCAGGTGAGTCTGCCTGAAGGCTGACATTTGTTTCCTGGAGATGGAGGGGAGCCTCCTCCTCCTCCTCCTCCTCCACCGGTGCATATGTGTGTGCCGACATCTGGGTCGTCGTTACACTTGCCATTAATGCAAATGAGCTGACCGGAGCAGTCGTCCAGGGTCTGACATGGCCCATTGCACTGGGAGATGGCATTTGAGAGGAATGGAAAGAAAAACGTCATACAGAAGAAGATTATTATTAGAGAAAGAGAAGCTACTGCAGATTTTGCCATGTTTAACAAAGAAATTTAAGTTGAGAGGGTTTGTACGAGAGAGAAGGAAAAGATGGATGAATTTATAGATTTCCAACGTTTACTTAAATGAAAATTTTAACAGTTGACTTGAAAGTCTCTGTAAGGTAGCTTCTTAGAAATCCACATTTGCCCTGGAAACACGGATTCTTTAATTACCAAACATCTCAGTCGAAGATATATGATAACAGATATCAAGAAAAGAAGATCTATGCATTTTTCTTTACTCATCTATTAATTCATTTTCATATTACCTAACATATACATATATGTTAATTAACTTTCTTAATTGTAAATGTGCACATATATGAAATACATATTCATCCACCGTGATTAATTGTTGAATCAGGAAAATCTAATTGATAAATCATAAGCTTAATTAATTAATTAGGTTAATTTGGGATTTAGCGAAGAAGAAACACCTATTTCCGTAACTCGATCGACTGCGGGCCTGGTAAATACTTTCCAGAATGATAATATATCCTAGCTGTAACCTGTTCAATATAATCTCTGGTCATATGATGCCTTTTGCTTTTTCTTTGTTGTTGTTATTGTTTTCTTCACGAGCACATTTCTTTATGTTCGATTGCCCAATAAATTTAATATCTGAAAAACATGTACGACGATACCTTTTTCGTATATTCATTCAACAAATTAATTTGTATTCTACAAATGTAATTTAATTTAGGGGTGAATGCGTACACACTTCTTTAATGTTTAATTTATTATGTAAATTTTTAAATGTGAGTATTTACACTATTCATAAAATGGAGACCCAATTAAAGAAAAAAAAGAAACAAGGGTGACATTCAATTGATCTAATAAAATTTTGCCTTTTAATCATTATTTGCGAAGAAAATTAAACATTCAAAACTCTCAAGTAGTCATCACCACATAAGTCATGTTCTTCAGTTCCGTAAAATGGGATGCAGAAAGTCAAGTCCTGTGGCATGCTTTTATGGACAATTGACTAGGTTGCAAAATCGGACTTTTTCCTTTCATTGGCGTAAGGAAAACAAATATGGGTCAATTGACTTCCCTTGGATTATATAATATACATTCAGTTCTACGATACTTTAATTTTGTCAAAATTATTGCTAGACGATCCCAAGAATGCATAGACCTTACATGCATGCTGACTAATGTAAGAACTATTACATCAATTGACAACTCAGCCTGTGTTCAAGTTACCATCTAAAATTAAACACACAAAAATTATTAATATGAGGCTAACTTATCTTAAAACTATATTGAGGATAACGGGGTGTTAGAAACCAAACTTAATTGGATCGAACATAAATTGTTCTTATATAATTTGGATTTAAGAATAATGCAGTTCAAATTTTAAAAATTTGTAAAAATATATATATATATATATATATTTGATAATAAAAATCTAGATATTTGTAAGAAATATCTGAATAATTATAGTAAATAAATACATATTATTATAAATATTTCTAAAAAAAATTATAACCATTAAATTAAATATGTGTTTATATAATTTTAATTGTTGGTTAAGAAAATGTCATAGTATAAATAGAGATGAGTTCTTCTATTATACGTTAAGTCAGAAATTAATAAGATGGTAAGCTTTTCCCTCATTCCTTGTCTATATTAAATCTTTTATAATCTAAGCTCTCTACTGTCCAACAAAGTGGTATCAGAACTAATTGTACCGAGAGTTGAATAAGAAGCTGTTCTTGTCGAGTTTATCCCTATCTCTAGGAACAGCAAAATTATCTAGCAATACTACTTTAATAATGCTTCTTTTATAATTATGTTTTTCTTTTCAGATGATGAGGCGAGAGAAAGAAAAGTAGACATGCAAATGAGCGGCGGGCCTGGCCTGGGCCCGACACAAGTCAACCAATTATTATAGCGGCTCGACACGGGCATGCTCGGTTCGCCGTGCAGTGCAGTTCTAAATTTCAGGCACGGGCCCAGCCCAATATGAGTGCGGCTGGATCAGGCACATGCCCAGTTAAATTAAAAATGAGTTTTTAAAAAAAATAGACGTAGACGTGAAAGAGAAACCGGTCCCGTCTCTCTTTTCAGAATAATAAAGAAAATGTAGAAGCATAAGAAGCAGATAATAAAATCAACTTTGGATTTGGAAGGGGATTAAGGAAAATAAAAAGATTAGAGTATAGAGTAGCTTTGCAGTTTTTCCAGCAGTCGTATGTATAGATGATGAGGTGAGCATATGTAGCCTAAGCATTAACCACGAACCCAAACAAAGGCCACTCCTTAAGCCAATTAGCACCGCCACTAATATGAGAGCAAAATCATTAATCATGTATAACAACTTGAGACGCCTAATTTTAATATTAATGAGGGTATTTGGTATTTCTCTTAAACATTATTTCTTATTTTTTAAAAAATAAAAATATTAGACATTTGTTTAATAAAATATTTTAGAAAAATCAAAAACTAAAAAAAGTATATTTTATTTTTATATTACAATTTCAAAGTACACTTCGAAATATGTTTCAATTCAAAAAAATATATTTGTTTAAAAAATTAATAAAGGACCCCTTAATTTACTATCCTTTTCGTCTTTAACATGCATATATGAATAGTAATTTTCTCTTTTCCCTTTAATATCCAATGTTGACATTGATATAAGTTTTTAAGTGAGCAAATATGTGATCTATTGGTATTCAATTAATGAAAATATAATGAAAAAAAATAATCTTATCTAAATAAAAATATAAATATGTGAGTTGTGACCATACCTTTTTATTTTCTTTGATCTTCTCCTCTTTAATCACATCATGATGGAACCAACTCAACAGTGAATAATCACATAATTAATGATAATAATGAAGCTAATTAGAGATCTCCTCAAAATCAATTTCGCTATTCCAATTCCAATTTAGTCATTATAATTCATATGGCAACCCCACTTCAATTTGGAATTATATCAGAAATGGTCATATTCGATGGATGACCCACATCTTGAAACCCTAATAATTTTGTCATTTCAATGGAGGACGGGACTGGGGTGGGGCTACCAAACTCAAAACTCAAACTCACGCATCTCATTTAATTTACTTGAAAGCAAACATCAAATGAAATTACTCGATATCTACTCACATCAAAATCGATCGTGCAGTAGCTTGACATTTTCCAAACGTACGTACGTGGGCATACACATATAATTTCATTTAGTTGATTTGATCTACTGTGGTAACAAGTATCCATCCATCTGAATCAGGTCATAACGTTTATTGTTTGGCTGTCGAGTATTGTCCACGGCTTTATAATTTATATATATATATATATATATATATATATATATATAATATATGTATATAAAGATTAATCAGAGAGTGGGGAGGGGGCCCGTGCAGGCTAGATATATAGCTCTCTATAATTTCTTTCAAGGCTTTCATTTCATTCATATGAATGGTCAATGAACTGAAAAATCATCCTGAGACATAATTCAAAGAAAGAAATAAGGCATATACCAATAACAACATGAAGATGATTGAATCTGTGAATTTTCCAGCTTCTTTCTGCCACTCAAGAGTACCATTTACAGATTGATCGATAGTGACCCTAGCTATTCGAAGCCAACCCCATTAAATTACATTATGGTACGTATATTTCTGGAATAAACTCTTCTACATAATTTGTGGCGGTGGTGTTGTTAGTCCATGGAAACAAACAGTATTAGTGGTGTGTATGTATGCCGGCCTCCGCCTGACCTCCATGAAACTGAAAGGGCAGTATTTCACGTAGAGGGCAATTGAGTAAATTGATTAAAGCAGAAAAAGGGTGCAGTGGTAGAAACGTAATTTGCTCGAAAACCAAGTGGGAGTGACAGTGCAGCAAATAAAAAGAAATGACGTCCATTAATGAAGTATCCAGAAACAAATGAAAGCCTGTGAAAACCCCTATATTTCTTAGAGTCTCTGTGGTGACGTTCTGGAGATTACATCAAATATCGAGGGCTTTCGTCACGCCCTGCAATTGTTCCTTTTGCTTTGCAGCTCCTTTTCCCTTTCTATGCATATTTTCTTTTTCACACGGAATAATATTCTTGACTTAAGAAATTATAAAAGTTCTCTTGTTTATATAAATAATAAATCTCAAGTGGTTTAATGTACAATAACAGTGGCAGCTAGCTAGCAAGCTAGGGGGGGGGGGGGGGGGGTAGGCTTTTTAATTGCATGCCCTGCTACCATTTGCTTGTACAAAAATCAGACAACAAATCGATGGATTTGACATGTTATTTATTGTAAATCAAATCAAGCTCTTTGATGGGTTCAATCTTTCTATTCGTTTTGATATGATTTGATACGTAAATTTATTGAATATATAATGTCTTATTGATCTTGAATGTTGTTGTTGTTGGTTCAGAGGATGCATGCAGCTGTTTCCATCATTCACATGCATTTTCAAACTCATCTCAATGAAAGCATATAATCATAATTTTACTTACTTTTTTCTTTTCTCCGGTTCTAATAATTTAGAGTCCCATCTATTACATTCAAATAACTTTACTTAAATTTCTTCTTTTGTGACCAAGTCAATACAGTCTCTTTAATATGCATTCGATAAATCGCAACCGTTAAATTTGTACTCATGTAATTCTACTGCACGTCTCGTGATAATGCGATATTATTAGATACACTAATAATACACTGTATTGTATAACAAGATACACCCTACTTGGAAGGTAAGAAAATATTATTGGAAAAACCATTTCAACCAAGTTTGATTAACACATGAATGAGTAATTGATTTAGAAATTTATCTAAGTGGGTTTATTTTTATACAATAATAACAAATATTTATTAAAATTTATAAAAAGAAAAAGGCAACACAAAATGACAAGTGGCGTTTATCATTTAGTTTAAACATAACGTTGATCAATAAAGTTATTCGATCAGATATGGAGAGCAAAATTCTGTAATATGAATGTAAAATTTTGGGGTTATATTACAATTGATCTATTGAAGAAAATTTTCTATTAAATAAATAAATAAAATTATGTCATTTGTGTATCATTTTTCTATATTTTTATCATTTTTTACCATGAAAAATGTATAAAAGCATGTGGTACATACTTTCATGCAAAACTCTCTCCTAAAAAATTTGAAACATATTCAATTCACGCAAATTATTTAGTAACATTATGGGTATAAAACGATAATTAAAATTTATATTATAATTAACGTGACAATTGACTTAATAATTATGTGTTTTTAAATAACGTTTAACATAATTTATTTTAAGTATTTAGATATTCTGAAAATATTTATTTTTATCAACCATCTTTTGTCTGACTGATTTGAATTCTTACCCTCAAAGTTCTCATGCAAAAACTAATTTTTGTCTTAAAATAAATAGAGTATATAAACTGCTCTAACTAAATCTGGACAAATTTTCACCAGTGATGCCAATTTGTTTTGCAAAATAAGTGAAGATAAAGTTTCTTTAAATAAAACTAAATTCTTAAATTTCACTTAAATTAAAAGTAATTTTTCGTTAATAGTGATAAATTGGATATAGCTAAGACTCTTAACCCTAGGTATTTTTTAATATAAATAAATTATAAATGTTACATATAATATTAAAAAAAATATTTATTTGTGAGCTTATCATTAAATATTTGAATAATTTGACACCGAATATAATTCTTCAAATAAATTGATTAAATAATAATTTTGAAAAAATTCTTATAAATCATATTTAATATATATCTCGTAGAATTTATCCGATCATTATTTTATGCTTTTAACCTGACGTGTAAACACTGCTTGCCCATCATCTCTACATTCTCCGATCAAAGAAAGGAAAGCCTGGAGTGGCCCACGTGGGTCATCCAGCTATCTGAAAAAGTGACAGTCCCAAAAATAGCACCCCTATTCTTTCTCGATCTCACGATTGATTGGACTGTCACCAGTCTCACCAATATCCAAACACTCTTGTCTCCAATCCAACGGCTCTTATTCTCCCTTCTTCTCACCCAAGGAATATTATCTTTAATTAGCCAAAAGTAAAAGCCCATCTAATATTTACCTTTTGTCTTTAGTTTATTAAAATCCAGAGAACGACCACATTGTACATCAGCATTTTGTCCCCATCGTCCGATCAACCTACTCGCTAAAATCCAACGGCAGATCCTTGTCTTTGTCTCCGTCTTTCCTGTCTGTAAAACTGCTGCCGTAGGTGTACCTGCAGTAAATAGTAATTACGACAGAACTAAGAGTAGAGTGAGAGTAGTTTTGTTTTTGTAGAGAACAACAGAGTGTGTTTCCGTACGGATTTTTTATCGGTAATCGGTGACAGTTCAGTGCTACCACGCAAAAGATCTGGCGGTCGACATTCAAAGCTGGCCAGACGTGGGCCCCCGTGATAGACAACCTGCAGCTGACGTAATCTCCAGTAGCTCCCCGTACAGTGAACTCTGTCCAAGCAATCCCATCCAAGCTTAATCTGAAGAGAATCACTTCACGGCTCAAATTTTTTTTTTTTTGCCCTTTTTTACCATCAGTCCAAGCTTCATATCATACCCAATGGTACTTACCTGTTAACGTTTTCTTTAAAGTTTATACTGTCCATTTTTTTCAAGAGTACTTAATTCGTGATTGATTTAAGACAAAAAGATGCCTATAATTACTTGGGATAAATGAGGAAAAATGACAATCGTTGTTATGATAATGTGACGTGTTAAATACCTACTTAATGTCATGTTTTAATGATAATATTGCCATTTTTAACATAGAAACTATGATAATGATGATAAGTGAATTTGATGGTGATGGTGCGATGTAACTGTGAAATTACCATAATGTCAATATTTTAATAAGCAATGTAATTTCCAGATGCCTTAGTCACAAGATAGAGGAAATGATTCAACGATTTTATTTTTACCCAAGAAAAGACTGCTTATAATGTCTTTAAATTATAATCTTGAAATAAATTAAAAACAAAGCAATCATGAGCCTCAGCCTCCAAAACATCGAAGGAATGCCGGGATATCATTAATATGAAATTGTATTTTTCTGAAAAAAAAAACACGTTGCAGGGTAAATGTAACTCTTGTGAATGGTACTTGTGTAATTAATGATATTCAACAAGGGTATTTCCTAACAAACCCACGTGTTGCTTTTTATGTTTCACCAACGAAATAAAGCTACGAAAATTCGGTCCAAATGACCCTACGAGGGGACACAAAATTCAATTCCTGAAGATTCACGAGTGCGGACAAGTTTAGTCTGTTAAATCTAACGGAACAACATCACGGTGTTGCTCCAATTGCTAAGCGCGCTTAGTCGTTAAAACAAACGGTTGATTATCGGGTTTGCAATTATTGTACTTTCTCCTTTTTTCGAGCATAGTGTCACTCCCTCGTTTCTTGCCGGAAATTACCGGAATTTCGCTGCCTAACTTATCGTAAGCCCACCTCTAGATGGCCAGTCTTGAGATCTAAACAACTGTAGACTCTTTTCTGGTAATCGGTTTTGTTCTTTTTTGATAGTGAACAATAGAATTCTTCGTTGTGTTAGTCGTTCAAGATACGAAGATCAACTTCAAAGCTGAGTTGAATTCATGCAGAGTAATACTTCTCTTTTGGTTATTTGCTGTATAGCTTTATTGGGTCGCCCTTGAAGAACCAAACTCGCAAGCTTATATTTGATTTTCATGTTGATATGATATTGTTACTTTTTTTTATCCTTTTCCTATTGGTTTTTGCTTTTCAGTTTCTTTTCATGGTACATAACGATTAACCTTTCCTTGTAAATTGCAGTTTTAAAGAATGTTTAAACTAGTTCTTAGAGTGTCTACAACTTGATCCAAGTGGTATAGTCTATAACTTCTGTTTAGAGTATAGTAGTAGCTGCTGAATTAGGGTTTCAGTAGTCGACGTGAAATATGTGTTTATTATACGTATACTAATAGTGTTGAGTTGTTTACTTGTTTGGCTTTCTTCTGTTCGCTGTATGTTGATTTGTTCCTTATCTTTACGTTTCCTTTTAGATCTAAGATCTATAGCGAAATAGAAAATGAGAGGCAGTGAAGTAGGAAATATTGGAATCTCTCTTTCTCGATCAAAGTGGAAGTTTTTTGCAGTAGTTTTACTTCCACCTTTTCCTTGGTTTTGTTGTTGACAAAAACGTTTTTGTTTCGTTCTTCTAGGTTTACTGTTTCTTCCTAGATGAATTTGCTGTTCATTTTATGTACTCGATCGCTGCTCCCTTTTGCTCTCCCACTCATTTATTCTTGTGTAGGAGACTGGTTAGTTGGTTTAACATTGTTGTATGTTTGAAGTTACTTAAGTACTGAAGTAGAGGACACAACTGTCCTTGATTATCGTTGAATATTAATTGATTTCCTTAACATTGTTTACATGATTTAATTGCAGGAAAATGTTTTGATCGCATGATAAGCTTGATGATGTGTTCTAGGATATACGCTTTTTGGTTGCATCTCTCTCTTGAAATCACGTCCTCGAACGTTGAGATACCGTGTATCTGATAAGAAGCCCCTTTGTGCTTATTGAGCTTGTTACTTGCTAGAGCATTTCGACTCCAAAGTATATACCGTTGGATAGTCTAAAGTTAGTGACTGATGGAAATGGGCAACTTTAGGCCTGATTCGCATGTAGCACAGCGAAGCCGGCGAGATAAATTAAGAGTTCAACAATTTTCAACTTCAGTCCCCCACTTGGAGGACTTCACTGGACCCAACTTGGAACAATCATCAGTTAGCCCAGATCTCATGCAAGTTCGCGATGTTAGAAATGGCAGTTTACTTTATGACTCGAGTACTCTTGCTTCCTCGAACGAGATTATCTCTTTCTCTACAAATTCGAATGTGTTGTCAGATCATAGGGAGTTAGGCTCAGCTCAACACAACAATAGGCCTATAATGACTGGGGATGATTTGTTTACCATATTGCCTCACCCAGTTTCATCCCATTTTAGAGTCACGGGAGATTTTCAAGGTTGTGGTGATATGAGAAGTCTTGATTCACAGACAAACTCTGAGTGGGTGGTGAACTATGCGAGTGGGTCGGGATCGGGATCCGCAGGTAGGGAAAGCAATCAGAATGCTGTGCTTGAAGGGGAAGTCTTGTCAAATAATATGAAGGTAAGCGATGTTTCTACATCTAGAAAATATTTGAGGCCTGATAATTACGATGAGTATCAAGATGTTCAGTCTACTTCAACCAATCCATCCAGCGAAATTCCTTGCCAATACAGGGAAAAGTTTTTTGGAGACATGCATTATGCTACTCCGCTTGTCCAAAACACGGTCCAAGATGTTGTTACTTTGGCTTCTATTGGAACACGGGGTTTAGAAGTTGCTTCACTTTTACAGCATAATGCTAGAGATACTGGCCATGCTAGTTGGACAGATCATTCCGGGAATGAACTTATACTTCTTCCAAACTATGGAAATCAAGCTAGTGCTTTTCGTTATAATCATGCAAGTAATTGGAGTAACAGACCAGCTGAGAGTTTTCATCAGTGGAGTACTGAATCAGGATTCATTGGAAGGAAGAGTGATCTAGAATTGAGGAGCGTTGCGAGTGATGCTCCTACGCAGGTTCTTTCTCTGTCACTTTCATCAAATCCACCATCTAAAGTGAATGTGGGTCATTTTGGAGAGGGATATGAGCCTCAAGATTTACACTCGAAGGATGATGATGTTTTAAATGCACATCATCAGGATTTAAAAGATACCAAGTCTGGTTTTTTCGGTACAATACCAAAGCCATCGAGAGCTTGTAAAAAACCTGTTCAGGATACAGGTGGAACATGCAGTTATAATGTTCATCGAGGTACTGGTCCTCTTGGGCCTTTTACTGGATATGCAACTATTCTTAAGAATTCAAGATTCTTGAAGCCAGCCCAAGAGCTCTTGGATGAATTTTGTCATCTAACTAGACCGAAACTTGCCAAAATAAGCCATGCATCTGAAAGAGTCTCTGGAGATCGAGTTACTTCCTTGGCTTCCGCTTCGGCTTCAGCAGAAGCTGATGCTGCTAATAATGTATACGATAGGGAGGTCAAAGGCAAGGGCAATAACAGTTCAGGTGTCTCATCAACTACATTTTACAGTTCAAACCAAATCAATTGTGAAGGTGGAGTTGGGAGTAGCTCTTGTGAATCTTACAAGCCTGAGTATCAAGAAATGAAGGCAAAGCTCCTATATCTGCAGGAAGAGGTTGGTTTCATAACTTCTCTTCTTAATAATCATATCATGTTGATTTCCCTTGTGTTTTTTATTTTATAAAAGCAGTTTATCTCTATAAAAAATCAACAATTCAATACTTAAATGACTAGGAATGATTTGTTTGTTAGATAAAGAGATGGCCGTGAGCTAATAATTTACCTGACTCGTTGCTGTTTGGAATTCAGATAATATGTATTTATGGGCTTGCATAAATGTTGGAGTTCAATTTAAATCAATATATATTATCAGTGACAGCTTAACTACATTGGTTGCAGTTCTAAAGCTTCTCTTATAAGTTTTCTCTGGCTCTTTTAATGAAGCCTGTTATCAAAAGTCAGAAGTTCTGACCATTCTCTACTTAAAGTACCTTGAAGGAAATTCAGTCACACCCCTGGTATGGTTTTGGTTGGCTACTCAAATACCAAATTTGGTAGATTTAGGCCTATTTTACTACTTTGAAATTGAAGAGGTGATATGAAGGTATAGGTGGAACAAATCTGTATGCACGGACCACAATCTTCTAATTAGTTTTAACGAACCGAGAAAGATTTCTTGGGAACAATTACAATGAATTGAAGTTTTAATGTTTTCTTTTTGGGGTAATGGAGGATAGGAAGAAGAAGGATAATGGAGACCATAGTTATTTATCTTCAATTTTGTTTATTTTTTTATGAGCATGGTTTTATAGAGAACAATGTATATTTAATTAGTTTGTTACTGGACAAATATCTTGAGATTTACTAATCACTAGTGTAGATATTTTGACTTTAATAAAGAGATTCCAAATTCTTCTGTTTCTGTTAATATGGATTAGTTCAGGCTCTCCCAAATGGCCCAAAATTTCATCCATTCGAAAAAAAGTTTTAGCTCTTTGAACAGGAAATCTGAAGGAAAAAAATAACCATGTTAAAACCTAAGAAGGAGATTAGAAGTTTTTAGCTAAATTTTATTTAAGTAGGATTTGTGTTTCATTAGGAATGGTTATTCTTAAGCTTATACGAGCATGTCACAATTAAGATATATACAATTCTCTCTTTTCCTTTGTGTTTTGCTCTACTGTCTTGACAAACAGAATTTTGAATTGGTTGTATGATTGATAAGTAAAATGGATGACTCAAAGGTATCTTAACTGTTAAAATGGCATTACCTTATATTTCTCTTGTACAATTTCTGACTTACAAATGCTAATGCAGCTCCTGTAGCAATATATGCTTGAGTGATGGATTAGATGATGTTAACTCTCTTTAAGTGATTTTCAACATAGTCATGAGGCATGAGTTGATGGAAATTTTCTTAAATTCTTTGCGCTTTTGATGAGTACGTTTGGCTTGTTTGGATGGCCCGAGACATCTTGGAATAGCCCTTAGTTATAACTTTTCTATAACCATGGACTCAGTTTATACAGATATGCCTGCATGAAAATATGGTATAGGATGATCATATTCCTGTCCTAATTTCATTTCCATTACGGTCCTATATGTAGCTAGGCAGAAAAGGAGTCCTTAAGAACTTTGGCTCTTAAAGCTTCTCGTTTTGCATTAATTCTTCATTTCCTTAATTTACTTAGCTTTAAAACTACATACACGCATACTTTCATTTTTCCTATTAAAATTGCCAATCCTTATTACCTTTGTTAATTTATGTATGTTAACATTTTGGTTTGATATATTATGCCAGTTAGAGTGTTAACAATCCAAATTGAATTTTTCCTATGTTAAAAACTTCATTTGCCACCTTTTCTTATGTGAATTAAATTGAGGTGAAAAAGTCGATCATTTTCAGATTGCTAGGGTGCGTTATAATGTTATTAATATGCAGTTTCCATGTGCCTCTTAATTTGGATTTTATGAGCATTTAATTTGATTTTCTTTATGCTGTAAGAGGAACCATTTTGATGGTACTAAAGGGTTATGATTATTATATAAGATTTCATTGATTTAATTGACAAAATAGTGAAATCTATCTTTGATTGCATTTAGTGTTGAATGTAGTTTTATGGAGGACAGCAGAGGGTTCTGTTGTCCCTACGTAGTTTGGACTTCTGATAAGATTTGAAAGATATTTTTCTCTTATGTCCAATCTATAACAAACTTTGTCTATGAGAAGCACCCTCTGCCTGTTTGGTGTATGGCAATAAAATTTGATTAACAGTGCACACCACTTTCTTTCAATAGCAATACCCAATCATTTTTTGTTTTACAATCATTGAAGGTCCCATTATAGTTGAAAAGAACAGTCTATGGTTGCCGACAATACTTATTTTGCACTCTACGTCGTTATTAGTTCTGATTTGGTCCAGATTTGGTGCTTTATCAAAGAATGAACACTACAGTGAAATTGCTGTTTTGTCCAAGCAGCCTATTTAAAGTAAATGTCCCTTTTTTGCATCATGACAAATGCAGCAGATTATGTCCCTATGGTAATATTTCAATGATGATTTAGTCCCATGGAGATGTATGTTTTATGATTATACTTTAGTGTATGTATGTTTAGTAGGATGGGGTTAATATATAAAGCTTTTTCATTTACTCTTTAAACCATTTTGTTAAAATATTTTCCTGGGTGATTGAAGGTCTGCAAAAGGTACAAGCTTTATCAGCAGCAGATGCAAATGGTAGTTTCATCTTTTGAATCAGTGGCAGGTCTAAGTGCTGCTACACCTTATGTTTCCCTGGCTTTTAAAACAATTTCAAAGAACTTTCGGTGCCTAAGGGGTGCTATCACGAATCAGCTCAAGCATGTAACAAAGGCCTTGGGGGAAGAATTGCTGTCGTCGGCTACTGGTACAAGTAGCAGTAAAGGTGATACAAACACAACTAAGCTAAAATGTATGGACCAAATTTTGCAAAAGCATAAATCTTGTGGGGTTAATGTGGGCTTTCTTGAGCCCCAACAACATGTCTGGAGGCCCCAGAGAGGTCTACCAGAACGTGCAGTGGCAATTCTAAGAGCATGGTTGTTTGAGCATTTCCTCCATCCGTGAGTCTTCTCTCCTCTCCTTCCTCTCTGTCAAACTTTGTAGTTTGTTATAATTGTTTGTCTGTGTCAACCTTTTTTTAGGTACCCGACGGACACGGATAAGCACATGTTAGCCACTCAAACTGGTCTATCTCGAAACCAGGTGGGGTCAGCTCCCTATTTGTTAGTTAATTATTATGTCTAAGCATCTTGAATGAATTGCTTGATTGAATTAGCATATAGCATAATTGCACAGGCTTGTGTCATGTAGGTCAATTCTCTAGTCAAAATTTCCACCTTTGTATGCCAATCCATTCATCAAGCCTTTTACTTTCGAGATCTTCTTGTTGAATATGAAAATTGGAGTGGTGCCATTGTCACTATTAAATTTACTGTGGTTATAGTTATAGTTTCCAGTGTCCTCCAATTGATACTTTGTATTGAGTATTGGTGTTAATGGGAGGAGAAAAAAAGTTTGGAATTATATGACACGATTTTGCAAAGAATAAATCCGACATATCATGCTAGCTCATGGTTAACTCTTTAAGACTGATACTTTGAATAATTAATAATAATTAATAAATGCAGGTGTCAAACTGGTTTATAAATGCCAGGGTACGTGTTTGGAAGCCAATGGTCGAAGAAATACACATGCTTGAAACCCAAGGATTAGCGCAAAGCAGCCAAAACTTAAATAAAAATGAGAGACGGTCTGCCAGTGAAGGTACTGCAGGCAGTTTCAATAGTGATCAATCATTGAACAAGCTAGCTATTAGTGCAATGTCTGATGAACAACTGGATTACTCGGGCATTGGTTCCTCGCGAGGCAATGAAGAAGCGCTCACTGCAGAAGGTTGGAGTCAGGAGAAGCGATCAAGAGTAGAAAGTCAGTTTACGACAAGTATGGACAGGTCATTGATGGGTTTTATGCCATACCAGAGAAGAGGCATTGAGGTTGGGGGACTTGGACCCGTGTCACTTACACTAGGTCTTAGACATGGGGTAGAAAGTTCACAACAACGGCAGGAGGATCAGCTTAGGCGGCAATTTGGGGGTCAAATTATTCATGATTTTGTGGGTTGATCTTTTATTGAATGCAAGTAGAACTTAATTAGCTATAGATTCTGAAAGAGTTAGCTCCTTTTGGCCACAATGTTTCCTGCATTGGCATGAAAAAAAAAATGTTAGGGTAATTAGTAATAAATCCTTCTTTCTAAATTGTCATGGTGGCAGGTTGCCCGACATCATATTAAATCTGTCTTGCAGCATGATGAATGACGGATTTGTTGCCATGTAAAACATATCTCTCTTTCAGTGAAGAAAGAATTTGAGAGGAATTATGTTACCGTATTACATCAAATGGTTTAGGGTACTTTCTGATCAAGGGATTTGTTGTAACTCATTTGATTGTCAAAATTGTTTGCTGATTCATCAATGGATGTTTCAATATAGTAAACATATATTAGCATGCTCTGACTTCGTTTGTTATAAAGATTTTAAGTATTCTGTGTTTTCGAGATATAATTGTCGTGGAGTGAAATCAGTTTTTATCAAATGAGTAAAATCAAACTTTTCTTTATTGAAATAAACACTTTATTTATTATATATATTTATCTATTGTATATATTGTAGCATTAAGATTTTATTACTTTTAAAATAAAATAGAAAGAATTTTAGTTTCAAAGTTTAAGCACACGATAGAATAAACCAAAGTTTATAGACTTTTTTCTGTTGTTAAAAAGCCAAAAAGACCAAAAGCCCAGGTGATTTACCACATGAATTTTAAGCATTGTAAACTTACAAGTCTTGAACTAACTTTGTAGAAAACATGGAAACAGTAAATTCAATGAACAGAAATAGTTGTTTTTAGAAAGATTCCTGTCCTTCCTTTCCAAGCGCTGTGTATTTGGGTTAGTGTTGAGCCTAAAATTTGTTTCAAGCCCATGGCAAACTAGGTGAGAATATTATTCTATAATATGAGGCCAGCTGGAAGCCCAATAACTTATCTGTGCTTGTGAAGGGATATATCAAAGATTAATACCCTATTTATTTCTATTTCAAATTTTATATTATTAATTAAGTAGATGTATTATATGCAAATAGCTAACCCACGCATATACACATAACTATATATAGAACTTATTAAATTAAAGGTTCATGTTTCTTAGAAATACTTAATTAATTCGAGACTGCGACAAAAAGAATAAGAAAATTTTTCAAAATAGTCACATTTTTTTATCAATTTATCAAAATAACTCTTTTCATAAATTTTGCATTAAACTTGGTTAGGATTACAAATTTAGACAAAAATACTCTTTACCTAACTATTATGCACACAAATATTTTTTACTCAGAAAAATAAGTAAGTTTTTTAGTACTCGAAATTCGCCAATAATTAATTTTTTTTTGAGAATTAACTATAATTTTGAAGCGCTCAAACATCTAGAGGCAAATAAGGGCTAAAATATATTATTTCTAAACTTTTAAGGTCAGTGCAGGGTGGGGTGGTGGGCAACCGGACAAAATGCAAGATTTTTAAAGTGGTGATTCACTTCTGAGAGCAAAATGGAAGACTTTCAGGTGTGAGCTTTGCATGCAAGAAAACAAAATGCAAAACTTTAAAACTTGTGAAAGTAACCAATCTCTAAGCAACTATGTCTAACAAATTTCAAGGAGGCTTTCACAAGTTTCAAAATTTGCATTTTGCCAGCTTAGATACAAAACTCAAGCCCGTAAGTCTTCCATTTTTACCTGGGAAAAGCGAAAATTAACTTTAAAAATCTTGTAATTTGCCCTTCGCTGAAATTTTGAAAATAATGCATTTGGACCCCAGTGTGCCGTGCTTGATAACGTCTAGATTTTCGAGCGTTAAAAAATATAATTGTCTCTGAAAAATATTTGACAACCGGCGAATTTCGAGTACTTGAAAACTTACTCGTTTTTGGCCTTACTCAAAAATTTTCTCGAGTAAAAAATTTTTTTTGGTGTTGATAAATTTTTGAAGTAAAAATTTTTAACCTTCATAAGTTGAGCAAAAAATGCATCAATAAATATAACATTTTACATTTTTTTTATTTGATATATTTCAAAATATTAAAATTAAAATATGCAAAGAATAGATACTTCAAATTCTTAAGAACTTGAGAATTTGAGTACCTAAGTACTAGAGGTCATCCTGACTTGAAGATGACTTGATATAGTGCATGAGGTAGAGTACTTAAGGACTCGAAGTCATCCTGATAGGTCTTAACTTGAACAGGACCGGATCTGGTGTATGAGGTAGAGTACTCGACGACCTGAGGACTTGAGGTCATGAGGTGGTGGTATTATCTTGACTTGAAGAAAACTTGATTTGGTGTTTAAGTACTTGAGGACCTGAGGATTTGATATGGTGTTTGAGTATCTGAAGGCCTGAGCACCTAAGGTCATGAGGTGGAGTAGTCATTTTGACTTGAAGAGAACCTGATCTGGTGTTTGAATACCCGAGGACCTAAGGACTTGAAAAGGTGTTGTTATCTTAATCTGAAAAGAATATCAAGCCTTTTTCAATTAGGATATCAAACCTACTTGAATTAGGATACTAAACCTACTTGAATTGCATTATTTAAGGATATTATAAAAACCTTGTTCTCTAGAGCTTTTGGGGGACAGAGGGGAAGAGAGGTAATTTGAAAAAAAGAGTTATCTTGTATATATTATATCTTTAGTTTTTAATAAAAGATCTTACATGTATTTGTTCTGTAGACTAGACAATTTTGCTGACCACGTAATTCCTGTTTGTAACTGAACTTACATATAATTTATCTGTTTGTGTTTATTATCTGGTTAAATTTTGATAGTTTTTATTATATTGCAATATTAATTTAATCAGATTAGTGCTAAAATACTGTTACTGAGACTGATTTTTTGCAACAAAGTATTTTAAATTTACCAATAACTATATTTAATATTTTTACTATTAAAAATTTAAATTAATTAAATTAATTTACATATTCAAAATATTAACTATTACATAATATTAGTAAATAAAACAACTAAAATTTCATTCCCTTCAAAATATTTCTACTAAACATGTTTACAATCAGAATACAATAACTTATTCTTCAAAGTCGAAACAACACTCAAAGACAATGCCAAAATGCCGCGTTAAATATTGCTATTGTTGATTTTCTCATATCAACATTATTGTATTCTCACACACCAATTCGAAATTACATGTTGATACGACAAGAAAATATAAACATAGCTTCCAGACAATACTAAGCAAGGATTCTGAAATTTTAGTTTATACTAATAATACGAACAATATTTTCATACAAGCTTTCATTAATCTTCACACATTAACAGCTTACGCCAACGCCACAAACATTATTTCACGAGTATTGTAATAACATGTGAAAAGTTTGAGGTAAAGGATTAATGCTTTTCTGTTTTTGATTCTCATTATTCCCACGATATATATGTTACAACATGAAGACTAATAAGGCTAAAATTCTAAGTTAGAAATAACTCCTAAACTCCCTCAATCACAATCAATTATTCCTAAACTTCCTCAATTACAATCAATATTTGTCATAATTAATATTTACCTAAATTATCTCAATAACATGACATATGGATTATGGAAGAAGAGGTGCGTTGCTACATATGGATATGCATTAATTGATTATTAATATTGCATGGCCTAATTAATTTTAATTTTCGGGTTACTTTTTATAAATATATTTCTTAATGTTGAATAGCGATTTATTATTTCTGATCTCAATTCTCATGCAACCATGCACTCATCCATAATTGGAAGCATATTGTCAAACATTATATACAAATTACTACAAAGATTCAAATATATATATATTACAATAACACATCTCTAATTATACAAGATACATGATCATTATCGTACATTAATTCAAACTAATAGCAACGTACGATTTCCAGAACCAGAAATATTCAAACATATACATAATGTAATGTCGTGCTTGTATGCAGCATTACAGATTATTCAACCCCTCACAACTATTACGAATTATTCAAAGTAGACGACAAGTTTTAGGTGCTTCCCCCTGTAACATCTTCGTCGTGTGGGCTGAAGTCCTTCCTTGGGATATAGTGGTGATCATTCACATCGCTTGGAAGGTGATCAGATATCTCAGTTTCGCCGTCCTCCGCCAGTTTTCGGGCATGCTGTGACTGTTCATGCTCATGGGTTGCAGAGTTCAAAGTCCTTCCGTTAGCAGTCAAGGAAGAGCTCAGTATCATTAAGACCAGAGCAAGCCCTAGAAACCTCATTCTTGGACTCATTTGATCGACTTTCGCTGCTAATCAAGCAAAAATAATTCATGTTTAATACAAGTTACTGACCTAGCTAACTAGGGTAAAAAGATGGATTGTTTTCAGTCTTAGATAATAAAAATATCTTTGCTAATTACTTGGAGATGCATGTAGAATATCTACTTACCAAGAGAGAGGTCAAGAGCAAAGAGTTCTGTGAATTGGTGGAGAGGAAGGAGATTTGAGCTCTTTATATAGAATATATGCTAGGGTTCATGTGTACGATTGTCATTTACTATATAAAAGGATATTATGATATATCCCTCAAGTTTCAACTAAAGACATATATTACCTGGATATTTGAGATATATAAATATCTTTTGAAATTATTAATTTTTATGTAAAATAACTATTGTACCTTTAAATATTTAAAAGACATAAATAAATTATTTTATCCCTAACATTAATATATAATGATCAATATAGCCTTTTAATTTCAAAATAACATAATGAATTATATTTTTAATTTATTTTTTTAACAATTATACTTAAATTATTTTATAATTTTATTCTAAATTTTTTTTGTTTTAAATAATTTTATTTTTATTATATTAATTTATTATACCTAAACCATTAAAAATAGATTTTAAATAATATTAATTTTTAAAAAATTGTGTTTCATTCATATGAAAATGTAATATTATAAAGTTCCATACATTGAGACAATTTTATTCTTATTATATTATTTATTATGTATAAAATATTAAAATAGATTTCAAATAATATTAATTTAAAAAAATAATATTTTGTTCATATAAAAATTTAACTTTATTTGTAATATCCTTTAATGATTCATTTGTAATAAAATAATATAATAAAAATAAAATTATTCATTGTACAATAAATTATTTTAATAAAAATTAAATTATCTAAAATAATAATAGTTTAGGATAAAATTATAAAAAAATTAAAATATAATTGTTAAAATAACTATTGCTAATTAATGATATAATTTATTTATTATTTGAAAGTTAAAGGTTATATTAGTCACTATTTATTAATAATAAGGATAAAATAGTTTATTTATATATTTTTTAAATATTTAAAGATATAATAATTATTTTATATAAAGGTTAATAATTTTAGAGAATATTTATTTTTTTATCTAAATATTAAAAAAAATATTTGTTTATGTTAAATGTTTAGGGTATATATCTTTTGAGGCAAACTTCCGAGAATATGTCTTAATTTTCCTTACATAAATTTTGGTGATAGGGTATCCACCAAACGAGGCAACATTGAGTGGGATGGCCATATTATCTAATTAAAATTGTTTTTAAAAGAAATAAAATAATTGAGTTGAGACAAGACTTTTTGTCTTTATTAGGGATATAAATAGGAAATTTCCACATTAATTAGCAATGGAATTTTTCTGAACCAAAAGTCAACGAGGCACAATGGTGAGCTGTTCTATTGCATTGTGATGTCAAACCATGGTCATGAATGACTTACATTTATGAAGTTTCTTCAAAACTTAACACTTTGTGAAGTGGGTTTAATATTGGTGGGACATTAGGAAGTTCTTTCGGATAACGATTATGCACTTGTTTCCGGTGATTTAATCTATCCTTGAAAATACTAAGAAATTGATAGCATCTTTTATATATATATATATATATATTTATTTATGTTTATGTTCTTGAACATAATTATAATGATCCCGTACATATTTAATATTATTAGATTATTTCGAATTTGAGTAGTAATAGAGAATAAAAAATTTTTGTAATTGAGATTTTTATCTAATTTTTTTTAAATAAAAAAAATTATTAATATACTTATAAATGTAAGTTAAAACAATGTGTTGTTTCTATTCAACAACTCAATATATACTATATTATTTTTCTTCAAAAGCGTTATTCTCCTTCACTTTTTTTTTTTTCGGACTAAAAAGCAAAACATCTTACTATGTAGTTAATAATTCATATAACTACTTTCACTTTATATCACCCTTCTGATATATTTTTTTTTCCTTTTTCAAAACTTAAAGAGACCCTTTTTGATATTATATAATAATTCCTCTCAGATAAAATAATATTCTAGCCACTTGCTTTCTATATCATCCACTTTCAATTTGCACTCATTTTCATAAATTTGCTGGGTAAATATTAAGCTAACCAACGGCCGCTGAAAGTGCTTTACTGTAGATTAATGCTGAACAATAAAAACTTAGAAAGAGAAATTTTCTGATTGCACTGAATACACTTGCTCCACTACTAGTGAATCAGATTCAAGTTCTAGTAATTACAAGAGAGGCCTTTTTGTATATGCAGAAAGCTAATGAGGTGTGCTTAATTATGCAGTTGTTTTCATTCCTAGCTAATTAATTGTAACAATGGACGGCAATTCCAATTTCTAGGTGACTGATTATTATGGTTCGATTAATATTCATCTCAGTCATTATGATTTCTATATTTGATTGTTAATGCAATTATTATAGCTGCACCCACTCATAGAAGACGTAGTAAATGGTTTTGCTGTGCATTATGGTCCGTCCATCCATAGATGATATTTATTATTAAAATGCTTTCTTATGCACACATGTTCACACTTCTGTACTAACACTCATCTACATATGCATGATCATTCCTACCCCAGACAGAAATATATATTATTATAGATTAAGAATCAACAAAGTCCCATGCATACAATGCATGCCCTTTAAATTATAAAGGGGTCAATCCAATTACCTAACCAAAAGGATAAAGAGGCTCTATTTATTTATTTTATTTAAATTTAAATAATTTTATTCGCATATTTTAAAAATTATTTATTTTTTAATTTATATCTAAAAATTTATTAAAAATATCTGAATATAATTAAATTAAAAATTTTAACTTAAATTTAAATAATTAAATGTCTTAATGAATTAAATGTTTTATTTTTAATAATATTCTTAATTTATTATTAACATTTATATATGTTAATAAATTAATCTATTAGTTCTAAATTTTTTAGGATATATTTTCATATTTTTTATTTTTACAAGAAAAATAACTTAATATTTATATTTAAATTTTTATGATAAAAAAATAAATATATTAGTCAAATTCAAATTTTAGTTAAATTTATATTTCAGTTATATTCAGACACTACAAAAGATTATAGTTTTGTTTGATAAATCATACATGCTAATTAAAGTGATGTTTACTAAAACATTGAAGATCAAAATCACGAGTTTTAGGAACATTAGGAATATTTTTATCTAATTAAACTAATTTTTTTCAACTATTAAGGATTAAAGAAAATTATCTCATTTTATTTATAATAAAAATTAATGACCAAGTCTTTAATTGTAAACATGTCTTTTATTGGGGTCAAGAGTAATTAAAATTCAATAATATGTTGTTGAAAATCGTACAACACAATTTTATTACTTCTAAAATATAATAGAAATACTTTAATTTTTTAGTGTTTATTTTTTTTAATTGAATATAATCGATGTGTTTATTTTACTCATGTGAATATAAATATTAAGTTGTTTGTGTTTATAAAAATAAAAAATTTGAAATTAATATATTGAGTTGTTGATATATATAAATGTTAAATAATAAATTAAATGTATTATTGATAAATATAATATTTAATTTATTTATATGCTTAGTTATTTAGATTTAAATTAAAATTTTAACTTAATTAAATTTAAATATTTTTAACAAATATTTACATATAAATTAAAAATAAACAGTCCTTGAATACGTTAATAATTATTTTCAAACTTTAATAAAAAAATAAACAAGTTATAATATAGGATAGAACAAAAATGAAGTTAATTTATAGACTTTTTCCTATGTTTAAAAAAATAAGAAGACCAAAAAGTCCAAGTGATTTAGTAAGAAAAAAATGAATTTGCATATTATGTTGCGTGGTGATAATATTATAATACGTGGCCAGCTACAAACCCAATAACTTATCTGTGATTGTGAAGGATCTTACCAAAGACTAGCTAATATTTATTTCTATTTCAAATTTTGTATTATTAATTGAGTAGATTTATTATATGCAAATAGCTGATCCCATACACACACACACATACTTAATAGAAGATATGATTTGAGCATTTGGAGTGTCGTTTTGTCATTGACGACAAGTCATACCTGCTAAATCGTTTTATTTGTGATTGAGGGAGGATTAAAGCGAACAATGTTGTTAAAGTTTGTGTGTTATTGTTTTCTCCAAGCAAATACAATACTTCTTTGGTTGCTATTTTCTGCACTACTATAAAATAATTAAAAGAGCACACTTAATAGAAGACAGTTTTCATATTTTAAGACGGTTTATATAAAAACTGTTTTTAATTCTAAAAAATAAAAACGACTTTTGTAAACCGTTTTCTAAAATATATGTTTAAAATCTAAAATATATATTTAGAGAACAGGTTTAATAAAATGACTTTAATTCTAAAATATAAAAAATAATTTTTAAACCATCTTCTTTTTTTACATATTTAGAGGACAAATTTAGTAAAAGAGAACAGTTTTAAACCGTCTTCGATTCTATCAAAAGAGAACTGTTTTAAACCGTCTTTAATTCTACAAAAAGAGAACCGCTTTAAACCGTCTTCTTAAATCAGTTTTTAGAGCTCAGTATCCCAATTATGCTACAGTAATTTGCCATAATATTTTGCTACAGTGATTTACTAAATGATTAAAACGATGCCGTTTACTAAATAATTAAACGACATCGTTTGGTATAGTGATATGCTACAGTACAATGATCAAACGACATCATTTTGTACAAAGTCTACTACAGTATCATATCTAAAGATCCCTAAATTGCAAACCGTCGTTCGCATTTCTGTCTTTTGAAATCAATTCGTTGTTTGCACTTCTACCTTCTACCGCCATTGGTCGCACTAATATCAGCCGTCGTTCATATCAGGAATAAGGTATGTGATTGTATCAGTAGTATTTATGAAATTGTTGGTAAAGATTAGAACTGGAGAATTTTAAATTAATACGGGATTGAATTTAGGACATATATGCATTGAACACTGAAGCAAGAAAGTGAAACAAATTATGAATTCTTAGTTCAAATTGTTTCTATCTCATAGGTGGTTTCCTTTTACTTGTTACAATGGTCACTAATTTTCAATTTTCAATATTTTACTTTCATTTTTTTAATCTAGAAAATCTAATAATGTGTTTTATCATTGCAGAATATCAGAGTAACTAATGGAGTGTCAAGATAATACTACCCAATTATCTTTTTGTTATGTTGTGATTTTGCTATTATTGTTTGCAGTACTATTTTTGAGATTTTTGATATTTAGTATTAACGGTAATTAATATTAGTCTATATTTATATATTTTGATTATTATAAAAATTCTTAATTTATTCTTGTATTAACTAATGTTAGTTATATATTTGCAGTTTCAAGTGAAAAATATGTTCGTAAGAATGAATAAAATTTTCAATTTTTTTCTTAACGTTTTAAATTCGCGCAGTATATAAGTAAGTATTTTATAAACTTCAAATTCTAATTCTACTTTTTATTCAATTACTATATGTTTTAATTTCTATTTTGTTTTTAATTTTTACACTTTTCCTTTTTTTTTTTGCAGGATGTTGCTTCAAATTAAATAAAAAGAACTTAATTTGTTATTATGTTATTGCCTTTTGGAATGTTTAGTACTGTAAGGATTACTTTCTCTTTTTCACTACGGAAAGTCATGAACTTGTCTTTGCAGTACTTGTTGTATGTGTTCTTAAGAGTTGCTAGCTAAATATTTCCATATTTGTTTGTTTTTCCAAATTTGTAATGATATGAAATCTTTTAATTTATACCTTTTTTTTGGTAATTAATTAATATTTTTGAACTCATGTATTATTTTTTAAACTATTAATAATATATACACATATGTATGAACTATTGAGTGATATTATTTCCATGTTCATATATTATATATATATATATATAATAATAATATGCACGTGTATATATACATATATATACACACGTAAAATTAATATTGTTTTCTTATAAATTTAAGTATTGTTAAAAAATATCTTTTATAAATTCAAATACTATTTAAAACTGTCTTCTAATAAATTTAAAAACTAGTAAAAACAGTCTTCTTATCATAGAAAAAAGAAAACGGTTTTTAACATTCTAAGACACGTCAAAAGAATACGGTTTGTAATACGTTTTAAAAGAGTTTTTAAAACGCTTTATAACAGTTTTAGATGTACAACATTCTAGTAGTGCTGTTTCACGAAAATGAGCTAAACTACCACTTTCGAATGACGAAAGAGGTTCTTTTAGGCCCCCTCGGGAAGCTGATGCCAGAACTGCCAGCCCTTGGTCCTTTAAGAGAAAATGAGTTCTCGTCTCAATGGATGCGGCCGTTGCCTGCCTTTATAGATCTTCTGCGAACCCTAGCCCAGTTAGAGGGAAATATAAGACTGGAAACGTGCAACAAATTTAAGGCTAGGTCCGCTTTAATATAAAATAAAGTAAAGATGAAATCTCCATTACGTCCTCGATTTTCTACGTCCAAGGAGGGAGTTTGCTTTACCCAACTCCCTTTTTGATAACAAGACAGTAAACCAACCCCGAGCCGACATTCATTAGTTTCGAATGAAGAATGAAGAGTGCACTTACTCTACTCCTAACAAAATGAAAAGCAGCGAGCCTTTCTTCAATTGAGAAGATTTTAACCAAGTCGGAATGTTGAAGATGCTGGGCTCACACTAAACTCTGAATCAGACATCCGAGCCCAAAAAAATCCAAGCATCCGCCTTACCCAATTAATCCATCAGTGCAGATGCCAGCAGATACAAGAAGACAAAAAACATGCTCACTTACATTGTACAAACACACACTGTGCAAATCATATGCATAATGCATACAGAAACGATTTTTCCCTTTTTGATGGTGATGATAGTGTGTATGTACTGAATTAGTGTAGGTAATTTGTACAATATTTTTAGGGTTAGCTAGCTCCTCTTGGCCTTATATAAAAGGCACTATTGTTTATTGTTTTTACAGCCGCATTATCAATATATATAGAAACTTTAATTCCAAAAATTTACTCGGAAAAGGATTTTTATACCACACAGATGGATATTGCGGAACGCTAAAAGGATAGCGACTGGGTGTAGTGGTGGTTTTGGAGGTCGCATACCTTGGTTGCAGTGACATCGACACTGACGAGTCCTCTCATTTCCGCAGGTAGTGCTTTGAGCGGTCGGTGCCCAATGAGCAATAACAAACGTGAAATACAAAAAGAAGGACCTCGTGACTTCAACACAGAAATAGGGAATCACTCGATATCGGAACTCCAATCATGATCAAGGGCTTTCATGTCAAAGAAGACCAGTACGGGCATCTTACTTCTTTGTAATTGTTGAACAAAGCTTCTTATTCTCCTTAATAGCTGGAAGTTCCCCAACAAAAGTATGAGCTAATGGTGCGAATGCAGAGTAAATCAAAACAAAAGGTCGTGTGTTTCTTATTCTTAGGAGATATTCAATCGATATTAACTTGACGAAAAAACCGGGGAGATTTCACCCATGTTTGAGCATGATGAATCACTTCGCGCCGACCTGTTGCTAATAAACTAGATATCAATCTGTGCGAAGTCAGGAAGAACTCTTGGTTTAGGTACAAGTATAGATGTACAAACATGAGCGAAATGTGGGAGTTAGCGGATCGGCTTATCCTTCAACGAACTAAACTTAATCTTCTGGTAGCGCGGTTACGAAGTTAAAGAAAGCAGCTGCGAGTGAAGCACCGCCAACCACTCCAGCTCCAGTTGTCCTAAATAAAGTAGCGAACAAAAGTAACATACAAACTGTTATTTAAAATTTTTTATTATAATTTAATTATTAAAAATAATGTATCATCAAAAATACTTAAATTGTATAAATATAATTGGTATAAATCTAAAGTTATACTTAGGATGATATAATATTGTTATATCCAAAATTGTTAACTAGGAGCGGCCCGAAGCCTATAACAAAGTAATTAGAGAGGCCCAAGCTTGTAGTAAAATGATTAAAAGGATCAAGCCCCATAAAATTATACTCAATGGCCACGTGACCAGTTTTTTAATTATTTCAAAAGAGAAGATAATATTTTAAGGAAACCGAGATTGTCCTAAATATAAAGTCGAGGCCATCTTTTAAAGGACACGAAGTTCGCTATAAAGAGGAGACTGTATTTTTAAAAAGAGATAGACAACCCCTAGATACAATGAAACAGTAGCTTTTCAATGACTTTAAAAGGGAGACTTTGTACTCGAAAGAAAGAGGATGACTTGAAATAAAATACCACGACTTTAAAAATCTTTAGGAAATCTCGTTACCTAAGGGTAAGAGAATATTACCAAGAAAGGAGATGCTTTCTTAATTGTAAATCTCAATGTCTCTTCTTGTCAAGATCTTTTCCTACTTTACAGACACTTATGAAAAAAGATGATGCTTCTTTCAATTAGAGGCTATGAGCATTACTACTTAGTTGTGTATTGACACTAATAAGAGAAGAGAGAGACTTCTTTATATTAGAGGCTTGTGAACTCTCATCGAGACTTTGTACTTAAATACGTGAAAACACTTAGAAAAAAAAGTAGTTTTCTTAATTATAAAATCCATGAGAAAAAAGAAAAGCGATTTCCTTAATTGTAAAATTCATAATTATCTTCGATGAGCACAAGCTCAACCACTAAAATGGAAGAAGAATGATTAGGCACCTCTTCTAACAGCATGAAAGGTTGATCACATAAATAGATAAGTCACTTAAAGATTTATAGTTAATCTTATGCATGAATAAATATACATAACAATATTATAAGATTTATAGTTAATCTTATGCATTAATAAATATGCATGACAATATTATAAGAAGTCATGAATGACATGTGATATTTATACTTGACGTTATCAAAAGAATTTCAACAATTTCAACCATATCAAAGAGTAAGTATAAAACAATAATTTTTTATTTTGAATGCAATTTTTAATTTTACAAATTTTTTTTGATTATCTCTAAATTTAAAATTTTGATCTCTAAAATATAGTATTCTCGTGGTTAACTCATTTATCAAAGGGTTCATATTAGAATACACACTAATTTTAACTTTTACAAGAGGCAAAATCAATCACACTAAAATTTTACTGAAAATAAGTTAGAGCATAAATTAATTAATTTATATATTCAAGATGTTAACTATTTCATAATATTAGTAGATAAAACAACTAAAAATTGATTTTCTTCAAAGTATTTTTGCGAAATACATGTTTATAATTTCTTTTAGAATAAATTTGTCAAAAAATATTATCCAACTTATTTTTCATTCTCGAAAAACAAAACAACATTTAAAAACAATGGCACTTAATTGCTATCGTTGATTTTCTCATCAAACAACAAATTTATTATTGTTTAGTATCAACATTATTGTATTCTCACACTCCAATTTGAAATTGCATGTTGATATGACAAGAAAATATACAAGCTTCGGTAAGTCTAACTTTTTAAATAAATATTTTATTAACAAAGTATTTGTAAACAGAGTTTTTAATAAAAATTTATTAATTATTTAATTATCACAAATAATTTTTTTACAAAATTAAATAATTATTTTAATAAACAAATTTTACAATAACACCTTTGTAATTATACAAGATACATGCTCATTAATTTATCTTTCATTAATTCAAACTAATAGCAACCTACTATTTTCTAGAACCAGAAATACTCAAACATATATAATGTAATATAGTGCTTATATGCACTATTACAGATTATTCAATCCTAACAACTATTACGTATTATTCAAAGTAGCCTACAAGTTTTAGCCGCTGCCTTCTCCAACATCTCCGCCATGTGGGTCGAAGTCCTTCCTTGGAATATAGTGATGGTTATTCACATTACTTGGAGGGTTCATCCCAGTTTCGTCATCGCCAGTCAGTTTTCGGACATGCTGCGACTGCTCATGCTCATGGGTTGCAGAGTTCAAAGCCCTTCCGTTAGCAGCCAAGGAAGAGCTCAGTATCATGACGACCAGAGCAATCCCTATAAACTTCATTCTCGGACTCATTTGATCGACTTTCGCTGTTAATCAAACAAAAGTAATTCATGTTTAATACAAGTTACTGACCTAGCTAACTAGGGTAAAAAGATGGATTGTTTTCACTCTTAGATAATAAAAATATCTTTGCTAATTACTTGAAGATGGATGTAGAATATCTACTTACCAAGAGAGAGGTTAAGAGCAAAGAATTCTGTGAATTGGTGGGGAGGAAGGAGAAGTTTGAGCTCTTTATATAGAATATGCTAGGGTTCATGTGTATGATTGACAGTTATAATCTAAATTTTGGTGTTGGGATATCCACCAAATGAGGCAGTATTGAGTGGGATGGCGATATTATCTAATTAAAATTGTTTTTAAAAGAATTAAAATGATTGAGTTGAGACTAGACTTTTTGTCCTTAATAGCGCTATAAATAGGAAATTTCCACGTTAGCAATGGAATTTTTCTCAAGCAAAAGTCAACGAGGCACAATGGAGAACTATACTTCTATTGCATTATGATGTCAAACCATGGTCATGAATAAGTTATATTCAGGAAGTTTCTTCAAAACTTAACACTTTGTGAAGCAGGTTTCATTTTGGTGGGATATTTGGAAATCCTTTTGGATTAATGATTAAGCACTTGTTTCTAATGAATTAGAATGCTTATTAATGTGTTAGATAATTTTAACAAAAATTAATATTGAGGATGATTTTTAAATTAATATCTAATAAAATATTTTTATGAAATTAGTGTTTAGAGTATTTAAGTGGTTCGTTATCCAGTTTTAAGTAATTATTTTTTTAAAAAAATATCCTCAATAAATTTTTAAAATTTCATCAAAATTTAATCATTTTTTACATGCACCTAACTAAATTTAAAACTTCTAATTCTTATATATCCCGGTTTATTATATATATTTTTAATTAATTATTTGGTTATTTTTTAAAATTATCAAATTTACAATGATTTCTTTATAAAAAATTGTATTTACTTGATTTTTTTAGTAGTAACTATGAGAATAAATGAATTATATTTAAAAAATTTGTCAAATAAAAATATCATTTTACTAAATAATCATATATATATAAGTCAAAACTATGTGTTCTCTTTCCATTTGGCAACTCAATATGGTACGTTATTTCTCCTCGACTGAGTTGTTCTGCTTTGCTTTTTTCCATTTCCGGACTACAAAAGGAAAGGACCTTACTATATAGTTATAATTCATAGAACTTCAACTACTTGCTATTTATATCAGCTTTTGATATTATTTTTTTTTTCTTTTTGTTGTTAAACTTAAAAAGAGACCCTTTTGGTCTTATATAAATAATAGCCACTTGCTTTATATATCATCATCCAAATTTTGAGAAATTTGTGGGGTAAATATTAAGCTAACCAATGGCCGCTGAAAGTGCTTTTAGTGTAGATTAATGCTGAACTATAAAACTTAAGAAAGGGAAACTTTCTGATTGCACACTGAATACACTTGCTCCACTGCTAGTGAATCAGATTCAAGTTCTAGTAATTACAAGAGAGGCCTTTTTATATATGCAGAAAGCTAATCAATGAGATGTGCTTATTAATTATGTAGTTGTTTTCATCCCTAGCTAGCTAATTGTACCAATGGATGGCAATTCCAATTTCCAGGTGACTGATTATTATGGTTCGATTAATATTCATCTCAGTCATTATGATTTCTATATTTGATTGTTTATGCAATTATTATAGCTGCACCCACTCATCGAAAACGTAGTAAATGGTTTTGCTGTGCATTATGGTCTATCCATCCATAGATGATATTTATTATTAAAATGCTTTCTTATGCACACGTGTTCACACTTCTGTACTAATACTCATCTACATATGCATGATCATTCCTACCCCAGATAGAAATATATATCATTATAGATTAAAAATAATTTCCATTACAGATGGAAGCATTCTATTACCAGTTCCTTTTTTTAAAGAAAGAGGAGCTTTGGCCAGATTTTCGGCTTTAAGAAAAGCTCACCAAAGTCCCATGCACATAATGCAAACCTTTTAAATTATATGGGTCAACCCAATTACCCAACCAAATGAATTAGATTTAGGCCCATTTGCAGGTGTGCATAAAAAGTTCTCGAGATGAAGATTGTAGTTTTGTCTAATAAACAAAAAATGCTCGTTAAAGTGATGTTTGCTGAATTTTGAGGATTAAAGTCACGATTTTCAGACATGTTAATGATATTTTTATACAACTAAAACATTAAAGATGTTAAAATTTTTCTAAAATATTAAGGATCAAAGTGAAATTATCTCATTTTATTTATAACTAAAAGAGATTACTCTATTCAACCTAAAATCATAAACTAGATCAAATTGATCAAAATTTGTAAAAAGTCAAGTAAGAAAAGGCAATTTCTCTAACTAAGAAATTATTTATGACTGTTTATATTGGGGTTGGTGTGGTGAAACGTACTCTAAACACATTCATTAGACTCTGTAAAACAGGTTTAGTCAATTTACTAATTAATTAATGTTTAATTTAGCTTTTACGGAGTGTGAACATGTCTTTAATTGTGGTCAAAGTAGTTAAAATTCAATAATATGTTGTTGAAACGTGTTAATTTCATGAATTTATATATATGTTAGTGGGAATGGAATTCAAAATATTATGATTTTATATAAGGGTATTATCAGTTTCCTCCCCTGAGATATTGCTTATTATCAATTAAATGGTCAAGAATGAAAAAATAAGCAAATACCTCCCATAATTAGATAACAGTGCTTATAATTTTTTGTTAAATGATTGAACTGTCCACAATCTCTCATGGACTTTAACATAAACAGTGAATTGGTTTAACAGAGAAGAAGGCAGTTCGGTCATTTAACAAAAAATTAGAAGCACTGTTATCTAATTAAGGGAGGTGTTTGTTTATTTTTTTATTTTTGGCCATTTAATTGATAATAAGCAATATCTCAAGGGAGGAAACTAATAATACCCCTTTTATATAATTCTCTTCAAGAAAATTTATCCCTTAATACATATAATATTAGATTGCAGTTCTTTCAGGTTAATTAAGAGAACGATAGAATAAGTCTAAGAGCTTATAATTACAATTGAGTTATAAACGTGTTTTTGAAACGTACCAAGACTGGCTTGTAGCTTATATTGTTATTAATTATTATTCTAAAGATCGTGAAAATTTGCAATTAATATTCAGTGACGTAGGGTTGGAAATTAACTAGAAGGAAAAATAAAAGAAGAAGCCGCCTTCTCCTGTATTTTTGTCTTTGTATTCTTCAGGTCTGGTATTACATCATGATAAGAAGATTTTAGAGCATTCAAATGGTAAGGCACTCGTATCTA
This sequence comes from Melia azedarach, assembly GCA_028052125.1. Classification (NCBI taxonomy): domain Eukaryota; kingdom Viridiplantae; phylum Streptophyta; class Magnoliopsida; order Sapindales; family Meliaceae; genus Melia; species Melia azedarach. The sequence goes on from CM051395.1 coordinate 10,905,568, forward strand.
TATGCATATATCAGCAATTACGTCTTTCTTTTCAGTTTCCAACTAAACCCTCAAATTAAAAATGACATAATATATCATGAATTAAATATTGTGTTAGGTATATGCTTTTTCTTAATATATGTAACTTAATTTGACAAGATTACGTAATGATATATTAGCTTTGTATTGTCGGGAATTGCTCGAATTGGTAGTTATTTTTATGACCAATTTTCTTTCGGTAGATACATTAATTAATTTAATCTATTCTTTCAGCTGAAATACATCTTGGGCAGCCAAAGTTGAAGATTAAAAGATTTTGTGGAATACAAGGCAATTTATCTCATCATTTAGAGTTGATAAGGCGAAATTCGGAAGTAATTTAACTAGTTACTGTGTGAAACTTTGACTTGTCGAGAAGCACGTGGTAATATTTTATTATTCACACTCAAATTTAATTACTTTGGGATTGTGGCCCAAGTTTGTTTGGTCAGATGCTGCAACCATCGTGCTGGCTATTTTCTAGAATTTTATGCAGATGGAAATTTACAATAATAGATATTTTACTTATATTAATTAATGGGTTTTATTAATCTTGGTGTAACATATGATGGAATAATATAATAACGTTATTTCCCCTTTTTGAGTAACGAAGACAAATGTAAGGAGATAGTTGGTAGATTAATAAATCGCCTTCAATAAAAAAAGAAAGATTTATATAAGATGGTATTGTAATGAGGACACTCAATAAAATATATTATGATTACAAATTCTCCCCCATTATTTCAACTAATTTAATAGATGAACATTTAAATAAGGAAATACACATGTTTCGCACTTTCATCTAACATATTCTCCTTCTAATAGCTTTCATTTTTTTTTTTAAATAATTTAGTTAAAACTATTAATTCCAAGTTCATAACAGGGCGCTATAGGTGGCATAGAAACTTTACTAATTATCACATGCATAATACATATATATATATATATATATATATATTTCATTCAAACGTTGAAATATTTATAGAATAAAGTTAAGAAACTTAAAGGTGCAAGATCAACCTTTAATTCATTACAAAAGAGCAAAAATGTATAGAGAATATTGAAAAGTATTCATATTAATATTATACCCTCCATATGATTCATAATAAATGTTGACTAAGACGAGTAGATGACAAATAAACTTCTCACATTTGGTCAAAAATATCAATGTAGGAGACAGCCCTTGGAACGATAAAAGACGACTTCCAAATTCTCTCCTATGTATATTTACGTATATGTCCGTACTCCCTACGAAGATAATTCCATTTATGGAAATACAAATACTATTAAAGTATACATGTCGCCATATTTGACATCCATCTTATCTGCCGATGTACTGGACGTTCTAGATATTTCCAACATCAAATTATCTGGGTTGATGTTCGATCAATCCTACGGTGCATAAAGATTCAATAGATACGCGTTGAAAGCCTTCTTGACTTTTAATTTGCCTGTTGCTGTTTATTTTTCTGACTTCATACTTCAACCATTTCGTTTTAAAAAATGCAAATTCTTTGACTCTTTGGATGTGAAAAAGACTACATGGGTTGTGCCATTAGTTACGTCTTCTCCACACTTTCTCAATTATTAGTCCATGAAATTAACAATTAAAGTATCTTTCCCCTGTTCAATTTCCCTAATATACAAGAAATTGGTGATTATCTCTCACATTTATTTCATTAGTATACTGATTCAAAATTGATTAAGGTTGCTTGATCAATAATTGAAGATCATATTATAATTTAATTCCTGAAGAAGAAGGTAGTTGATCGCATTTATTATTCATATAAGGAAAAATATTAATCAATAATTTAGATCTTATTTAATTTTAAATTTCATAGAAAGATTGTGACATGGTATTATCATTATTAAGTTACCTATTAAATTTATAGTTTTTGTAATACAAAACCCAAACGAAAAACATCAAAATTTTCTTTGTTATTATCAAATTGTAGAGTCAATATCTTTTTCTTTAAAAGATATTTTTACCAACTATTGATCACAATCTTGAATTAATCTATGTTTGCCAATCCTTCTGTTTCCTCCCCAATTACCTACCGTTCCCCTAATTCGACAAATGGGAATGGAAGTAATTAAAGCAATAATAATAAAAGGAATTAAAGCCAAATGTTCTACTGTTGTTTCTTTATTCAACCTAAGGTTCGTCATCAGAGACGTTTAGTCAAGTGGAAGCACATATTAAATTTTAAAGCTACATGACAAAAAAAATTGAGCCAAAATCCTTCAGAATTTTCTTCTAAATTAACATATGCTATTCCAATAACTTATCTGACAAGAAAAATATAAAGTGGTTGGCTAGCGACTTTTTACAGCTTTCTCGGCTTCAAACTAGCGAGCCAAATGAAATGGTTATTCTTGGAAAGAATTCCTGAGAAAGTTCTAGTCAATTATAAATAAAGACAAATTTAGTGTATTCATACTATAAAAATTGAGGCTATATAAGCAGCCGAGCTGCTATCTACCTTCACCATCAATTCAATACAGAAGTGCAGAATATTGAAAAGCTAAAAACATGGAGAAACCAGCATCCCACCTCTTGTTTTCTTGTTTCTTTGTTGTTCTTCTTTTGCTTTCAAGGCCAGCAGCATCTCAAGAAGTTGGTAAGAATCGGCTTCATTTGCATGTCCATCTCATCATCAGATTAAGTTAATTATAAATTAAGCTTTGTTTTACCTCTTTTTTCATTTGTTCCTCTCCAACAATTCTAATCAAAACAACCGACGCTTGAACAACCTTTCTTGAACAACAAAATTGGTTAGGTGTAACTACAAGCTATGTTTTCTATGAAAATATATATCAATCAAGTTTTCCAAATGCTTATCGGACATTTGCTTGTTAAACTCTTTGGGTGCTCCTGCTTTTTCAAGTGTTTAAGAAATCTAATGCATGTCTCTTCGTATGTGTAATTTCTAATATGTAATTTATTTCTGCTTTTTGATGTGTAGAGGATGAGACGGAGTTCAGTTATGAAGAAGGAAGTGAGCATGGGCCATCTCAATGGGGAGAGATTCATAGCAATTGGAGTGCGTGTAAATATGGAAGAATGCAGTCTCCCATCGATCTGTTGAATGAAAGAGTTAAAGTTGTTTCACATTTAGGAAGACTTAAAAGGAGTTACAAACCCTCTAATTCCACTCTCAGGAATAGAGGTCATGATATGATGGTAATGAAAGTAATTTTTATTATTAATACTCAAGCTTAGGAAATACCAAGACAGATCCTGCATAAAGGACAATTTAAAAAAAAAAATGAAATAAACTATTATTATTTCTATTTGATTTATGAAAAAGTAATTCTTGTTACTTATTTTATTTTCTTCTTATCTCTTTGAATTATTGGTATCTGCAGTTAGAATGGGAAGGTGGTGCAGGAACTCTTCAGATAAATGGAACTGAATATGTACTGAAACAGTGCCACTGGCACTCACCTTCTGAGCACACTATAAATGGCCAGAGGTATATACATAGTGAATAATATTCTTTTCTAATTATCACTGTATAGAAAAATTAAACCATCCATTAAAATGGGAGAACAATTTGCCTAATTAATTTCTGTCTTTAAAATAAAACTGTAGATTTGCTCTTGAGGGTCACTTGGTTCACGAGAGCTCAGATGGGAAGGTTGCAGTGGTTGGGATTATGTACAAGATTGGAAGACCTGATTCTTTCTTGGCATCGGTAATTATATGGTTCATAATTTTCTCTCTCTCTAATATTCTATCTTTTACTCAATATTCCTTCTGATCAAACGCTGTGTGTTTTCTTTTATCAGATAGCAAATCATTTAGCACAGGTTGCCGGTTCAACTGAAAGAGAAAAAGTAGTGGGTGTGATCGATCCAAGGGCCATAAAGTTGGGTAGCAGAAAATATTACAGATATATTGGCTCTCTTACTATTCCTCCTTGTACTGAAAATGTTCTCTGGACCATTGTTAGAAAGGTTCGGTTTCTACAATAACTTTATCAAAATTATAATTTATAAGTTTTTAATTATTGTGTTATTAATATGCCCTGATTAAACCCTGATCAGGTGAGAACTGTAACAAGAGAGCAAGTGAGATCGCTTCGAGTAGCTGTGCATGATGTAAGTAGAAGATACGCTTATAGCTTTCTATTCTTAAAAAGAAACTTCAATTCTAAAAGTCTAAACCATTAACGCAATCTTTGTTTTTGTTTTTAATTTGCAGGACGCGAATTCTAATGCAAGACCTCTACAACCACTAAACTTACGATCAGTGAAACTTTACAGGCCAGATGAAGAGGATCAAAATAATTAATACTGCAGATGGTTATTGTCTTCTTCTGCCGTTAGCAATGGATTAGCATGACGGTTTTCGTCTATATGGGGAGTCAAATAATTAGTCTCTGAGACTGGTACATGTTGTCTGTGTACTTTACCATGTATTTTCGTTCACATGGTATGTATAGTATAGCCAGCTAGCTAGGGCCGCCTTCAGCTCGATCGTTCTTTTATTGATTACCTATTCATTGTTGATTAGATGATGATATTATAGTTAAATAAATAAATTCAATTTTGTTGTGAAATTTCCAGCAAATTTCAATTTTATATGTTGTTTTATGTTTCTGATTCCAAAATATAATGACATGGATTCAATTTATATTTCAAGGTTCATCCAAAAGAAAAGAAAAAAGAAAGAGAAAAGTTGTCTTATTAATTCCATTAGGGTGAAGTTGGTAAAAAGGAAGACCCGTAAATCAATTAGAATGAATGTTGATCACTTTTTATGGCATAATATATGCTAAAATGAAATTTATAATAATCAAATGGGTAACACTAGTAACGTATTATTCCATTTTGCATTTGGTTAATTTTAATCTTATTTTTTTTTCTTCCTTCCTTTATACTAAGCTATTGGACTTTAGACCAAGAAGAATATTGACATATTTTAAAGTGAATCCACAAAATTATTGCCAAATGCTAAAGGCTTAAAATTAATGTAGATGTTATTGCGCAAGACAAAGCCACAATCCTAATTTACGTGCTGTATTTGGATGTTTTAATAATTTTTCTGTCAATTTGTTGTCGAATCATGTTGTTGATTATTGTTTTTTCTGAAAAGAAAGACACATAATTTAGGAACAGAACTACAAACTGTTTTGCTAAAGTATAAGGCTAGCCTCAGCTATGCAGTAACAAAACATGGAATCTCTTTAACAAGCACGACATTGGTATGTGGACAAAAGCACTAACATTTTGTGGATATTATAGTCCAATATTTACAAGAATAATTAAAAAGACGAATAGATAACACAATGGAACCTATGACAGATTAAGCATCTAAACACCAATAATCAGCCAAGCTGAGAGTGTCTGATTATAAAATGCCAGGTCGCGTACAAATACAAAATGGAATCTCAATAATTTGGTGCTCCGAATATGCCTTTCTTAAATTCAACATAGGTTCACAAGTAGCTAGACAATTACACCAAAGAACAACTACATCTATCCATGTCAGAAAAATTGCTTGCTGATAGTAGTAATTTACCAAGGAAAATAATAATATTCAACCTATAGGAAGAATAATACATTAAGTATTACTATAGTAATTTGATACAGTTAGTAATAACTAAATTCCAAGCAATACCTGGTAAGAAGAAAATTTTAGCAATGTTCTTTGATTCATTGTGCAGTTCTTACGATCATATCGTTCTGGCAAGAACTTTCATGATATCATTCATTGATGGTCTATGCAGAGGATCATCTTCCACACAAGCCTTGGCTAGAACAGCAAAACATAAAGCTTCTGCAAGGGGGTAATCTTCCTTAAGAGAAGGATCCATGAAACTCCTCAATTGTTCAAAACAACCACCTTCAATAGCTGAACCTCCTAGGAATCCAATGGAATCCTTGAACAATCTTCCATCCATGTCCTCTCTTGCCGAGAGGAGCTCAAGCAAAACAACCCCAAATGCAAATATGTCTACCTTTTCAGAAATTGACCCATGCTGCAAGTACTCTGGGGCAATCCAACCTTTGACAATTGTTGCATTTTCAATTCCTTTTGAGGATCCAACAGAAGGGATTGGTCCAATATTTGCAATCTTTGCTCTCCAATTTGCTGTCAGAAATATATTTCTACTATTTACACTTAGGTGGGCATATGTGGGGAAAATAAAGTGATGAAGATAATGAAGAGCAGTAGCAACATCGAAAGCTATCTGTGTTCTTTTATGCCAACGAAGAGAAATTGATGGATTAGACAAGCAGTCTCTTAAGCAGCCATTGCTAGGGAATTCAAAACAAAGGTATGACCAGGAAAGGTCACTTTCTCCATAACAAACACCAAGCAAACTCACAATATTTATGTGATTGATCTTGGAATGTACATCAATTACCTGTCGAGTATCTTCAAATCTCATCTGCTTGATCATCACTTCAGCATTATCAATCATGCCCTTGTACGCTTGGTCTCCAATCTTGGTAACTTCATTGAAACCCTTTGTTGCTTTCTTGAGATCCTGGATACTGTAACTGCACAAAGAGTATTTTATTCCAACCAGGAGATCTGGAGATAAACATGAATTTGAAGAGCTTCTACCAGTTTGAGCAGATCTCGGGGAGCTTCTAGCAGTCGAACATGAAATCGAAGCGGAGCTTCTAACATTGAATGACTGCAACCTCTCACCCTTCCATTTGCGCAAGGCCTTTATATATAATCCGCAAGCAAGCAATGCTAGAAGTGCCAAACACAAACCAAGAACTGATCCTACAATGTATACAGTCTTTAATTTTGATTTACTAGTCATCTCAATATTAATTGTTGGAAGAAAACCAGGAATAGGAGGTTGTGAATCTGCAATGTCCAAATTTATGACTGGATCCTTTTTCAGGGGAACCAGAAAAGTTGTGTTTGGATAAATAGTAGGCGTAGGTGCTAAACGGTTAGCTGCACATAATTCTGCAAGGGAGATGCCAAATTTCATGCTCAATAAATCTGGTCGATCTCCTTCAACAAAAGGGTATGTCACAAGGTATTTTACCCCTTCATTTTGTGAGAAATTATCAGGACAAGCACATTTTAAAGGTACATGAAGCTTGGAACCAGTTTTAAAAACATTTCCTTGAAACAGGTTTTCCTCAGCAAGTGTGGGCGGTTTTGTTAAACCTTCAAAAACCGTGCAAGCAATCTCAGAGTACGTTGTGCTACCAGGGGCAATATAACTAACATTTGCCTGAAAAAACCTTCCTGAGCAAGAACAGTTAACAGGAATAAGAATTTCTCTACCTGGTTTCAGTATCTCCGAATGAGAAATAAGCTTATTCAGTTGAAGTACCTCATCAGACTCATCAGAGTTCAGCTGGAACAACTGAGTGATATTTGAGAAAGTCCGAAAATATCCATTAGCTCTGTAGACTAAGAACGTGTTGCATGAATTCTGGACGGAAGTGCAGGTGTATCTTGAACCTGGAAAGCTACTGTCTTCAGAGCAATCCGAGTAGTCATAATATTGTTGAGCAGAGCTTGAATTGATGCACGCCCATATGAGTAACCAGATACAGATCATGATTTCTGAAATCAGTTGTGCATTTTATTAGATGATAGTTAAAGAAACTAAGCAAAGTCTTCACTAAACTTTGAACTTACGAACTTTAAGAGATAAAGAATGATGTTCCTGTAATGAAAAGAAGAATCAGATGGTTGAAGATACCAGACAGAGACTATTATGCATCAGACTTTGGTCTTTGCCAATTTACAACTCTTTGATTTCAACTTAAAAAGACAATGAGATTTAAAAATTTCATAAAGAGCCGGCCGCCCAATATACTTGGGCCATTTAAGATTCCATATTGGATATTTTCTACTTTGTTATTTAACAATCAGGAACCTTCTATTAGATAATACTCTCCATGCTTAATGAGCAGAAAAGCGTAAGCCCACTAACAATCGAACAAAAATGATTGAGAATAAAAGTGAAAACATTAAACTTTGCTTTCATTGAGAGTCGAACTCAAGACCTCCCGCTTACTAAACGGGTGCTCTAACCAACTGAGCTATGAAAGCCTTTTTCTATAAGCATCGATGCCTTAATAAATGACCGTCACACACAGCGTCGGAATTTTTCTCGGCAGAATTCGAGAGTCGGTAAGTATTCACCTGCGAAATTACTGCCTGCAGAGGTTTGGTTTATATTTTAGTTGCTTACGAAGTTAATGGTCCAAAATATTACTTAATTAGGAGTAGGTTTTGTAGCAAGTAGAGCTTCAAAACTCGAAGTGTTGATTCTTTTCTAAGTAAGGCGGAGCCAGGGGCCCTGCAGGTCCCGAAAAAAATTTGAAATTTTAATTAAAAATGATCAATGTTACCCTTCTAAATTATATATTTATTGTCTTGGCCCCCCAAAATTTATAATATTACGATTTGATCCCGTGAACACCAATCCTAACTCCGCTACTGGTAAAACCTATATCTATATGATTATGATACATCAAAGTTTTGTTATATTTTTCAAAGATCTCATTATATATCACAAATTTTATATTAAATTTTTTAACTTATATATTATATTTGGGTTTAATTCTTAATTCAGATAAAATCTAATCAAAACCGGAGATGTGGTAGGATTAGGGACCAAAATTGAACCAACTATTTGGACCTAAGTAAATTAAATATATCGGTCACAGTCCGCTATCTCTTACAACCATTCTTAATTTCTCTGAGTTTTTGTCATCAAATCTAATTACAGGATAATAAGCTTCATTATTTATATATTTTTCAATTTTTTTAATTACATGTCTTGTTTTCTTATTATACTTCTTTAGATTTTTTCTTTTAAAATCTCAACTTTATCTTGTTTGTTTTCTTTATTTTTCTTGTTATTATACATATATTCATTTTAGGATATATAATGTTACTTCTTTATTATTATTATTATTATTATTATTATTATTATTATTATATACATTATAAGATTAGATCGAAGAGAGAAATTAATTAAAAGGCATGGCGTGCACGCAAATATTTGGTTGAATCATTATTATTGTTGTTATTAAAATATGAGCAAAACACACAATTCGCTTCTTAAATAAAAAATAACATAAATACATTTTTTTTATAATTTTTTAGTTAAATAGATTTACTATATGAAGATAATTTAATTTTAATTAAAAAAGTAAACTTTTAATTTATTTTCAATTATTTTCTTATTTTTTTATTTTAAAGTTTCCACCTTTCTTTTTTGATTTTTGGTTTTAAAGTTTCTACTTTTTATTCAATTTTTATTTTTAAATTTTTACCCTAATCTATAATTAAAACAAGACTCGTATAGTAGCAAATAATAATCATAAATTCGCTAAGTCGTAAGAAAAATGATCAAACAACATAAAAAATAATTAAAAATCATGATATTTGTTGAAAAAATTTAAATATATATTAAATTTTTTACCTTAAACATAAAATATCATGATTTTTAATTATTATTATATTATTTAATTATTTTTCTTATCACTTAGTGAATTTCAATTATTGATTAAGGTGAAAATAAAAAATTTAAAAAAAAGATGAAAACTGTAAAACTAAAAATTAAAAAATGATGGAAATTTTGAAATAAAAAAAAAGACGGGCACCTTAAAATAAAAATTAGTCTTGCAATCCCGAATCCTCACGAGAGATGTCGCAAGGGACAAGAGTAATCTTTTTCGAAATAAATGAATTTAGATGATCAAGTGTACCCCATTTTTCCTTGATAATCCTAAACAATTCTTTCCCTAACACCTGTAAATTAAAATATATAGATATAACATAAATCGATCAAATTGGGAGAGCGTTGATCTTTATGTATTACTCGAATATAAAATAAACCATTATGAACGCGTAGTGCGACTGATTCACAATCAGCAGCTCTTAGAAGAAGATAAATCTTCTTCACATTTGGTTGAAATCTCAAAATTTTCTCCACAAAAACTGCATAATCATTTAAATAAAACTGATCACTTAAAATACTTATATATTGTTGATGCTAAAATTCTTCTCACCGTTACGTGTGTTTTACGTAGGACAAACTTCAGTCAATAAACACTACTTATAGGGAAGCATGTTCACAACAGAATGGTGCAACGACAATATATGGTGCGATTTTGGCAACACAAAATCTTGGAAGGTAGCATTGGGCCTTCACATTGGTATCTACTTGCAAAACAGAAATGATAACGTACACCGTAGAAATGATAACCTAAAAATATTAGACTGTGTGTATGTGTTTAAGGTAATAAAAGAGTGTATATTGAGAGTTTTACTTGGAAGACTCTGGGTTTATTTAAGCAAAGGGAGGGGTGGATTTCCTTCCAAAAATTCCTTTTACGCAGCTACTGTACCAATTATCATGAAGCCATTGCTGCCAACTAGTCTCTTATCCTTGTGTACTCATTTCACTTGTTACAGGACAGGAAACCTTCGTTGTCCTTTATCCTATACGTTGTTTCTTCGTTGGCTGCTGTTGTGGGGGTGTTTAGGCGATCGCACAAATCTGTACTTATAGTGAATTTTATATTATTTCACTTGGCCGCATAAGTTATGATTATGACATTTTAACTGTGGGTTTCACGACTAGAAATTAGGTGTTACAGAACCCACCTACTACTCTACTGCCACATAATGGGCCTAGGTTGCGTGTTTCTACTAAAAACTTATGACCCAAGATTTGAGCTACGCCCGTGGTGGCTTGGGCATGCTTCCAAGGTGGTTACCTTTATAAGTTTACCTACTCTAAATGGGTCTTGACTGCATCTCCCATCTTCTGCCACTTCAGTACCCATTCTGAAGTCTGTGGGTGTCACGTGGGAGTCGAAAGGTTTGTCCATGATATATGTCATCAAGCACTAAAGAAATTCCAAGAGTAGTTGTTGGAATCTATCATCGTTGATCTGTTCAACAATATGTATATCTAAAGAATTAAAATATCTTTAGCTAGAAAACCAGTTGCACCAATGACTAGACTGCTCTTGCTCTCCAGAACTTCAACAACACTTCCCAACTCTTTTGAAATAATTATCGCAGAGAAGAAATGACGAGAAGTGATGACGGAGTTAAATAGTTTTAAGTGCTCTGATTCCTTTTCTATGTGTTGTGATATATGTGTGTGTGTATATATATTATAAAATCAAAAAGCAATAGAGCTGATACGTACTTAATATTTTTTCAATTAATTTTATTTTAATGGGTTAGTGGTTATATTAGTGATATTAGTTATTTTAAGAAGTGATCCACATTTTATTTTACAATTATTTATTTGTATTTAAATTAATCAATCAAATGAAAAAAAGTAGAATAAAATTTATCAAAGTAAAATTCGTGTTATTCTTTATTTGGAGAGTGGTTCTCTCAAACTAACCTTTTTCTTTTTTCCAAATCCCTTATCTTCCCTAATTTTTCTATAATACATACATATCATTGGTATCGGAGCTGGTTTATCAATGGCTGAAGCCACTAGGTAGAAAAAAAGACAGATTTTAAAGCCTATGTTTTTGAAAATTTTGAGAAGCATGATGTAATTATACAAGAAATCCCTAGTAGGCTTCAAAGTTTGGATGCTAAATATGAAGAATTGATTAATCAGTATACTCAATTCACTGCAAGCATTAATAATAGTCCTAAACATGGAGATCAACTTCAACTTGCAATAGCATCTACATCTATTATCAAGACGACAAATTCAACCACATCTTTAAAATTAAACTTTTCTAAGTTTGATGGAGAAGATCCAAATGGTTGAATTTATTGGGCAAAACAGTATTTTGAGTACCAGAATATTGTGGGAGAGCAGAAAGTTCAGTTGGCAGTATTTCACCTTGAAGGAGGAGCACTCGAATGGTATCGATGGCTAATAAAAACAAGAGGACAAGTCACTTGGGCTGAATTTTGTCAAGCACTTCTAAAAAGATTTGGTCCTATAGAATTTGACGATGCATTGTCTCAATTGAAGCAAACTGTTGTGTGTAAAAATAACGAACGCAAGTGTACGTGTCAGAAACAAGTAATACAATGATAAAAGTATGTCGATCCTACGAGGAATGTAATCTTATAATTATCGAAATTGATTAATTTACGACTTTATCTAAAGAAATAGAAATAATTTTTGATTTAAGAAATTGAAAATAACGACTAAGCAAAATACTTTAAGGATTCAATTAATGGAAATGTTTAGGGCTAATGAATTATCATATTTGATCGCATCCACTTCTCCAATTGATGTTGTTCTAATTTAAAACCTGTGTTGCTAATTAATTATCCTAATTTATTCGATTGTCTCCCTTGAGAACACTCGAGTCTACTTCACATCTAAAACTTCACTATAATTCTATGTAACATTAATTAAATGAAAGTGCATTACGAATAATGATAATTTCTAATTAAACTATATAAACCATATTAGTATATCTCTATCTAACATATAATTTACAGTGTTTATCACATGGTTTAGATATGATGTTCATTTCTCAAATCCTATCAATTCACAATTCATTCAAATATTGGCTAAATATCCAAAAGCATTAATTATCATGATAAACACTCAACATACAATCTCAAATCAATTGAACAACACAATATTAGAAATGGATGATTCAAATAGATTAAATCATTACCTTAAAGAATTGTTTTAGCCACACATTGAGTAGAATTCAAATCCACAAATCATAAATTCAACAATTGATAGCATGAATTCAAAAATCACAAAATTGTTCAATTCACCACAACAATTTGAAATAAAGGAAAGAGATAAACTAGAATAGAAGAGTTTTAATCATCCAAAGTCAAACTTGATGCTACCCAAGATCTTCTTCTTTCTCTCTTTTTCTTCCTTCCAAAAACTATCTCAAAATATAACCTACCTCGTTTTTCTTCCCTTCTCCCTTCTATTTAAGTCCCAAAAATCGATTATCCTAGAAATGCCCAAAAATTCAAGTTGGCTGATTAATTTCAATTGTGTCCCTTCACTTTTGATTATTTTGAATGTCGCCTCTTATTTTGATAGTTTTGTGATTCGATCCTGCTTTAGTTGTAATTTAGTCAACCTGAGCCGAACGTGGTGCTTGCTGCGCGACTGCGCACCGCCTGCCAAGAAAGCTGGAAAATCTAACAATTATCGAATGGATCCCCTTTCTCTTATATATTTGACATTTATCTTTATATTGTGATAATTTTTCAATTTAGTCCTCATCTTGTTGCATTTTGGTCCGCACTTTTCTTATGCTTCAATCTCTTCCTTTTCGAACCAAATTAATCCTTTTTTAGCCCAATTAACTTTACAAAGTTAAATTTATCATTTTCTGTACAAAACAACTAAAATACATCAAATTCAAAAGAAACTTGAGGATTAATCAAACAATTAAAGTCTAAAAGTAAATAATTAGTGCGTGTTTTATGCACTTATCAAATACCCCCAAACTTACATGTTTGTTTATCCTCAAGCAAATCAAATCAAATTAAATCAAATTAAATCAAAGAGAAGGGAGGTAAAAGACTTATCAAAATTATTCACAATCGAGATTAGATAAAACATTTGAACATACCTTCAGTTAAAACACAATAAAGTCTCAAAGATTAAATTACATATTCAAATTGAAGAAAACAATGCATTCAATTTGTCCTTAAATTTTACTTGAAAAATAAATGTCATTTTACTCAAAAGTTCCTCGCGCGTGCATGTGTGAAATGCCACAAATGATGGGTTTTGATTCAATTCGGACAAGTTTGTGCACAATTTAGACTCATTTTAAAATTTTAGGGAACTCCATAAGCTTAATTTCCATGTCACTCTCCGCTAATATAGAAGAAAACTACATCAAGGATCTTTAGGACTTTATTAAACTTATAATAATAGGCCAAAGTTAAGGTGGGGAAAACAGATCTTTAAGTAAGGTTCAAGCACTCTAACTATCTCAACCATTCTAGAGCTCTTTCTTCAATCCTTCGATCATCACCAAATTTCAATGCTTTCTTCTTCATTCACCCCTCAAATGATGATTTAAATACAAAGATGAAATGTATACCCCCAGACTTATTTATTTGCAAAGGTTCATCATTTTTTTTTCATTATTTTTTTTTAAACCTCGCTCTATCTTTTGACGTGGTTCTCTATGCTTACCTAGGCATGAGACTCGGTTACTTGGTAAGAATTAGCTTATTTTTCATGCTTTCTCTCATAATTGGCCTTGCGCTTATCTTTTGACGTGAGTTCTCTATGCTTGCCTAGGCATGAGACCTGGTTACTCGATAAGAGTTTGGCTTATTTCTACACTCATTTAACTTCCCTTTTTTTCAAAGCTCTAGCATGGTTGGAAATTTAGAGTGCTACTCAAAAGGAAGATATTTTTAATTCATACTAGCTATTGTGTGAATGATAAAACAAGAAAAGAAAATTTTGGCTGAAAGAGGGGTAAGCTAAGGATTGATCAATTCTAGGTGGGCTTGAAAGGCTCAAACGTGACAAAGAATGCCTAATTCATTTCCTTAATGGATTCTCCTTTAGGATTTCGCTTCAAGTGACAATTAATCAAGTTCTAGAGTTCATTAGGACTTAATCCTTACAAAGCTCACACAAACATTCTCTAAATTTTCACACACCCAAGTATTTGAGACTAAGTGCTAAACTTTCTTGAGGAACTATAAAGTAAAATAAATTTGTCAACAAATCAAACTCAAGAATTATAACAACATTCATTATTTTCCACAATTTAAGCATTTATTATCACAATTATATCATTGGCTTTCTATGTAGTTTAAAAGCATGTTCAACTAAAACAAAAGGAAGACAAAGCAAAGAAATGACTAAAAACAAAAACATAAAATTGCCAACACATAAACAAACACAATTCATTTTCCACAAAACTTAAAAACATATCCTAAACGTTTCTTAATACCCCCAAACTTAAGGAACACATTGTCCTCAATGTTGAAAGGAAAGAAAAATGAAAAATAAAAGGGGAAATAAAGAAGGATATACCTCTCACTGTTCATCATCATTGTTGTTTCCTTAAGGAGGTAGAAATTGTGGTAATGGTGCAAACTGTGCATCGGGTCGTAATTGTTGGAAGTATAAGGCAAAAGTGTTGAAACACTCTATTTGATATTGTTGCATTCTGAATCGTTCTTGCCACATTTTATTGATCTCTTTTCCTTGTCGAATTATTTGTTGGTGCATTGCGGCTATTCGAGAGTGATTGTGGTCATCTTGGGATGAGGACTATGGGCCGGTTTCATCATTTGGATAGTCATGGATGCGAATTAATTGATTTTGTTTAAATTTTAATCTTTCTTTATAGGCATCCTCATACCTCGAGGTAATTCTCCTGAAATCGTTTGTCACACATTGGCTCTTCCTGAGGCGAGGTAAAAGCTGTCTTGGTAGAGGGACTTGATTATTGTGATCTATATGAAATCCTAATCCGAATTGGAGATGAGCACCTCCTTCCCAACAAATGAATTTGGAAATTGTAACTCCATTGATCGGAGCAGTCGGATTTTGTAACAGCCCAGCCCACAACAGATATTGTCCGTTTTGGGCACATAGCCTGTCACGGTTTTGTTTTCAGGCTTTTCAACCCAAAACGCGTCTATTGGGGGTTGGAGCTTTCTATCTTATATACCCAGCATCTCTCCCGTGCTTTGCCGATGTGGGATTTGCCTAGGGTGTCACATACACCCCGCTTTAGGGACTCAGCGTCTTTGCTAAGGTTTGCCCCACCATCGCTCAAGAGGACACCCGGAGTGGCTCTGATACCAATTGTAACAGCCCAGCCCACAACAGATATTGTCCGCTTTGGGCACACAGCTCGTCACGGTTTTGTTTTCGGGCTTTGCAACCCAAAACGCGTCTATTGGGGGTTGGAGCTTTCTATCTTATATACCCAGCATCTCTCCCGTACTTTGCCGATGTGAGATTTGCCTAAGGTGTCACATACACCCCCCCTTAGGGACTCAGCGTCCTCGCTGAGATTTGCCCCACCATCGCTCAAGAGGACACGTGGAGTGGCTCTGATACTAATTGTAACAGCCCAGCCCACAATAGATATTGTCCGCTTTGGGCACACAGCCCGTCACGGTTTTGTTTTCGGACTTTTCAACCCAAAACGCGTCTATTGAGGGTTGGAGCTTTCTATCTTATATACCCAGCATCTCTCCCGTACTTTGCCGATGTGAGATTTGCCTAAGGTGTCACAGATTTACCTTCCACTCCCCATCTTCTATTTGTACCCCTGCCTTTAAACATAAGGCTGTGATGAGACAGGGAGAGTGTGTCCACTCGTTTTTTTAGCTTCAATTGCAGTACACAAGCTTTCCTTTATTACCTTTCCTATGTCAATTATAATTTCTACACAAATACAATATAGTAAGACGACTATTTTTGTAGTGACTTCATTGAGGTAGGAAGTAGGCATAAGATTTGAGTAGATAAATTTATGCCAGGCTTTAGCATATTGGTTAAGTGTGTTTTCCGAAAAAGAGATAAATTTGCTAGATTTCCCCTGGCTCTTCAACCATTGAGTGTTAAGGACACACAATTGTTCAATAATCATTGGGTAATTCTCATCATCCCTCCAAAATGCATCATATAAATCCTCTGTTTTATCAATGGATGGTAAGCTATAATAGGTACTAATGATTTTTGAACTGAAAGAAATTCTTTTACCTCAAACAAACACACGATCTTTGTCATGATTCACCGAGGTATTAGCATAAAATTTCCTTACTAGAGGTACTATGGCTTGTGTTGGTATGTCAGTGAGTGCTTCCCATTTTCTAGCTCGGATAAATTCCATAATCCTTCCATCTCCCCGATTCAGTTTTAATGCCCGCTCTCTCACTAAAGCCTTATCCTCTTCTTCAAATTTGGTAAATTTATTTTGTGCTTCTAATGAGACAAATCTTTTGTTATCAAAGGAGGATGAAGCTTTTGAAGAATTCCCCTTCTTTGGTGCCATTTTCACCCAAAATTTTTGTGTGGGTAATTCACCGAACACTTAGGATGCCTACTTTTACTACCTCTTTTTCCCTTACTTCAACCCTTGAATTACCTTTCTTTTGCTCCTAAGAAGCCCACCAAGTAATTCCGAATGATTAAATTCAAAATATTTAAGTAAAACTTCACTCAGTAATTTCATCGAACAAGTGATGTGCAACAAAAAAGTATATTAAACCAAACAACAAGACACTTACATTTTCCCAAATTATTTTTTCATACAAATGCATAAACACTTCTAAAATCACAGAAATTCATAATTGCAACCCACAATATCAATTTCTTTCACCAACTTACAATATTTCTAAATTCTAAACTTAAATTCAAAACAAAAATTTACGTTGTGTAAAGTAAGAGCTTGTTTGATGAAAGCCAAGATTGAAGTTGAAAAAGTGTATTTTGTGAAGATATTGAAGCAATGAAAGTAGAGAATTTGAGTGTATGTGTCTGTGTTTTGTTTTGAAAAACAAATAAAAAGATGGGAGACAAAAACAAGGAAGGAAAAAGAACAAAATAAAAACGCGGGGGAAGGGGAAAAAAAATTAGGTAGGGGCAGCATGGGCACGATCGCGCGTGTTGGGCACGGGGTCTCACACCACGTTCTGTCCCCTGTGCAATTTTTTTTTTTTAAAGTGTTGAAACAAATATTTCCCACCTCGTCCTCCTATATAAGAAAGAAAACAATATCAGATCAATTAAATGAAGTAGAAAATTTAAATGAAGATATAAATCAAATATAATAAAATCTTAATCTGAATTGTAAAATTTGGGTTTCATCTCAATTACGTTTAACGTCTTTAGCCGGACGAAGCGCTACTGTTGAAAATAAAAACTCAGAAATTATCTAAAATGATGATGGTTTTGCATTGCTCAAAATCATTGTCCATATAGTGCTTCAACCTTTGTCCATTCACTTTGAATGTTCCATTAGTTTCATGATTGATCTCCACTGCACCATAAGGAAACACCCGGACCACTGTGAAAGGACTTAACCATCGAGAGCGCAATTTTTCGGGAAAGAGTCGAAGTCGAGAATTGTACAATACACCTTCTGACCAGCCTCAAATTCTCGCTTCAAAATATGCTTGTCACGCCACTTTTTAGCACGCTCTTTGTAGATTCGAGTATTCTTATAAGCTTCATTTCTAAATTCTTCCATCTCATTAAGTTACAATACCTTCTTTTCCCCAGCAGCTATCATATCAAAATTTAAAATTTTAATGGCCCAATATGCCTTGTGTTCAAGTT
This sequence comes from Melia azedarach, assembly GCA_028052125.1. NCBI lineage: Eukaryota > Viridiplantae > Streptophyta > Magnoliopsida > Sapindales > Meliaceae > Melia > Melia azedarach. The sequence goes on from CM051395.1 coordinate 10,923,831, forward strand.
CAATTGGAAGGTGATACGCCTTTCCGAAGACTAACTTATACGGAGACATTCCAATGGGAGTTTTAAATGCAGTGCGATAAGCCCATAGTGCATCATCCAATTTCTTAGCCCAATCCTTCCTTGAGTTTTCACTGTCTTTTCAAGGATTCTTTTCAACTCTCAATTCAAAATTTCTACTTGACCACTCGTTTGAGGGTGGTAAGCGGTTGTTATTCGATGAGTGACACCATACTTCCTCAATAACGTTTCAAGATGACGATTGAGAAAATGTTTACTACTATCATTTATAATTGCTCGAGGAGTACCAAACCGGTTGAAGATGTTCTTCCGTAGGAAATTTGTCATAACTCTTGCATCATTGGTTTGACATGCTATTGCTTCCACCCATTTTGAGACGTAATCCACTGCCATTAATATATATTGATTTGCAAAAGAAGATAGAAAAGGCCCCATGAAGTCTATACTCCACACATCAAATAACTCCACCTCAAGAATGTTGTTCAGTGACATTTCATTCCTTTTTTAGATATTCCAGACCTCTAACATTGGTCACAGGTAGTAACATATGTATGTGCATCCTTGAATAAGGTAGGCCAAAAAAATTCAGATTGTAGCACATTTGCTGCTATCTTGGTTGCACCAAAATGTCCTCTGTATTCTGATGAGTGACAGTGCTTCAGAATATTTACCATTTCCTCTTCCGGAATGCAACGCCTTATTAATTGGTCTGAACATTGCTTGTAAAGAAAAGGATCCTTCCAATAGTAATGCTTAACTTCTGAAAAGAATTTCTTCTTTTGCTAAAAAGAAAGATCATCAGAAAGAATGTTACATGCCAAGTAGTTTATAAAATATGCATACCAAGGTGCTTTCCATGTCTTGACAGAGAAGAACTGCTCATTTGGAAAGACCTCCTTAATAGCACTTAACGAATTTTCTTCATTATCTTCATGTTCCAATCTTGACAAGTAGTCAGCTACAAGGTTTTCAGACCCCTTTTTGTCCCTAATCTCCGAGTCAAATTCTTAAAGTAAAAGTACCCATCGTATGAGTCTTGGTTTGGCATCCTTTTTTGCTAGTAAGTATTTGATGGCTGAATGATCCGTGTAAACTATAACTCTTGACCCAATCAAATATGAACGAAATTTGTCAAATGCAAACACCATAGCCAGCAGCTCTTTTTTTGTGGTTGCATAATTCAACTAAGCATCTATCAAAGTTTTACTTACATAATAGATAACATGCAAGTTCTTATCTCTTCGCTGCCCTAAAACAACCCTAAGAGCGTAATCACCTGCATCGCACATTAGCTCAAAAGGCATTTCCTAATCCGGAGATATAATAATAGGGGCTGAAATCAACTTCTCCTTCAAAGTGTTAAAAGCCTGCATATATTCAACAGAAAAGTTAAAAGGTACATCTTTACCAAGAAGAATACAAAGGGTTTAGAAATTTTTGAAAAATCTTTGATAAAGCGTCGATAAAAGCCTGCATGTCCCAAGAAGCTTCTGATTCCTCTCACTGACGTTGGTGGTGGCAACTTTTCAATGATTTCAATTTTTGCCCTATCAACCTCAATGTCTTTTGCTGAAATATGATGATTTAAAATAATGCCTTCTTGAACCATGAAGTGACATTTCTCCCAATTCAAGACTAAATTAGTCTCTTCACAATGTTGTAACACTAAAGCCAAATTTTCCAAGCAATTATCAAAAGAAGAGCCGAAAACAGAAAAGTCATCCATGAAAACCTCTATAAACTTCTCTACCATATCACAAAAAATGGCCATCATACAACGTTGGAAGGTAGCAGGTGCGTTACACAATCCAAATGGCATTCTTCGGAAGGTAAAAGTGCCGTAAGAACATATAAATATTGTCTTTTCTTGGTCTTCGGGTGCAATTGGGACTTGGTTGTATCTGAAATACCCATCAAGGAAGCAATAATGAGAGTGACTAGCTAATCTCTTCAACATTTGGTCAATGAACGAAAGTGGAAAATGATCTTTACGAGTAGCTTCGTTCAACTTGCGATAGTCAATGCACACTCTCCACCCCGTTACTATCCTAGTTGGAATGAGATCATTATTATCATTTCGTACTACCGTTATTCCTCATTTTTTAGGCATCACTTGCACAGGACTAACCCATAGGCTGTCGGATATTGGATATATCATGCCTGCATCAAGTAACTTTAAAACCTCAGCCTTTACCACTTCTTTCATGTTTGGGTTCAAACGACGCTGATATTGTACTACCGACTTGAAGTTCTCTTATATCAGGATTTTATGCATACAAATTGAAGGGCTTATACCTTTAATATCAGCAATGGTCCACCCAATGGATGCCTTATAGTTCCTTAACACCCGGATCAGCTTCTCTTCCTCTAATTCACTAAGTGAGGTTGAAATTATTACTGGAAATGAAGAATTTGGGCCTAAATATGCATAGCGCAAACGTGCCGATAACGGTTTAAGTTCAATATTTGGAATGCTTTGTTTTATTGGCAAGGATGGATCTGGAGTTCTCATCAGCTCTTCAAACTTAGGCTTCCTATGATAAAATGGTGGTGTAGCTTCTAAGTATCTTGTACATTCAACAACTCTCTCATCTTTCGCATTTGTCGATTTAGCATGAACGATGCAAGTTTCTAGAGGTTCATGCAGATGTTCTTCCTTGAATGTTTCATGCACCAATTTGTCAATAATGTCCATCGTAAGACAACTGTCAGCCATGGATGGATACTTAATGGCCTTGAACACATTAAACTCCACTTGTTCATCTTGAACTCTCAAAATCAACTTTCATTGCTGAACATCTATAAGTATTCTTTCAATTGCTAAAAATAGTCTCCCCAAAATGAGTGGTATCTCTCTATCTTCTTCCATATCTAACATAATGAAGTCAGCTGGAAATATGAATTTGTCAACCTTGATTAACACATCCTCAATAACTCCTCTTGGATGTTTGATTAACCTATCCGCTAGTTGCAGTGACACTATTGTAGCCTTAGCTTCACCTAACTCCAATTTCCTGAAAACAGAGAAAGACATTAGATTTATGCTTGCACCTAAATCACATAATGCTTTTTCAAAATAACATTCTCCAATGGTGCAAGGAATAGTAAAACTCCCTAGATCTTTCAATTTCGGAGGTAGCTTATTTTGCAAAATTGGGCTACAATCATCCGTTAGCATCACTGTCTTGTTCTCTTCCAATTTTCTCTTGTTAGACAATATGTCCTTCATGAACTTTACATAGCTTGGCATTTGCTCAAATGCATTTGCAAAAGGAATGTTAATATGCAATTTTTTGAAAACATCGAGAAATTTAGAAAATTGCTTATCTAGTTTGTTCTTTCGGAGTCGTTGAGGAAATGGGATCGGAGGAACATATGGTGGAGGTGATAAAGACTTTTTTTGGGGAGTCAAAGTTTCATGTGCTGACTTTGAAGAAATTCCTTCCTTATTTGTATCTAAAGTGCACTTCATTTCCTCTTCACCAACCTCTTCCTCTATTTTTGCTTGGTTTGAGGCTAAAACTTCAAGTTGCTCCTCCTTTTGAGCTTTCATTTTACCTTGTGGTTCTTCAAGTTACCTTCCACTTCTAAGTGTAATTGCCTTAACTTGTTCTTTAGGATTTTTTTCAGTATTACTTGGCAAAGACCCTTGCTGCCTCTCTGTCATCATGTTTGCAAGTTGCCCCACTTGCACTTCAAGATTTCTAATAAAAGTCGCTTGATTTTGCAAGGTCATTTCAGTCTTTGTCATGAACTTAGAAGTGTTCACGGTAAGTTGAGTCAATGTTTCTTCTAGGTTGACCTTTTTCTCTTGAGGTTGGAATCCAAGGGGGTGGTCTTGCTGCGTTTTGATTTCCCCTCTAAGAGAAATTAGGATGATTCCGCCATCCTTGATTGTAGGTATTAGAATAAGAGTTGTTGTTCTGTTGATTGTAATTACCCACATATGGGGCAAATGGATTACCAACTTGGCAATCTGTACTAGGATGGTTGCCACTGCATAGCTCACAAACAACCTACGAAATATGAATAGATTGTGCTGTCATGACTCCAAGTTACTTGGTTAAGGTAGCAAGCTGAGCTGTAAGTACAGAAATATTGTCTACTTCATGAACCCCGAAAGCTTTCTTCGATGTTAAACGTTCTGAGGGCCACTGAAAAGCGTTTGCAACCATCTATTCTAACAAATCGTAAGCTTCATCAGTTGTTTTACCTATTAGAGCACCTCCAACTGCTGCATCCACCAATGTTCTTCTTAAAACTCCTAATCTATTATAGAATGTTTGAACTTGAAGCCACTTGGGTAAGCCATGGTGTGGGCATCTTCTCATCATTTCCTTGTATCTTTCTTAAGCCTCATACAATGACTCCCCATCAAATTGAGTGAAAGTGACAATATCATTTCTTAACTTGGCTATTTTTGCTGGAGGAAAAAACTTTGCCAAGAACTTTTGTACCAAATCATCCCAAGTAATAATGGTATTCGGTGGCAATGAACTCAACCAACTCTTGGCTTTCTCCCTTAGTGAAAACGAAAATAACCTAAGCTTCACAGCATTATCCGATACCCCATTATGTCTGAAGGTATTACAAATTTCCAAGAAATTTGCTATATGGGCATTCGGATCTTCGTGTGCTAACCCGTTAAACTGAACGAAAGTCTAAATCATTTGGATGATAGCTGACTTGATTTCAAAGTTGTTGGCTTGAATAACCAGCCTTCTAATGCTAGTTGAGGCTCCATTAACCGTTGAAATAACATAATCTCTTAAAACTCATTGATCATTTACCCCAACATTATTCCAAATATTTGGTTTTATGGTGAAAGTTTGTCTCTTTTTCTTCCTTCCAAAAACTATCTCAAAATATAACCTACCTCTTTTTTTTTTCCTTTCTCCCCTCTTTTTAAGTCCCAAAAATTAATTATCCCAAAAATTCAATTTGACTGGCTAATTTCAATTGAGTCCCTTCACTTTTGATTATCTTGAACATCGCCTTTTATTTTGATAATTTTACGGTTCGATCCTACTTTAGTTGCAATTTAGTCCACCTGAGCCGAACGTGGTGTGCAGTCGCACAGCAAGGCGCGCGATCGCGCACCACCTTTTGCCTAGAAAGCTGGAAAATTTGGCAATTATCAAATGGATTCCCTTTCTCTTGTATATTTGACATTTATTCTTATATTGTGATAATTCTTCAATTTAGTCCTCATTTTGTTGCATTTTGGTTCACACTTTTCTTATGCTTCGATCTCTTTCTTTTCGAGCCAAATTAATCCTTTTTTAGCCCAATTAACTTTAGAAAGTTAAATCTATCATTTTCTGTACAGAACAATCAAAATACATCAAATCCAAAAGAAACTTGAGCATTAAACAAGTAATTAAAGTTTAAAAGTAAATGATTAACGCGTGCTTTATGCACTTATTACAAACTATTATAGTACTAGCCTACCAAGAGAAGTTTAAACAACTTTCTTAATTAATAGAAAGTTTAGCATAATACTTTTTAATTGGTTGTTTTATTGGGAAACTTATTGATGAAATTCATTTAGAGGTAAAGATTCAACAACCTCGCTCATTGTATACTACTATAAGGCTTGTTCGACTTGTTAAAGAAAAGTTCAATTTAAATAGGAAAATTCCAACGAGTTTGTTAGGAACTCCACCAATTAACTCTACTGCATTAATATTTAAACGGTTAACACCAAGTGAGGTGAAAGAGCGTAAAGAACGCAGTCTTTGTTATTATTGTGATGTAAAATTTTCTGTTAGACATAAATATCAAAATCCTCAATTATTTATGATTAAAAACTCACACATTGAAAATAAAGGAGGAGGAAGAAAACCAGATATGAGGAAATTTGATGGTTGCATCCTTGAGGACAAGGATTATTCTAAGGGAGGGGGAATGATACATACTTAATATTTTCTCAATTAATTTTATTTTAGTATATTATTTATTAGAAGTTATGTTAGTAGTGGGTTATTTGTTATATTAGTGGATTTAGTTATTTTAGGAAGTGACCCACATTTTATTTTACAGTTATTTATTTGTATTTAAATTACTCAATCAAATGAAAAAAAAATACAAGAAGATTTATCAAAGTAAAATTCATGTTATTTCTTATCTGTAGAGTAGTTCTCTCAAACTAACCTTCTTCTTTTTTTCCAAATCCCTTGTCTTCCCTAATTTTTCTAGGATACATAAGTATCAAGAACGTCATCTACTTCTTAAATAAAATATATAGAGTTATTTGTTATAAACATTATGTAGATCTATTTCAATTCATCTAAAGGTTGATCATCGTCAGTGTTAGAAGAAGTCGCGACAATATCATCCATCAATGTTAATACGATATCAAATAAATTACGTACAAACTAAATGTTTATATATATATATATATATATTGTATTAAATTAATCATCCCTAAATTGAATCAGGGATCATTCAATTAAATAGAAAAATTGAATTCAATAATTGAATTCAACGAATTAATTGAGAAAATAAATCAAAAGTAATTATGGTATGAGTTATTGTCAAATATTATTTACATCCTTATATTTATTTTATTTATAGTTTGCTTTAATAGTTTACAGCACGTTATTAGCACGATTTGCTAATTTAAGTTCGTGAAGCATCTAATTGTTTTTATATTATTTTGTTAATTAAATATTTTTGCATTATATTATTTTTATTATAATTGTTATTATATAATTGTCTTATAAATATGCTCTGTGATTGCCATTAAACTAGATCTTCTACAATAGAAAAAAAGTATAGCATATTATATTGCAGCTTAAAGCTTGTAAAATAAAGAGGTAATTAGAATTTGAAGTTCTAAAGGTAACCTCATTAATCAGAATCGAAGTTCTAAAATGAAATTGCTAATCAAAATCCAAAATTCTAAATATAAATTATGATCTTGGGACCTGAAGTTCTAAATATATCCTCTTAGTATTTTTTATAAATTATGTTGAAATATATTTTCATACCATGGGCCTAGAAGGCACCATTACAAGAGAGAAAAATTATCCTAAAGGATAATTGAAAATTATGATTTCTTTTTTCATCATTGAAATAACTACTAGTGGAATATAATTTCCTAAAGTAAAGCCATGAATGCAACATTGCAAATTTATTGTTGAATATAATTTTAATTTTATTTATGGTTACCTTACAACTAAAATTGTGAGCATAGAATTCATGTTTTTTTAATTCTCAAAAGTGAATGGGTTTATATATAAAAAAAAGTTGTATAAAATGATGAAAAGAATACATTATTGTCTCTGTAATGGCTATAAAACTTATAATTACAAAATGTAATTATACTCAACCACCAGAAGTGGAATGTATATAGTGTAACAAATTTTGTTACTAACATAGCATGAAATGACACAGATTGTGTACCTGCAGTATATTGAAATATCTAATAAAGTCTCGTAAGGTTCCCATGAAAATGAAGAGAATATTGAGACTGTTTTATTTATCTTGATGTTTCTTTATTAGCAATGTTCATATCATTTACGATTTAATTAATGTACTTCATATATTTTATCTTTTATAACTTTCTTGTCATAATATATTTTATATTATGTATTTCATTATCATGATAACTCACGTGAATTATCTTATAAAAGGATATAGATATTAAAAAGGAATTAATCCTTTCAAGAAAGAGAGTTGATGATGTATGCCTAGCTATTACTACAATTACGTAGACTATTCTTTGAGCTAAGAATTTCTCATAATTGAAAATGATTAAGCTAAGATGAATATGATATCAGGTCTTGCAACGTTGATTGAAGCCTTCAGAAGAGCTTTAATCTTATTAGCTAGTGGAATTAGATTATGTATATACAACCTTGCATTTTAACAGATCTAGTAAAAATCTGCTTAAATTTAAAGATATTAGTTGAAATGGATATTATATTAAGATATTAAATGAAAATAATGTAGAGTATCTCTATATTACTTCTAATGTCTCGCAAGAAATGTATACTGAAAAAACTTTTAGTTTTCTTATATGGATTGTATTATACAATCATATAGGCAACTACGCAATAATAAACTAGAAGTTTAATGATCTTAAAAGTTATATTATAACACGATTACCTTGATCACTCAAGATCTATAATAATGCATAGAATTATTGAAAATTTTTATAGATATTCAGTTAAAAACCCAAAGGATTCTATTATTTAATAATGATACTTGTGTTGCTTGCTTTCAAGGTAAACTAGTGGTTTGACCATCCACTTTTAAAATTGAATTTGAGTCTCCATCATTTTTACAAAGAATTCAAGAAGCTATTTATGGGTTAATTCACCCACCTAGTGGATTATTTTATGGTCTTAATTAATATATTTGCTCAATAGTCATATTTGTGTTTATTATTTATATGTAATGCTGCATTTACTAGATTACTTGCACAAATTATAAAGTCGATGACACATTTTTTTAGATCATCTAATCAAGGTTATATATTTGGATAATACTGGTGAGTTTATTTTTAAAGTATTTGATGACTATTGCATATCAATAGAGATTAATGTAGAGAATCTAATTTCACATGTTCATACTCAAAATAAATGAGCCGAATCACTCATTAAAAGATTTCATATAATTACTAGAACTCTATTATTGCATATTTATTTACCAATCATTTTGGATGACTAATTTCTTTTAATTTCTACATAATACAATTCAAAACACAATAAATGCTAATAAAATTTGAGGGTTAGATAAATAAATCAAGTCTGAAGAGTATATGATGAACGTTTTTTTCTACGCACTTATCAAATCTGCAGCCTGCTGTTGATTCTCTTCTTCTATTCCTGTTGGTGGGGCTTGTGTCCCTGTGGTTTTTAGCTGCTTTTAGCAACAGCATTCAAGCAGTTTTCCTACTGCGCTTTTACTTATGCTATTTCGGCTTGCAAGCCGTTATAGTAATGCTAATATTTGTTTTGTTTTGCTTTTTTATCTTAATAAATTTTCTCTAAGTTTTTGCTTGGAGATTTACAAAAAAAAAAAAAAATGAGATCGAAGAGAGATATTAATTATGGCGTCAACGCTTCTGCTTACTGCTCAGCTTGCTTGAATATTCTTCTTCAATTAATGAGCACGAGTATGCATAACACCATCCACTTCATAAATAAATTATTATAAAATAATGAGTATTCATCAAACAAAAAAATTTATTTAATGCTCATAATATTAGAAGAATTTTAAAAAAATATCCAGCATTTAAAGATACGATACACAATAATTTAGTGCAGTGTTGATGTAGGACAACGTCAAGTGTTCTTATCCAGAAACTGAATATCACTTACCAACTAAAAATGAAATAATTAACACTGAGAAAATGATAAGATATGGCTGAATAAATAAATACTCTCATTCCTTTGTTATTATTATTATTATTAATTCATTAATATGAATACGATATAAGAGAGAAAACTATGAGGTATGGATAAAAGTTTTTGAAAAATATCATTCATATTTAAATTTCTAATGTAGATAAATTATATAGAGAGACAATAATTTAACTTGATTTACTTAAAATAGAAGCATATCTGTAGATGATAAATTTTACAATAATAAAAACACTAATAACTCAATACCATGCACATATATTTTAGCAAAACTAATTTCTAAGTTTAAACCACTCTTAATCTCTCACATGAATATTTTGTTATCTCTTATTCTTAAATTATTTTTTTATCAATTTATATAATGAGTAATAGCTTATTTTAATTTCTTTTGTAAAACTTATATCCTATAGCTTATTTTTGTTCACATGCTTATTGCAATTGTTCATCACCTCACATGTTTTCTTTTTTGTACTCTGCCTCCGGGCTTCGTTTATTTCATTTTAATAACATTTTATTCTGCTTAAAAAAACCCCTCCTCTTAATTAATAATTATCAAAGAGAGAGAGAGAGAAAATAAAGAAAGTAAACATAATAGAGAAGAAAAAGATACCTAGCAAATATTTCAAATCAAGATTCTTTTATTCAACGACACCTCATTCATATATTTTTATAATTTTTTGAAATATTCATATATTTTTATAATATTTATTGTATTTCAAGGAATACTACATCGTTCCACAAGAAACGTTTGAGACAAATACATTAATTAACATTTATTATAATAGCTGTGTAATATTTTATTACAAAAATAGATTTCTTTTTGTGGGATTGGAGTCACGATTTGTATACTCTAACATGAGAAATATTATAATATTGATGATGCCCACCCAATTTGAAATTTCTTGGAACTCCATTTCTTACTTTTAAAATCAATTAATTATTATTAGAATCTTCTTATTCAAACATGTACATCTGCCTTTCGGAAATAAAAAAGTGAAAAATAAAATTATATCTGCTAACTTATTTGACTGTTAATGGTAAAATTGTTGAGAAAGATTGCATTTCTTCTCGTTTAATTAAACATGGAATCTAAATGTATATCTTTTTTTTGGAAGGCATGTGTTTGAGTACTGCTTTTAGCAGAACTTCTCTCACTGTGTGTGAGATTATTTGTGATAAATAAATTTAGATATCGTACTTTACATGCTTAAATTTTGAAATGTACTCCAATTATATATATTAAAACTTTTAGAAGAACTATAATTATAATATTAATAGATGTATTAGTAGTAAAATAAAAAATATACCATATAAACATAGGAAGATATTACAAAATATTTATTTTTGTTTTGTTGTAAAAGTACAACTAGTAATCGATGACTTTTATTTTGTCGGATTTTGTGTAGTATGAATAATAACATTTTTCTCTTTGATGTTATTCACCTAATTACTTAGTCTTTGATGTGTAACCAATAACAATATCCTTTGATGTATTGAATCTCCTAGAATATGTTAGTGAAAATACAGTATATATTTTTGAGATATATGTAAATATACTAATTCATTTTCCTCAATAAATATCTGTAACAATAAAGAGAGGAGATGATGATGATTCATCTTATATCATTTTACCTTGCAGTTCTAATGAAAATATCTCACATATGTTTTCTCTGTGAATGTAAGTATTTATGCTAAAATATAAATTTTTCTTTTTTTAAAATTTTTTGTTTTCTTCTTTGCTAATTAATTGTTTGTCGTGTTTATAATCGATTCTCTGGTTGAATTGAGGTAGAGTTTCATTTGGTTTCAATTTTAATTAAATAAATTTGTGTTAGAGCATTGTTTTCAAAATCAGTTTCCACAACATTCTTCTCCTTTATTTTTTTTCCCTTCTTTATCTTGTCATGATACAGATTCACAAACAATTTTCTCCTCCGTTTATTTATCGCTGCTCAGGTTTCTTATGAAATAATTCACATGATTACAAATTTAGTTAAACTAGCTAGCAAAAATCTAAAGAAAGAAAAATTAATTGATCTTAACCCAAACAAAAACAAAAAAAAAAATCACGTACAATATCGGTTTTTAAAACTACTTCATGAAATAATTGTTTTACCAACATGCAAGAAAATAACTATAAGTTTGTTGTATTGTGACTCTTATTTTACATTTATGTTTAAATCACTCTCATAAGAAAATAATTATGTTTTACTTAATCTGAATATTTAAATCACTCTCACATGATCTCTACGAAGAATACGTAGGCAACCCTTCACATATTTTCTTTTCTTTGCACTCTTAAATTGATTTATTATTTTTCTTTGTGTAACATGAATTATTGTTAAAGAAATAGAATAGCGAATCTTATCAAAATACAAATTAATCTTATTGGTAAATAAATCTATATATTCAATAATAAGGATACAAATTAATTTCCACAATAATAATAAAATACTTACAAATTTTGAATATAAAATTTACATCTTAACTTTTATGATACTTATCAATAACTATAATATTGAGATAGTTGTGGACTTTATTATTATATTAATTAACACTTTATTTAATAATCCATCATTTGTATCATTATAATTTTTATTTAATTCTCGTATCATTAAATGTGATGACCACACGATTGAGATGCTTTCACAAGTCCAGGAAAATGGATATTCATAAAGTAATCTTTCCACTCAATAAGGTTGGGATCGAAGTAAAACATGTCCGTTTCCACTCCATTGTCTCTTGCGGCAATTCTCAATTTCTCAGTGTTTTTGTCATCAAAGCTGCAGAAAAATTAATAAGCTCAATTAATTATATGTATCAATACACATAATCAATCATATATATTCAATCAGCCGATCGATGGATCGCCAAAACAAATTAACAGAGGAGGAGAACTTACATGGGATTGAATAATAAGTATGTTTGGTAAAATCTTACTATTGTGGTCAAGAAATTAGCATTCCTACTCAGATCACTATCCACGCCCTTGCCCTGAAATTATGTAATAGCAATTCAATATATATTGTATTTGTTATTAATTAATAGATCATTTGATGTTGCTGCGTGCATGCTTGATGCATCGAAAATATATATAGCATAATGTTATTCAATATTTGAGATTAGTTTTTTAGCTGATAATTAATTAAAGTAGTAATTAACGAATAGAACAAACCTTGAATGGTGACAAGGACTGAGTTGCCATGTGTCTATGAAAGCTATCCATGTTGTTCAATAAAGTAACCTTGCAAACCTTAGCAAGCTTTCCATTATTATTTATCCATGGTTTCTTCGTGAAGTAATCATAGCTGTAATCGAGAATGTCCACGCCTTTCACAGGGTTTCTTAAAGATGATCCCACTTGATAAATATTGACATGATCATCAGAAGGTTGTTTTGCATGAGCCACCATTGCTACCAGCATAGCATTCACCACCATATCAGCTGGTATCTGCGTAATCCCTTAAATTTAATTAATTTTTCGTTCTGTTTTTGAAAATATATGCATGCAAATTAAATTTAATCCTTTAAACTTATATAATTTTTTTCGTTGTTTCAAAAAATAACATGTATGTATATAACTACTAATAACTTTTTGGGCATAATTCAGATGATTTAGGACATGCTTGACATTTTCAAGCCATCCAAATTTAGGTAGTTTTTTCCACTCGATATTTCTAAAACTCACCGCATCCAAAACAACGTTAGAGTTTCCAACCAAGTAAGATAATTTTCCTTGCGCCTGGAGTGCAAGCACGAGATCCATGGTCCTACAAAAACAAATTAAATTCAGAAATCCAACCACCACAAACAAATTTTAAATTACCCTAGATTAAATTTTAGTTTCATTATTGTACTCTTTATTTGTAGTTTTCCTCCCATTGATCAATATAAATTTTGATACCAAAGTTTATTTTTCATCTATTAGGAAAATTACAACAAAACTTAATTTTGTAAACTTACTTCAAACCTTCCATCCAACCGGAAAATGGTTCTTTGTAAGTACTACTTATGATGGTAGGACGTATAATAACTACTGATAGATTTTCTTTCAATTGTTGTAAAAGCATTTCTCCCATTGCCTTGGTGAATACATACGTGTTTGGCCATCCATACATCTTGGCCCTGACAAATCAAGCATTTGAATTGAGTTATAGTTAACTTCGATCGATTTCATTGAAGGATTCGATCAGCTGGTTTCATTGAGTGATTTCATTAATTTACTCAATCCATCTAATCACTTGAGAATAATAAATGATATATTAATATGACATTTGAGTATAATTTTAAAAAAAAATGACCTTTCAGTGGCCAAATATTTCATGGCAATTGTAATTTCTTTTTCGGAAGCTCGCTCTGCTTTGAGCTTATTCATTTCTTGTTCTACTCTGTTCTTCTCTGTATCAATGTTTAATCCAGACTGCCCATTAAGCGTCTCACCCATCTGATATGAGTTTTCCAAAACAAGCCCGGACCTTTCTCCGACTACATAAGCTGAAATTAACGCATGCAAGTGTTGCTTAATTAATCAACTTACATCAAAATTAGGACAGTTAACCTCAATCAATAATAACATGGAAGATTCTGAACCTGTAGAAACATGAACAAGGTCCTTTAGCTTAACACATTTCTTTGCAAAGTTTACAACATGCATAGCTCCCAACGTGTTGATACCAAGTGCAACATCATATCTGCATTATAGATAAGACTGAATTATTAACGACTAAATTAACTAACATATACGAATTAAAATTAATATATATATATAGAGAGAGAGAGAGAGAGAAAGAGAGTGTGATTTATTACCTTTCATTAAAATTGGTTGTGGCAGCTGAATTAACGATGATGTCTAATTCATTCATCATCTTTTGTTTTAGATTGAAGTCTTTCAATCCCAAATCTTCATAAGTTATGTCACCGGGAATAAGAATAACCTTTTCCAAAATAAATGAATTAAAATCATCTGTACTCCACTTTTCCTTGATAATCCTGAACAGGTCTTTTCCTAACACCTGTAATTGAATGTAGCACGCATCAAACATACTGCAGAGACTATCTCTATGTATACATGTGTATTACTTTTGTGGGATGGTTGAATCATGAATAAAAGTACCTCATTTTGGAAGCGTAGTGCAGCTGACTCAGCATCGGCAGCCCTCACAAGAAGATAAAGCTTACTCACATTTGGCTGAGCCCTCAAAATTTTCTCCACTAAAACTGCATGCATAAACATGCAAGTTAAGAAGCATTAATAAATATTAATTAAGCACTAATTAAGAATTAATACCTTTTGCTAAAAGGCCAGTTGCACCGGTGACTAGAATGCTCTTGTTCTCCAGAAATTCAACAACACTTCCCAACTCCATTGCAATAATATATAGATATAACGAAGAATTATCGCAGAAAGGAAATGAAATGTGTTGTCTGAGCGATCGAGAGCGCACACCCACATATATATATATTTAGAAACTTATAAGATAGAAGAAGAGAAATTAATTATGTCGTGCACACAAAATTGTTGCTTACGGCTCAGGTTGCTTGAATAATCTTCTCCATTATCATTGTTAATTAAATTAATATGAGCAAGATACCATCCACTTTCTTATAATAAAATATAGAGATATTACAGGTCACAGAGATCAGGAAAGTCAATAAACGTACCATAAAAGGAAAACCAGCTGCTAGCAAATATTTCAAAACAAAATTCTTCTATCCAATGACAAGTGATATTATCCTCTTAATTTGATGTGATTCACCTTCCTTCGGTTTAGGGATATAGGCTTCACTTGTGCTTAGATATAGACAAAGTTTAACACACCTTAATTAAAAATCTTGACTAATAAATTTGAGGGAGAGAGATAGAAAGTGTTTGAATAAAATACTATGAGAAAAATGAGAAGGTGTTAGTTTTATATTAACAGTGGAATTAATAAATTAGTTATATAAGGATATTATTTATGAAGTGATTTAATGAAATTATTACAAACATTTTAATGTGTATTAAAAAAATTTATTTTGTAAAAATGTTTAAAAACATAAATTAAGATAAATAAAATAAATATATTTAATTGTTTAAAACAGATCAATTCAATAAATTAAGTATTAAGGATAAGAAAGTAAAAAAAAAAAATTGAAGGTCGTAGGATAAATTTAAATTTTGGTGGTAACAACAACATGCTTAGCAAGTTTAAATATAAAATTTATATTTGATTAGTTTGCTGGATAACTTTTATATTGAAATAGTTGTAGACTTTATTATTACATTAAATAAATATTTTACTTACTATATTAACAAGAATATAAAAACTAATTAAATAAATAAGAAAATCTTGTGATATCTTTTTAATTCCTTAAGAAAAATCGCGTGATATCTTTAAAAAAATAAACAATAAAATTGTGATTTTTATTAAAAGATTAAATTTTGATTGAAACTAACGTGTGGGCAGATCGATACCTTACAAAATTAGTATGTTCAAGATTTTTAAAAATAATTAGAATAAATAAAACAACCTGAATAATAATATAATATTTAAATTAAAAATACTTTTTATTGTTAGCTAACTTTTTAAGGAATTTAATTTGAAGTATACCATATCTCATATAATTTATCATAGAGATATTATGATTTATCCCTCCGAATTTAGAGGAAAAATTAACTTATTCCCCTAAATTTTTTAAAAGACAACATATCTTTTTATTTTTTAAAGAAAATTAATATAACCAGTTAGGTTATTATTTATATTTTAATTTGATCTTTTTATCTATCAACTATTAAAAAATTTATAACATAATTATATTGTCTTTATTTTTTATTTTATAATAATCAATATAATCTTATTTTAGTATTTAAATTTAAAATTAGAATAATATTTTTACATTTAATTATTTCTCTCCATTCAAATTTTTATTAGCAAACTTTATAATACATAATTTTTAAAATATATCATATGATTTAAATACTTTATTTAAAAATTATGTAACATTTTAATTATATAAATTATTAATTATACATAATTTTGACAATATGATATATTTTAAAAAAATTATATATAATTAAATACTATAAAATTTTAATAATAAAAATTTGAATGAAAAGAAATAATTAAATATAAAAATATTATTCTAACTTTAAATTTAAATACTAAAATAAGATTATATTAGTTATTATTAACTAAAAAATAAAGATAATATAATTATAAAATAATTATTTTATAAATTTTTTAATAATTAAGGGGTAAAAAGGTTAAATTAAAATATAAATATTAGTCTAAAGAGGTATTTTGATTTTCTTCAAAACTTAAGGGGTGTATGTTATCTTTTTAAAAATTAAACTTAGGGGATAAGTTGATTTTTTTTCTAAATTCAAGGAAGTAAATCACAATATCCCTTTATCATATTTATATTTTGCTTTTAGAAGTATAAAGTATCATAATTTTTAGAAGGGCTAAACCACCTAATTTTAGGGGAAATATGTAGCATCACCTACACCCTAAATTTTTAAGATGTACCTATATTTGTAAATTTTGAAAAAATAAGAGATATGTCCCTTAACTTTAGTTAACTCGACTTGTTGGTATTATTATTTTAGTTACTAAATTTAAGTAAAATATAAAATAAGATATAATTTTTTTGTTATTAACAGTTTAGTCCCCATTATTTTCAACATATTAAAGAATAAAATGCTGTTAAATTTAAAAATATTTTTTTACTATAAAAAATTTTAAAAATAAAAATAAAAATCATTTAAATAAAATATAATTTAGTATGTAATAATCATAAGTATTTTTAAATAGAACATATATAATATACATTTAAAAATTATATTATTCCCATTTTATTTTTTAAAAAGATTATTAAGAACATAATAAATATTAATAATTATATATAATATATATTTAAAAATTAATTGAATGTTTTGAATAATGACTTGAGTGAACCTTCTACTGTGTATTCTACTGCATTAATTACTTGTGATTATGTTTTTATTAGGCCAATGTCGACTTAATTCATAAAAATGAACTAATAATGTTTTTATTTATGAAAACATATATATTAGAGATTGAAATATAATGTTATTACCTCCATAAATTATTTCTTCAAAGTTGATAGGAGAGGAATTAATGGATCATAATTAACATCTCTTACTTTCACTGCAAGAAACCCAAATCAATTTATCTATCTTTCTGAAAATACTTATTAATTATGTTTTAATTAATATATACAATACTCCCGGTACATAAACATTATATATAGAACATATATAATTAAGAATTTTTTTTAACACTTTGAAAATGAATCCTAATTTTTAATTAAATTTAATTAAGACAAAGACACTTGAAAATTAAGAATATTGGAAGGATGGTGGATGTTAGTGGATGTTAAATCCGTAAATCACGTAACTAAAATCACTAATTACTAAAATTAAAGTGATTATTAAAATGGCTTTGTACCAGCAGCAGTACTTGACTGACTATGTTTAAAGCCCTGTTTGGATATTGGAACAGTCAATTCCAACCCTTTTTTCCCGCAACTTTGAATAATAATAATATTTATAGTATCTATTTAAAACATATATTTATTCAATCATAAATTAAAATAATAATAATATTTTAATGTTAATATATATTAGTCCGTTACGAAAAATATTAAAGTTAAAGATTAAGAACTAAAATTTTATCAATTTATAAATTTACAAAATTTAAGAATTTGCAAATATTATTATTTATATATATAATCATAAAAACGAAAAAACTAAATTACCAAACTGTCTTGACAAAACTTCCACCGAATCGAAATTTCCACCGACTTTTATTCAACGAAAGTAATAATCACAAAACTTAATTAATTTCAGCAACTTAATTACTAATAAGATACATCAAAGACTTTTTGACGTTGGCTAATTTAATTTTCCAAATTGAATTGAGCTTAGCGTATCAAAGGGTAAACGTAGTCACTCTTGACAGAAGGTTAGGTTAATTAATTACTATGGACTAACTTTGGGAACACATTTTTTTTAATATTACAACATTACATCTACTAATATTTATATCAAATATCTACTGAAATTAGAGATTCTAACAATTAAGGTACAGTTCAAATATATATGTATGTTGTGTGTGGTATATGCCTCAACTTTAAAACACAAATTAAAAACACAGTTTAATTTTTTCTTTTAATTATTATTATTTTTTTATTATTCCTTAAAAATATGTCTGAATTATTAAAGAAGGAAAAGTTGAAGCGCTCTAGTAGTACTGTTCTTCTTTAGTTGACTCGGAAGTCTACTCTCTTATTAATGCAAAGGCCACAGTGGGACTGGGGCCAATACCTACCACTCGATGACATCAAACGCTATGATCAATCAGTCTTAAAGAGATTTATGCATTATTGAAGAAGTAGAAAAAATGGAAGCTCTAATAGTTTGCCCTTGAGTTGCCTCTGCATAAATTTAACTTAGAGCGTCAATTTTACATTGGAATAAATCACAATTCCAAATTGGACTGAACGTATCGTATGGGTGACTCAGGACATTGTATATAAATAGCAAGCTATATGATAACGTACTCATTCACATTTTCCCTTTCGTATAATTCCTAATTCAGACATAGCAATGAAACCAACCATGAGTGTTGTTGTTGCCCTTCTTTTTCTTGAGTTACTTGCCATGACTACCATCAACATTAGTTTCTGCAATGGAAGCTCTCATGTGGGATGCATTGAGAGTGAGAGAAAAGCACTTTTAGAGTTCAAGCATGATCTCGACGACCCTTCCAATAGGCTCGCGTCTTGGATTCCCTATGGAGATTGTTGTAAATGGGATGGTGTTGTTTGCGACAACTTCACAGGCCATGTTCTTGAATTGCACCTTCGGAACCCTTTCAATTCTTATGAGTTTCAGTTTCAATCTGAATATGAAACTTATTTGAAGTTAGAGTTGGGTGGTAAGTTAAATCCTTCTTTGGTAGATTTGAAGCATTTGATTCACTTGGACTTGAGCGGTAATGATTTTCAAGGAATGCAGATTCCAAAGCATTTTGGTTTTATGGAGAAACTAAGATACCTTAATCTCTCCCAAGCCGGATTTGCGGGTATGGTTCCTCACCAACTTGGAAATCTTTCAAATCTGCAATATCTTGATCTCAGTCTTAATTACGAATTATATGTTGAGAAAGTTTCATGGCTATCTGATATTCCTTTGTTGCAAAACCTGGATCTGTCTTCAGTGAACCTTAGGAAAGCCGCTGATTGGTTATTGGCAATAAATTCACTCCGTTCTTTAAAAAAACTAAAGTTGTCAAATTGCCAACTCCATCAATTTTCTAAACTAACCTCAGCAAATTTTTCATCTCTTACCATCCTTCATCTTTCCAAAAACCAATTTGAGGACTCTGTTATTCCTAGTTGGGTATTCGGTCTTCATCATTTAGTTTTTCTCGATTTAAAGTGGAATAATTTTCAAGGTCCCATTCCAAATGGGCTTGGAAACTTGACATCACTTAGATCTTTAGATTTATCTGAAAACTATTTCAACTCCACAATTCCTGAATGGCTTTCTAGGTTTAATGTTCTTGAAAAACTCTCTTTTAGAAGAAATAGCTTGCATGGTACAATTTCAAGAGGTCTAACAAATTTGACTTGTATCAAAACACTCGATCTCTCCTTCAATGAAGGACTTGAAGTGAAAATTTCAAGATCATTCAAAAGACTTTGCAAGTTAATGACAATCTCTTTGTCAGGCATCAATTTGAATCAAGAGATATCCCAAGTCTTAGATATTTTGTCTAGATCATGTGTTTCATATAATTTGGAGTCACTAAATTTTTCTGAGAGTCGATTATATGGTCAGTTGACAGATCAACTTGGGAAATTTAAAAATCTGCTCGCACTTAATTTAAATTACAATAATATTTCTGGTCCACTTCCTTTAGTTATCGGAGAACTGTCATCTCTGAGAAGTCTAGAAGTTTCCTTTAACAAATTGGAAGGTTTTATTCCAATGTCTTTAGGACAACTTTTGTTTTTGAGAAATCTAGATCTTTCCTTTAACAAATTAGAAGGCTCTATTCCATTATCTTTAGGACAACTTTCGTCTTTAGAATATCTACGTTTTTCCTATAACAATTTGAATAGAACTCTTTCTCAATTTCACTTTTTCAATCTAACAAAACTTACTCACTTTTGTGCACGTGAAAATTCACTAATCTTGGAAGTCAATCCTGATTGGGTTCCTACTTTTCAACTTCAAAGTTTGCTGTTGAGTTCATGTCATTTAGGGCCTAAATTTCCGTCATGGCTTCAGTCCCAAAAACATTTGTCTCGCTTAGATATATCTAACACGGGAATTGTAGATACCATTCCAAGTTGGTTTTGGAAATCTATTTCCCAATATCATTATTTGGTTCTCTCTCATAACCAAATCCGTGGTGAAATTCCAAATTTAAACCAAAATAATGGTCAAGTCTCTATTCTAGACTTGAGTTCGAACAATTTATCAGGTCAACTGCCTCTTTTATTCTTAAACATAAGTGTTCTTGATCTTTCAAATAATGCTTTGTCAGGATCCATTTCTCCTTTTATATGTTGTGAGAGGAATAATTCAAAGAGCATGAAATTTCTCAAACTTTCAGAAAATCTTTTATCTGGAGATATACCTGATTGCTGGAATATGAATTGGCCTATATTGGTTGGCTTGAATTTAAGTCACAATAGATTTACTGGTAGCCTTCCAATGTCAATGGGAAGTTTAAGTTCTCTTCAATCTCTACACCTTTGTAATAACAAATTGTCGGGAACAATACCAGAGTCATTTAAAAATTTCACAGAGTTAGTATCGTTTGATATTGGTGAGAATGAGCTTGTCGGAGACATTCCAACATGGATTGGTGAAATGTTTCCTAAACTGGTGGTTCTCAACTTTCGCTCAAATAAGTTTCACGGCCTATTACCCATTGAACTTTGTCGTCTTAATTCTCTACAAATTCTAGATCTTGCATATAACAACCTATCCGGAACCATACCAAGATGTATCAACAACTTTAATGCCATGAGGACATTGAATAGTTCTACCAGCAACAATATATACTATTCGGCTGGAATTTTTGAGGATGCATCTATTATGACGAAAGGGATGATGGTTGAATATAACCAAATTCTTAATTTGGTTAGAAGTGTTGATTTTTCAAATAATTACTTTTCGGGACATATCCCTGCGGAAATGACAAAACTTGAAGCATTGCAATCACTGAATTTGTCATACAATACATTTAATGGAAGGATTCCCGAAAATATTGGTGCTTTGAAATCATTGGAATCTCTTGATTTCTCTAAAAATCAACTTTCTGGTGAAATCCCTCATAGTATTTCAAGTTTGACATTTTTAAGTCACTTAAATTTGTCCAACAATAACTTGAGCGGAAAAATTCCTTTAAGCACTCAACTCCAAAGCATGGATGCATCTAGTTTCATCGGTAACAATCTTTGTGGATCGCCTCTCAAAAATTGCATTGAGGAGAATGTTTCAGTGCCTACAAGTGAAAATGGAGATGCAGATGAAGTTGACAATTGGTTGTATGCAAGCATAGCACTTGGATTTGTAGTGGGATTTTGGTTTGTAATAGGCCCTTTAATTATCAACAGAAGATGGAGGTATAAATACTTTCACTTCTTAGATTGGCTCGTGAACAAATTTGGTTGGTTTGTAAGAAATAAACGTACCTAGATTCTCATGTTTGAAGTTGTAATCATGATCGACTGTGAATTGTATGAAATATTACAATAAATAATGTCATTTTCTCTTTTATATTTTTCACTTTTGCTTTTAAGTGTGTACAAAAAAATAAAGAATTAATGGTTGTCTTGTCCCTGGAGGTTCTTAAACGTGTGAGCTTCGTTTAAAATATTATTAACTTATAATGAGTAGTATAACATATAAATCACGAGTGTTCTACCGTTGTTTTCTCAACAGAAGATGAAGAGTGTTGATATATGATACACTCAAATAGAGATTATCGAAATTTCGAGCAATTTTTATGCAGAAGACTAATAATTAATTACCCTATATATGCTTCTTAGACTCAAATAATTAAGACTCTGGAAATTGGCTATTTAAATTCCAAATTGATAGAATTCGTGAGCGTGTCATCATCATCAAAGGCCAATGACAAGGATGATGTTGTTGGTCTTCCCACCCTAATATAGTTAGTTTCTTTTTAGTTGACTAAGAGTCTGTCGTAACCTCATATTATTAACACAAATATAAAGGCTTTAATTTAAATTTCAAACTAAAAACCCAAGTTGTAATTGTGATTTAGAAGTCACAATACTCCAACACAATTAAAAATAACTCTAAAATTTATTAATTAGTGTAAGGCTATAGTTGAACCAGTAATTATGAACCGCGATAAAAATAAAATGTAGATAATAAGATAATAATAATTACGAAAATTTCTAACGATTTTTATGAACAAAATAAAAACTAATTACAAGATATATATATATACATTTCAAATCAAAGACTTTTTAAAAATTAAAAGAAAAATAACTATTTTTTTAAAATTGGATTCAACTTATTATATGGCTTTACATAGGAAATAATCTATATATAGCAATATATATTTGATAAATCATGTAAGAAATTCCTCAAGAATTCGATCAAGTGTATAAACACCTCTGAAAAGCCAACGTGAGGATATATATTAATTGGGGAATTTTCACATACCTCCCCTGACGTTTACCAAAATCACAGGTAGTTAGAATAAATGGCTTAATTTACATGTAGCACCCCTCTGACTTAACAGAAAACCATTTTCTGTCTTCAATCAAACCCAACAAAAAGCTGCAACTAATATCATAGTCATAAGACAATTTTTTTAATCAAAATAATTTAATTAGAATGAAGAAAAAAGCGAAATACAATAGTAATTCGTAGGTTTTGAATACAAGATACAATTTAGATCTAGAAATCGTAGAAATGCATTTAAAAACAACATATCAAGTTGCAGAATTTTTTGCTACAAAATAACAAACTCCGAGCAAGCAAAAAAAAGTTGTTATTATGCTATTAGAATAGAAAAAACATCAGCAACTTAACCCAAAAAATAGCAACACATTAAGCCTTCCCAGCAGCAGCTACAAATAGTAGCAGAACCAGCAGAAAATGCATAATACGTGAGTAAAAACAGCAATAAGCTGCAAAATTTAACAACCAAATAAGTTGTTGTTTCTTTGTAAACAGAAGAAATAACAGCAAGTAGAAAACTAAGCTAAAAACAAATGAAACCCAGCCAACAATTGCTATAGCAGCAGCAACAACAACAATTAAACCCAAAAAAGCAACAACAACTAAAGAAAGCTATTGTTTTCCTTAAAGAATAACCCATAGGCAAATAAGAAACGGTATGCGAATGACAAGTAAATAGTAGCCAAAAGCAGGATATCAAACAAGTAGCAATATCAAGATCAACACTAATTGCAACAAGTCAATAAGGTAACAACATATAAATATAAATACAGCAAGCCACCATGAATTAATCCATCAGCATAAAGTAATTAAAAGCAAAGAACAAGCTTGTAGTAGCTAAACTAGTAATTAACAATGCAAGAAAAACACATTAACAACTTATACAGGGCGTGGCTACAAATAATAAAGAATCAACAGGAGCTGAAACTTAATTCTACAGCAACAATCAGCTAATTTCATCAAAGATAATGAATGGAAAAGTAACTAGCAACCAACAGCAATGCTTGAACTTTCATCGTAGGAGTAATGCTCCACTCAACTACAATATAATCCTTAAAACTAATGTTCTACCCAAGCTTTAGTTTATAATGTAGCATATAATACTATAGAAAACGAAGTAGAGCAAGTCACAAGACAGCTTTGAAGCTTGCAACAGAAAAAAAAAATGTTAAAATATCACACTAACTATGGGGTTGAAAATTGTTTACTTAGACTTTGGTTGACCAATCAAAAAAGTTTTATATGCACCGAATATAAATTTCAAAATTGAATTTCTTTTAGTTAACGGAAAATGTCTTTTCTGTTAAGTCAGAGGGGTGCTACTTATGAATTAAACCATTCTTTCTTCCTACTTGTAGTTTTGATAAACTGCAGGGTAGGTATGTGAAAATTCCCCTATATTAATTACACTATGAAGTCAGTGTTCACGTATAGTAATAAATTATTAAAGTGATTTTAAGGGGTTGATAAATATATACATTAAAGTAATGATCATGGAAATTTCCTCCAACTTTTATGCAAAAGAATATTATCATATATATGCTTTTTCGAATTAAATTAAGAGTTTGGAAATTGGCTATTTTAAGAAAAAAATAGATTTGTTTGTAATTTGATTGAATAATGTAGTGATTAGAGTATTTTAAGCTTATTATCGTGTAAAATCCATCTAATTGTCTACGGAAGGATTTTTTTTCTTCAAGAAAAATGATTGGTTGGGTCAATTTGATAGCTACTTTAATTTTTAAATTTTATTTTTATGGATTTAAAAGAAATAAAGGCATAAAGGGCATATGATTGAGAGTATTTTAAAATAGAATAAAAAATATATATGAATTAAAAAATATATATATTTTTTGGGGTGATTCATTAGATGCTGCTGCTGCTGCTGCTGCTATGCTTGCGTTCAAAAAGATTAAGATTTTAACTAGAAAAAGGGGGTGCAGAAGTTAGTAATTACAAGAAAGAAAGAAAAAAATTAGGAAAGAATAAATTAAAAATATCATAATAATGTCACTTCAAATGTTCTCCCATTGAATGTAAAATATAATATTAGTTTGTAAAGGCAAACAAGCTCAATTTTGTATGTCCAATTTTTTTATATATAGCCCGGAGTCTAGTCTTTTAATTCGAAGGAAGGCCAATCAAGGAAAGTTAATTGCCTGCAGAAATTACACTTAAGAGTTTCGAATCAATTACAAATTCCAAATTGGATCGAACGTGTCGTACACGAAACTCAACTAAGCACTTTATTTATAAATAGAAAACCATATGATAACCTACTCATCATTGATCATATTTTCCTTTTTCTATAATTTCTAATAGCAATGAAACAAACCATGAATAATGTTGTTTCCCTTCTTTTCATCGCAACTATCAACGTCATTGGTTTCTGAAATGGGAACTCCTTTGTGGGATGCATTGAAAGAGAGAGAAAAGCACTTCTACAGTTCAAGCAAGATCTCGACGATCCTTTCAATTGCCTTGCATCTTGGATTGGTTATACAGATTGCTGTAAATGGGCTGCTGTTCTCTGCGACAACTTCACAGGCCATGTTCTTCAGCTGAACCTTCGAAACCCTCGTGTTGTTCAGCTCTACCTTTAAAACCCTTTCCTCTATTACTACTTTGAGTTTCCATCTGAAGTTAGATCCTTTTTTGCTGGATTTGAAGCATTTGATTCACTTAGATTTAAGTGGTAACGATTTTCAAGGAATTCATATTCCAAAGCAACTTGATTTTTTTTTTTTGAGAGAAACTAAGATACCTGAATCTCTTCCAAGCCGAATTTGCAGGTATATATGGTTCCACACCAACATCTTGACCTCAATTATAATCCCAATTTATATGTTTAGAGATTTCCATGGCTATCTAATATTTCTTTGTTGCAAGACCTGGACCCTGAGTTGGACAAACCTCACCACAGCCTCTCATTGGTTACGGGCAATTAACTCTCATTGGTTACTGGCAATTAATTTTCTCTTTTTCTTTTATATATTATATATTATATGTACAATCTATTGTATTTTTGTGTATAAGGTATTTCAAAATACAAATATCCCGCTAGTTATAATCCTCTTAAAATGTTTATATATAGAAATATTTATAGAGTGAGTTAACAAGTATAAGGGTTTTCCTTTCGCACAAGACAAGTCGACCTAAGTCCAATTACGAGAGCCCCATCCGAAAAACGTTTAATTCGCGTCGTCATGTGCAGGGGGACCTCCCCTAAGTGTGGATTTTGTTTTAAACTTTTATTTTTGGGTCTTATTTAATTTAAAATTTGAATTTAAATTAAATTAAATTTTAGTAGTTGTATGACAGTTGAATGATGAAACGTTAGCTGTTGAGCATGAAACGAGACAAAACAGTTTTAACTGTTTTGTGCAACAAGTGTTAAGGTAGTTGTACGGTTAAGCGGCTGTCTGAATAGTTACCACTTACCTATAAATATATACCTTAACCAAACATTTATATATCATCTTTCATTCTTCTCTGCTCTAAAAATACTTTGCTACATTGTCATCACCATTACTTATTTCCTTCTTTTTCCTTAGTTATTCTACACTCGTTGTACTTGGGTTGCAACCTTACAAACGAGTCACGCCGTTGTATCTTGGAGCTATACTATCATTCAACCTTCCTGTAATTGAATACCATCCTAAAATGGCATAAATAGTTTTCAGGACAGTACTCTTTGCACGCCTTGACACTTATATATCACTAGAAAATTTCTTGAAGTTTACAACACAATCTAACAACATTATATTAGAAATCTATCAAGAATCGAGGGTCTTGATTAATTCGACTCTAGCACCGCCCTAAATATCTGTACTCAAATTTGGGCGATGTCTTTTCTTACGAAAGAGGGAATTGTGCCCTCAAAGAGGAGGGAAGTTAACCCACGCATTAATATAGTGGACTCCATTAATAATGAGTAGAAGACTCTACATTTACTATAGGTTCCACTTATAGTGAGGAAATTTTCTCACCATAGTGCAAATGGTGAGGGATCGAACCTAGCACTCTTCAAAGAGAAGTGTCAGCCTCTAGCCACTCGGGGCATAAAAGTACTAAAGTTGTTATACTGTCAACTCCATCACATTTCTCTCATTTCCTTTGCAAAATTTTCGTCTTTTACCACTCTCAATCTTTTCAAAAACCAATTTGACGACTCTTTGTTTCCTAGTTGGATTTTCAGCCCTCCTCGTTTAACCTTTCTCAATCTATCCTATAATAAGTTTTAATGTCTTATTCCAAATGGACTTGTAAACTTAACATCACTTAGGTATTTATATTTATCTGCCAACTAATTTAATTTCACAATACCGGAGTGGTTTTCTAGGTTTAATGGTCTTAAGTACCTTTCTCTTGGTTTCAACAACTTGCAAGGTACAATTTCAAGTGATTAACGAAACTTGACTTGTATCAAAACACTCGATCTCTCTCTTTCAATAAAGAACTTGAATGAAAAATTCCGAGATTATTTGTTAGACTTTGCAATTTAAGGTCAATCTTTTTGTCAGGCATCATCAATTTGAATCTAGAGATACCCCGAGTGTTAGATATTATCCCTATATGTGTTGCATTTCAGTTAGATTCACTTAAGTTGGGGCAGAGTCAGTTAACTGGTTAATCAACTAATCCATTAGGCCAATTTAAAACTCCACTCACTCTTTCTTTAACTAACAATAATATTTCTGGTTCGCTTCTACCAATTATAAGAGAATTTTTATTTTTGGAATTTGTAGATCTTTTCTATAACAAATTAGAAGGTTCAATTCCATTGTCTTGGAAAAACTCTTTTTCAATTTTACTTTGTCAATCTAACAAAATTGAATTCTTTTGATGTATCTAAAAACTCACTAATCTTAAAACTCAATTCTAATTGGGTTACCCCTTTCCAACTCAAATTTTTAGTATCTAAATCACGTTATTCAGAGCTAAAATTTTCATCGTGGGTTCATTCCTAAAACCATTTGTATTATTTGAATATATCCAATACAGGAATTGTGGATATTATTCCTCATTGGTTTTGGAAATCTATTTCTCAATACAATTATTTAGTTCTCTCTCATAAACAAATCCACGAGGAGATTTCAAATTTAATTGGGGATAATAGTCAAATCTTTGTTCTAGATTTGAGTTTGAACAATTGATCAGGTCAATTGCCTCTTTTACTTTGAACATAAGCGTCTTTGATCTTTCAAATAATACTTTATTAGGATCCATTTTTCAGTTTATATGTTTTTATCTGGAGTTATACCTAATTGTTGGAATATGAATTGGCCTAAATTGGTTGACTTGAATTTAAGTCACAATAAATTTACTTGTAGCCTTCCAATGTAAATGGGAAGTTTAAACTCTCTTCGCTCGTTGAACCTTTGCAATAATAAACTATCAGGAGCAACACCAAAGTCACTTAAAAGTTGCATAGATTTATTATCATTTCACATGGTGAGAATGAGTTCATCGGAAATATTCCAGCATAGATTGGTGAATCGTTTTCAAAAATTATGGTTATCAACTTTCGTTCAAATGAGTTTGATGGCACGTTACCCATCAAACTTTGTCGTCTTAGTTCTCTACAAATTCTTAATTTTGCATATAACAAGCTACTAGGGACCATACCAAGATGTATCAACAATTTCAATGCCATGAGGACATTGAACAATTCTGCTCAGAACTATGTATTCTATACTCGGGAACTTTGGAGAATACATTTATTAGGATGAAAGAGGTGATGGATAGAAGTGTTGATATTTTGAAGAATTATTTCTCAGGTCATATTCCTATGGAAGTGACAAATCTTGAAGCATTGCAGTCATTGAATTTATCATGCAATTTATTTACCGGAAGATCCCAAACATATTGGTGCAATAAATTCATTGGAATCTCTTGGTTTCTCTGAAAACAAAATACTTGACGAAATCCCGTAAAGCATTTTCAGTTTGACATTTTTAAGTCACTTAAATTTGTACAACAACAACGTAGTGGAAAAATTCCTTTAAACACTCAACACCAAAGCATGGATGCATCCAATTTTATTGGCAATGATCTTTGTGGATCTCCACTACTTATTAATTGTACTACCGAAATGAATGTTTCATTTCCTTCCGATGAAAATGAAGATGGAGATGAAATCGACTACTTGTTGTATGTAAGCATTGCGCTTGAATTTGTTGTGGGTTTTTATTTGTAACAGGGGCTTTAATTGTGAACAAAAGATGGAGGCATGAATAATGTCATTTCTTGGATCGGTCATAAATTTAGCTATTCTATAAAAAAATGCTTCTAGATTTTTTCAATATTTGAACGTGTGTTTGTAACGAGAATACTGAAATAAATTGGGTAGAATGAACGAAATTATTCTACGCAATTCATCCTAAGCAATGAATTAATCTTGCTTCTAACACAACAAATTCCAAATTATTAAAACTTAAATTGAGTAATGAATCTTTTCAGTGTTTACAAAACGACATTCTATTACTACAGTTCTCCAGGTATTTAATTGGTAACAATTTTATTGACTCTTCAACAAATCAATGAACTCTGCACTCTACGAGAAAGAGCTCACTGAAATAAAATACCGTCTACTTTTTGCTTTGTTTAATTTCTTACAGGGTTACTGTCATCTATATTCCTGAAAATTGACATGGCCAGTCGCTTGAGCATGCTCCACAGCCTCCTGATCATGATCAATATTCACATTAACCTCTTTTTCAGTGAGAAGTACAAAAACAATTATGAAACCATTCAAGCCATACAGGTAAAGCACTTTACAGGCATAATTTTAATTTTTTTCCATCTGGAATTAATTGAGAATTAGCATATAAAAAGAAATCACCTTCTGGCCAACTACTCCAATTTGGCATACCCCGCAGCGCAGAGTGAAGTTGGCAGTGTCGGTATAGCTCCTTTTCCTAACAATTCATGACAGGACAAAATGTAAATTTCAAGTTAAATACCTTTGACAGGGGAAGGGGAGATTGCCTTGGTATCTTGATTTAAACTTAGATCTTGCATGAAAATTTATTCCAAATTCATGTTTCTAACCATGATGCATAACTAGAATTAATGACTAAATGAGACAGCATGATTAAGAAGCTCACGAAAGTGGTCCATAGTCATCTAAAAGACCTGGTTTCCATCCTGTGAAGAGCTGGAAAGCACTTCATGCGTTTGAATATGGTCATCTTTCTTACTTGAACAGGAAATTTTATTAATTTAACAACTTGTCACTTGCAATGGAATGTGTATAGAACCTTAAATAGTACTACCTTTGTTGCTCTCTAACAAGTTTCAAAGCAAGCTCTTCAACTGGACCAATGGTCCTGTCCTTCCATACAGGAAATATAGTCTGATCAAACTCCTCTGGAGCTCCCTCAAATGGAGACATCTGCAGATAAACCATACAAATATACCCATAAGTTTTTTTCATTTCTTTTTGAAAGATACCCATAAGTTTTTTTCCCTTTTTTGTTCTCAAGTGAAATACAAATACACCCATAAGTTTAATAGAGAAACTGAAAACGGCGTTACAATTAACAGATGCACCAACAGAATCAAAAAACAGATGACGAAAGCATGAATCACCATAAAAGATAAATCAGCATCACAAAAGGTTGCAGTCTCCTTTTCCATTTTTCCTTCTCTATATTGAAATATGCAAAGGAACATTAACTACATCTACAGGGAGCATAATAAGGTAAGACGATCTTTTGGGACCACTTTTATAAAAGCAAGTTTGAAATTTTCTGCATGTTCAATTGTAAGGTATGGGATTTTTTAATTTTCGGATTTATAACCCAAAATTAATATAAAAATAATTATAGTTATTGATCATAAAATATCATACGGCTAAAGCATCATAATGAAGCCCGTCATAAATCAGCATAACTCTTTCAGAATACTTCTTTTCCTGTCAACGCACAAGAAAAAATGAGAAAAACATTCAGTAATCCTGAGTAAACTAGAATCTGATGCACAAAGTACGCAAGCAAATTTGCTAACCTGGCCATACAAATCACATCTTGCGGTCTGAATATCATATGCTGCAATTTCACGTCCATAGTAATCTGCTAATATTGAAAGCTCAATAGCACCTTCAAATCAGAATATGAGGTGACAAAGTTAGCACAATAAACTAATAACATAAACAGCATCATAGTTGTGCTTGATTGTAACACAATATATATGCAGGCTGCCTAGAGGAACAACAATGCAAGAGCTAGATGCTGCTCATATATACTACTACTAAACAAGGGAAGCCAGCAGTTCCAAGCTGATTCCTTAATGTCAAATTGACATAATTTAGACCCATCTCTCAACTGTCTAGTGGACATCAAAGCATGCCCTGGTAAGGGAGACAAGAAGTTCCGCACACCTCCCCACTTTTCTGAGTCCTGAATCCAAGAACAATACTCCTGATTTGGCTTTCCAAGAAATGCCTCAGAATATTTTACTGGGTCGCTTGTTACTGTTGCAGCTATAACCTTCAAAAGATCATCAACCACATTGTTCAGAAAATTGGATAGTGAAGGCAATACATAACGTAATTAGTGCAAGTTTAGAGCAAAAACAGAAAGATGAATCTCTTGACATCTAAAAATTTACCTATGAAATTTTTTGTCATCAGTCTCAAGCCTTGCAATAATAACAATTTTATATAAATTCAGATAGAATTGTACACATAAGAATCTAAAAACTACATGAAAGTGTAGAGTATAACACTTATAGCATATATGAGATAAATGCCAGCACAACAAAATTTCCGCATATATAAACTATGAATTCTGCCACATCAAACTAAGACCAAAAATATTGGACTATTAATCCCATACCAGAAGGTGATATCTTCACCAGAATTACGACAAAATCTCAAGTTGTAGAATTATCAAGCAAATGCTAGCATACAACACAATGACCCCAGACACACACCAGCGTCATCATGATTACATCATTATATATCTAAGCCCACTACCATTTCTACAAAAGATCCCTTGAAAGATATTGCTGTAGAATCAGTAAAATAGGATCGATTCTAAAAGAACAAGGACTTGAAAGAGTCCCACTACCACAGCGTGTGCATACTTCTGTAAATATTTTCACAACTTTTTCCATCTGCTTATCCCGCTGATTGATTACCACAAATTAAATCTTATATAAGATTTCTGAACTCCAATTCCATAATGTAAAACTCCATTTAATACAATTCAGTTATGAGGAGGTACAGAGACAGAGACCACAAAAAGAAAGATTAATAACAATCAATTCAGTAGAAAAGAAAAATAAATGAGGAGACCAAAAGAGAGGGAGTAGGGATTTAGATATATCTAACATCACTGAACCGAACAACATGTTCCAGAGCATCTCACATGGATCCTTCTCTGAACAAGAGATAGGAGAGTGCGAGTAGGGATTTAGAGTAGATATAGCATCCTATATCACTTAAGTGAACAACTTGTTCTAAAGCATCTCATATGGATCCTTCTCTGAACAAGAGATCAAAATCCAAGCAAGAAAATATTCAAATATAGTCTGGAGAATTCCATTTCTGTAACTGAAGAAATTATAACTGAAGGTCATTGATTAAGTCCAAATATAAGAAAAGAATTCCTAAAATTTTCTATACATTTTCCAACAAAAAAGGTTCTTCTAATATAAAGGAAAGGGTTGCACAAAATCACAAAATAAACGGCTTTTTAGGATTCTAAGCCGTCATAACATTCTAAACTAATAGGTCTACATTAAAAGATAGTCGCAAAGGACAAAGAACCACAATAAGTTACCACATATACCATAAATTAGGATCTACCAAAATAATTATCACCAGTTCATTATGTTTTTCCTTCAAGTACATGTTTCCAAAAGTCCACATATTAATCACATGAATAACTAATCTACCCAATTGGTCATAAGTATTGAAAACTTTTCAAGAGCACGATCTACGGCCATGTCCTCCATTAAATTTTAGGTGAGCAAGTTTCTTCATCTGTAAGCCCCAAGTTTCCCCTCTGGGCTCCTTCTTGTCCTTTTGAACTTCTGAATATAATCTTATTACTTATCATAGGTAAGGTCAACTATTTCCATAGCATGTGCTTTCAAATTAATGAGTAAAATAAAAGACAGCCGGTAAGATGCAGTTTGTCTAAATACCCAGCATGCGCTATTAACCTCTATGCATCTAACATATTCCCACTAGCAGCATGTAGAACATGTTATACTGCAATGGATTCTCTACCACACGCTGCGTAAATCATGCATACATCATAACCACATTTATCATGCTAAATAGATTCTGCAAATATGAAAGTCTGAATATTTAGGTTTAGCAACAATTGACGGATGCCATCAATCCTCAAAACTAAGTTTTCAAATCAAATACTCCAATTACACGGACATGTAAGGAAATCAGAAAAAGTTTGAAATCATAAACGGTCAATCTTTGGCAGCAAAATTAAAATATTATAGATAAAAACCTGTCTTAACTCGGGAGCTTTGTTTTTGTCATGTTCCATAACATACCTGCAAGTGAAGAAAGCAAAAGAACAACAATCAAACATAGTCCCAACCTCGCTTCATTGAACATAACTATAATCATAATTTTTTGGATTATACCCGACAGCATTAAATAGGCAACTGTTGTCGGAAGGAATGACCCTTCTAACTATAATACCCTCCATCTTATATATTAATATTGTACCTGGAAACAATTAGAAATTCCCAATTACATCAACCACTTTAAATTCTAATGCAAAAGCATAAGCAAAGGAAATTACCTTAAGCATGATCACAAAAGAACTTAGACTGTATGAAAAACTAAAAGGAAAAGAAAATCCGATATTTATATACAGTTGCTGATCTTTCGAAAAGCATAGAAGATAGATACATCAATAAATAAATAAAAGGTCTCAAACTTCCTAACAAATGCAACCTTACTTATGAAGCATGTCACAATATATATAACCAATATGTAGAAGATATGGAAGCCAAAGAAAACAACAAAAATGGTAAATTTACAAAGTTAACTAGAATCAACAAATAAAACCACATAAACATAATCAAATTCAAATAAAAGAATGTAAAAATCCACAGAAAGACTTATGGAATTAAAACCCGTAGAAACTATAATATGATACCATAATACTCATTGCACATCGACCAAAAAAAAAAAAAAAGGATTAACAATAATCTTTGAAGTAAAATGATAGCTAGAACACAAAAATCGACCAACTCACCTCAAAAAACAGCCCAGAAAGCAAGCAGGAACAAAATATAAGCAATCAAAAAGAGAATTCAAGAACACAAAGGAGCGTATATATTGAAGAAAAGAAACAGTGGAAAGAGATTTCTAGATCTAGAATAATAGCAAGAACGTAACTTTAGACGAAAGAAATGGACAAGATAAGAATAAAAAATCAGAGGACCCACAATTCAACAAACATGTATATTAAAAAGTTATATTACATATAAAGCTTTTTGTGTACTTGTATAAGTTCAGAAGTGAAGAAAATTTGCTGGGTCCAAATCTTACTCGTGTGCGCCTTCTCAAGGTAATCTGAGTCAGTTATTGTATTGACGAGAATCTATTCTCTGTTTATATAAATGAGAACGGTGTTTGTCTTTTCTTTTGTTTCTTTCTGTTCTTTTAGTTTTTTGATACCGCATAAATATAGTTTTCTTTCTTTTCTTTTTTTCTATTTTTTAAGAATTATTTTTTCAATTTTTAAACACCACATAAATATAGTTTTCTTTCTATGAATAGAACTCTGTCTTGTTACTTTTTGCAATTTTCTTTTTTTCTTGTTGATATGTAAGATTGAAATTCGAAGTAACCTTATAAATATGTTGTAATTATTTCATGTAGGGTTCTGTCTATGTCAAATAATCTTTCATGTTATATTATAAAAAAACAAAGAAAATAAATAGAATTTTGCTTTTCTAGTTGACTAATTAGCATTTAATGATACAAACTTATTACCATTTGTTAAGCATTGCTCTTTCCTTAAGAACTTCACTCTGTGAAAATAGCAGACCATTCAACACCCACGAGCATGTAAATTGAAGATGAATGAAAAGGAGAGAAATCAACTCATAAATCATTTATTATTAAACTAAACCATCTCAAAGAGTATGGCTTCACATCATTTATTGTTGAGTTCTAGTCAGGCCAGGATTCAATCCCGGATGACCGCAGCTCGAATGCCAGAAAACTAGATTGTAGTTGAACAATTAACGGATTAAAAAAGAGCAGTTCTTTAACAGTTTTGGCAGTTCTACATGTAACTCAAGGTGGAAATGAGAAAATGCCTCTGAAATCCTGCCTCAGAGGCGCTGCTCTCTCCCACTTTATTGACTCTACTGAAGAATTTGCCCCAGTCAGTAGGCTTTGGGAAGGGCTGCAATGCATTCAATCTCAACCTTGGCATTTTTTGGCAGTGCCGCAACTTGATATGTTGATCGAGCTGGAGGACATGAAGGAAAGTCTGGACAGAAACCACAAACCATTTGATCAGGTTGAGCAAAATTCTTTGACAATATGAATGTTGGCTGGGGGCAAGATAAATGAATCTATATAGCACAGGAGCACATTAAAAGCACCAAAACATGCAATCAAGGATTGTCAAAAGGATGAAAAAAATCAGGTCAAAGACATGTCAGTTCATGTCTGTTCTAATCGTAGAAAATCCACCCAGACAAGTCACACTTTCACATGCATAAAATTAACTATTTAGAGATAAGCACATATTATTATGTGTTAAGATTCAAGACCATTAAATACCCATAGCACCAATCCATATCAGGCTTTTAAAAGTATTCAGCATCCTAAAGTAGAATGAGTTTCAAACTACAAAATCAACAACTTGGAACTTGGATCCACTTTATCGACTACTACTATCACACGTCAACTCATGCATTTGCATACTCCAGTCGTCATGATTTATGACATTAATTTTGCTTTGTTGATTTAGTTAATGAGAAACATGGTCAACTTTGAGACACTAAGTCAAACCTTATACTTCACATTACATGCCAAATGCAATCAATCAGCATATGAGAATTTTAACCTCACTACCATAATACTTACATTTACCATAGATCTCATTTACTTTCTGGAAGTCACCCAAGTCCGCCAACCTGCAGGGCAAAACAATCAGAGACACATCTTCTTTGTCTAGATCTTGACTTCAGAGAATCAAACATGGTAGCAGAAAGTGACAGAAAAATTCATACATAATTGTTGTCTTAACCACAGAGGAATAGTCAGCACCACCAGCTTTCAGTATTTCCCCCATATTTTTCATAACCTGTTGTCATAAGCTCAAATTTGTCAATGATCTATCCACTTTGAAAATGAAAAGCAGTCAAGGGTCGTTCACAAGTTGCACCATCATCAAGGTAACAACCAAGTAAAACATCAAAAAGGCAGGGTAGGGTTTACCCCAAAAAAAAAGGAAAAAGAAGACACATTCAATAAACTTTAATTCTTGAAAGGAAAAAGCATTGAATGAAAACAACATCATTTCCATACTAGTTTACCTGCACTGTCTGGTCCTCTACAAAATCCGAGACAAAATCTCCAGTCTGAAATGGAGTGCCAAAAACATATAAAGTATAATGGTTAGAGTTATACATTTAAATTTATCTACAAAATTCATGTAAAGAATATGAGACACCCATTTAAAGCACATTTTTATTTGGTAAAGAGTTATCATAGTAGTATAAACAAGCCCCATTAGAGAGTGAAACTTAATCTTGAAGGCAAATCCTCAATGATAAACATAACAAACCTCTGGAGCAAGACCAAGAACACCAGAGACAAAAAGGAGGTTATTGGCTTGGATGGCCTGAGAATATGGTCCCAATGCTGCTGGAGCCTTGTCAGTGTCAACAACTTCCTTCAAACCTAGAACCACGGCATCACAAAAAATGCTTCGTATTATTAATAACCAAAAATAATTAAATGAAAGTTTTGTATGAATATAAAAACTGATATCCTCATGTTTCATATCCCAGCCATGAAAATGAGTTAGCAACAAAATCCATCTCTTCAACTTCATCTGCATAGTTTCTAATGGCATAATGCAGTAAAATAATTCTACCATTTTATTGGAATTCACAACAAACTTAACTACAAGGAATAAAACGCCGTATCATAAGTATTTGAATTTGGGAAGAAAAAAATTTGAACTCTCTAAAATGACCAAAAATCAGCTAACCCCCACAACGTAAATACATTTTGTGTAACCAAATTGCAAATCATAATGCAGCCCATGATTTTCTCCAAGAATCACAATCACTTAATCAAATTCACCATAAACTCCAACTCTTCATCGGTCAGAAAAACAAGCCCTACTTCTTACTCAAAAGTCAACTAATCCAAATGGGTATAATGCCAATCTATCAATTAATGCAATCATATCCAAAAATAAAATAATTAAAAGGAAGGAAAACTTGATTACTAGCATCTGCGCTAGTGGATAAGGAAGCAAAGGGAGTGGAGTGTTTCGATGAAGTAGATCGGAAGAGCTTAGAGCAAGCTAAGGAGGCGCAGCCGATGCCGACGGCGGCTAAGGGAGAGCGCTTGCGCAATGCAAGCATGTCGAAGCTTTGGGCATTCAACGACCTTAACGAACACCACGCCATGTCTCAAGGTGTCTCTGTCTTTGTCTCAGACTGCTGCTGTCTATCTCCGCTTCACTCGAATTAGGGTCAAACTTAAGTTAAAGGGGAACGCAACACTAATTTTTCCATTTTTGTCCAGCTAATTTTAATTTTTTATTTTTGTCTTGGATCTCGTGTTTGGGGTTGACTACCCAACCAAGATTGGGCTTTATTTTGTTGGACTTAAAAGGCCCATTAGTAGGACGTTTTCCCATTTTTACTATTATTTAAATAAATTGATATTAACTTGCGACAACTGGCTTCAAGAAAAAGTACTGATAAATCAGCCGAGAAAATCAAAGCCAAAGAACAAATTAAACAGTCAACGACCATGAATATGCACAACCAGAGAGATACTCATGAGGGATGGAGAGGGATTAGATTACAACATAACGAATATCATGAGAAAACTTACGGCGATGCGGAAGCCTAGAAATGCCATCAGCAATCCCAGCCAGCTGATCCTCAAACGGATGTGGATGCAGCTCCTCCTCTTTTGCCGGCGGTGCAGCTCCTCCACGATTTTCTGTTCCTGCCATGTTTTCCTCCTCCTCTTTCTCTCGTTTTCCTCAAAGAAATTTCTTTAAACCAAATAGTTATTCTTTAGTCAGATCTCCATACAAAACCCAATAATCAAAGACCGAACTTTAAAATGAAATTAGCAGTTGACTAAATCTTACCCAGTTGTATTAATTTATACTGAAACTACAGATTGGTACAGCGAAAAACTGCTCTATTGATTCTTCTCCTGAATCGCAAGTAACGAAGATATGAAATTTGGTGGGCCACTGAGATGTTTCTTTCTTTACACCCCAAAAGGTCCACTTGGCCAGCAAGAAAAATGAAAGAGTGAGTTTGAAGGTCAAACAAGAGCTACTCAAGCGAGAGAAAGAAACCAAAAGGAATCTCCCGTCCTTTTGAGACTCAACTTGAATTCTTTTACATTTAATTATGGGAATATGTCTGATGGCCCTCCTTATTTGATCAAATTTCTGTTATCTCCTATTATTTTAAAAATGCCTCAATACCCCTCGAACGTTACTTCCGATGACAAAAAAAAAGTTAGTCAGTTGAGGATTATATGATAATTTACTTAAAACTATTTGTATTATTGAACAAATTCAGACTCGTGAATATTAAATGCATTCTGAAAAGAGTTTTTAAAAACAGTATTAATATATTCTTAAATTAATGATTTTTTTTTAAATTTAAAAAATAATTAAAAAATTATTTTACTAACATCATCTTTTTTACATTTCTTCTCTACATCTCCTTTCGTTAGATTTATTATGAAGTTTTAACACATACCTTCCTTAAGATTTGAAATTTTAACACTTAGATAGAAGATTTAAGAAAAGACGTACTTACTTCTCCTAAATCATTAGTTGACCATCCATTTTTACTTAAATAATTATAATACCTTTATTTATTTTAAAGTAAAATTTAAGAAATTCAATTTTAATTTATTTAATATTTAAAAAATTAAAATAATTAAAATTTTACTTAACGATAATTTTGATTTATATATATTTAAAATTAGTAATTTATCCATATTGATATTTTTCTAAATTTTTATCGTTGATTAGTTTTATTAAAATTTTTGTGCAAACTCGAAAGTTTAAATTTAATTTACGAGTTATATGATTGATGTTGAAGGGTAAATTTAATGTGAATATGTATGACATAAATTTTATATTTAAGAATTTTTGTATAAATAGTCAAGTTGATAAGGCTATAGAGTTGTTTGGTAAAAAATTAAAAAGAAATATGATTAATGCTGGAGGATTTACAAAAAAAAGAGTAAAAAAGGCAGCCGCTTTGCATATTAGAGTTAGAGATTTAGATAAATATGATATATGAATAAAAATTAATTAAATTATTAATTTAAATAAATATAAATTAAAATTATCAACTTAAATTATCGTTAATTAAATTCTTAATTTTAATAACATTAAATAAATATAAACTGAAATTATCAAATTAAATTATTATTAATTAAATTTTAAATTTTAAATAAATATAAATTAAAATTGTTATTAATTAAATTTTTAGTTATTTTAATAATTTTAAACATTAAATAGATTAAAATTACATTTTTTAAATTTTACTTTAAAACAAATAAGAGTATTATAGTTATTTAAGTAAAAATATATGGTCAACTAATGGTCCGGAAAAAGTAAGTATATATTTTCTCAAATTTTTTATCTAAGTGTTAAAATCTTAAACCTCATAAAAAATATATGTTAAAACTCTAATTTATTATTTATAAAAGAATATTATTTATATTAAATTATAATAATATATGTAAATTATATTTTATTATTATTAATCTTCCATTCTACTTTATGCTGTTTTCTTCTTCTTCTTCCGTTTTTCTTCATGCCTTCTTCTTCCCAAAAAAATCAAATGTCCTTGTAATTTTGTATGCATCCTCAATTAATTTCCTCAACTATTTTATCCCAAATTTAATGGCAACAAGTCTTTGCATGTTAGAACTCTCTTATAGCATTCCCTGTCATTGCTTCACCCGACAGCTACGTCGGCATCACAAGCTAACCAGTTTTTCATGACTCCACTACGATTGGCTGAACAAAGACAAATATAAAAAGAAAAAATTCTCCCACCAACTGACTGGTACCACACAATCCAAATTCACACACCATTCAAAACCAATAAAAAATCCCAAAATCTAACTAAATTCTTCTTCTACCAAAATCTAATTTTTTCACTTGCCAACTCCATCGAAATGAATACTCCACCCATCGTTTTCATAAACCCGATTATTCAAATATCAGTTTAACTTTTTCATTGATTCAACCCATCGGTCGTTGCATTTTCCCATCAAGATTTCGTGGTGGCGTTGTTCGCCAGCGATTGGTGTGATGAATGTCATTGTCGCCGAAGATTAGAGTTGAGATTGGTGAATAAGTAGTGGCTGGAGATGGAGAAGAATGGAGAGAAAGGGGAGATAATGATTGATTTATAATATTTATCTAGTAAAAGAGAGAGAGTAAAAACATTAAATTTAGTAAGAAAATAAATAAATAATAGTAATAAAAGTATTAATAAATAACTTTTATAATTAGAAAGATAAAATTGTATTTACATAAAAATCAACTTTCTTCACTTATGAAAGTAACGTTTAAAAATATTGAAGTATTTTTAAAATAATAAAGATGTAACAGGAATTTAATCAAATAGAGCGAAGGTATCCGGACATATTCTCTTTAATTATTTTATCATTTATTTAATTATGTGGGTCTAATCTATTTAAATTTTTTTCTTCAATCGCGCAAAATTAAAATTTGTATAAAAGTATCTCTACCGTCATCCTTTACTAATCTTTTTACCAGTTAATTACCAATTTTTTTATTCTTCTTTCTTAATTACTCGATATTTAATTAAAAAAATAACATGAAAAAAGCTGTAAGAATTTAACTCTCTATTTCACACTCTCGTTAAGGATGATAAACTTTAGGAGTCAATAGTTTGTTGGAATGATCAAGTGATTGGTCATTTTCCTTTTTTAGCGTTATCAAATTCGTGCACAAATCCTTCTCTGTCTCCGTGTCGTTTTGATTTCAGGAATAGCGCAATGGGAGCATGTCTACTCTTCGGACATTCAACGACCTCAACGAACAGCAGGGCATGTCTCTAAAGCAACAGTAGCTTTTTGTCTTGCTCATTTCTTCTCTTTTTTTTTTTTAAAATTCATGGATCTCGTGCTCGGGCTTTGTTAGCCCAACTACAATTGGGCTTTTGATGAGAACAAATTTGAGCTTTATTTTGAGGACTTAAAAGCCCATTAATAGAAAATTCTTTTTATTATTATCATTATTTAAATAATATATACTCTTTTTTCAAATAAATTCAATTGATTCTACTTTCATCGTAAATAAGTGTTATATATCACTTTTCGAATACTTTAATTTTAAATTTTATCTAACATTTTTTTTATCTCTCTATTTTTATATATTTCAAACAATATTACCATATAATTTATCTGTTTTATTTAATTTATCAATAGTTTTTATATCATTTAAATTATTAATTCGTTATTTTTCTTTACTTACAAGACAAAATAAAGAAAAAAAAATCACATATCATATGAAAAATAATATACATATTAATACAATTTATTACAAATGATTTTATTTATGAACTATTGTGTTAACATAATTAAATTTTTTATAAAGTATATGTATTATTTAAAAGGGTATAGATATTAAACTATTAGTTGCGATTTTTTTTTAAAATAATTAATTTAATATTTATATTTAAAAATTTAAGAAAAAAATTATTTGTATTTAGATTTTAGTAAAATTTTATATTTCAATTGTCTTCAAATTTTGTGGAAAAAAAAAATACCACCTTAAAAGAAAAAATAGTTATAACTTCAGGAATCATTTGCAACGTTAATGGAGCTGACCCCTTGGAGTTGAACATTTATTGAACAAGCTCATAAAATAAATCCAAATATAAACGTAAACCTTATCTCTTAATCTAAAAGTGAAAACCTAAACTAATAAAATTTAAGCCCTAAACACAGCCTAAAAAGTAGAAGTTACTACTAATCACAATCACAATCACAATCACAATCACAATCACAATCACAATCACCATCACACCATTCATTAATGTCCTTTTTAGAAGCAAATAAAAATTACTCATGGCTTGCATTGATACGATTGGTGAACTACTACTACTACTACTACAATGTATCAATTTCTTTACAAACATATTCTCTACAGACAGGGCAAGACCCATTTCTAGTCAGCCATTTATCTATGCATTCCAAATGAAAGCAGTGGCCACAGTTGGGAAGTCTTCTTGCAGAATCTCCTTCCTGGAAATCCTGAAAAAGGAAATACCCAGCATTAAAATCAATTAATTAGAAGACCCATAACTGGTCGTTTCCTTTGACTTTATCTTCATCATTATGAAGATATATGAATCAATTATAATTAATACACCTGCATTTTTTCTTTATCTTTCTGGAATTACATACCTGTAAGCATATTGAACAGCCAGGTTCATTGCACAGTTGAATCATCTCTTCAGAATGGGTTCTGCATTCAGGAAGCTTTCGGATGCAATCTATGGATAAACCTTTAATTCCATTCACATCATAAACATCAGAAATGTCCCTGTATGTAGTTTCCAGTGTGCTAATCTGAAATAAATTTCAAGTTATGTATGTGTTACCAAAGTTAATGATCAGCATAAGATTCATAGAAGAGGGATTGGCTTTTTTCATTACTTACCTGCCATTGATAGGCTTTTAGCACCGCAGGACTTACCCATTCCATGAAAACCTTGCCATTTAATAGGCTAGTTATCAATGCAATCTGAATAAAGTAAAATCATTCGTTTCATCAGCTCTTTTGATCTGCTGCATTAGAGACAATATGTGTAAATTATGTGTATGCTATTATAGATTAGTTTATTACCTTGGACAATGACTCTCCATCAGCTGCTGATTCTAGTAACTGAAGAGCTGTGATGGCGCCTGCAACAGCCCCTATTCCAGCCCCACGAAGGAACCCAGTTTCTGTCGTCTGGCCTTTCATGGCTCCTGCAATTGTTCCAACTACTGCTCCTCCTGCAA
Organism: Melia azedarach; assembly: GCA_028052125.1. Classification (NCBI taxonomy): domain Eukaryota; kingdom Viridiplantae; phylum Streptophyta; class Magnoliopsida; order Sapindales; family Meliaceae; genus Melia; species Melia azedarach. The sequence continues at coordinate 10,967,230 of CM051395.1, forward strand.
AACCAAATTAAAGGCATGTAATTACCATTTTCAATCACAAAACCAGCAGTACTGAAACAGAAAACGATCCAGAATTCAGAATTCTTACACACCAAAAGCAAAAACGCAGGTGAATGCAGCATAAATAGCTCTCTTCATCACTCTAACCAAAACAAAAGTTCCAAATCCACCCAGTATAGTAAAAAACCACAAAGAAATAGCCTCTTTACACCTGATCGGTGACATCTTTATGATTCCAGAAACCAACTCTTTTAACATTGGAAATCAAACAACTAAAAGAAAAAAACTTATAAAAGCAATGGAGATGAAAAACATGAGAGTGTTTGTCTTGGAAATGTGTAATGTACAAGTAATTTAAAAGATTTATAGGGCAAGGGAAAGCAGCAAGCATTTATGAGAGTTAAAGCTCAGAGCTACCAGACAAATGCAGCTACATGCATGCACATGTATATATATATATATATGCATGAAATTTTTAGTAAGTCTCATAAGATTTTACGGAAAACTATATAGAATACAAATATTGGCAGTGATTTGAGTGCCCTCCATTATTGTTTGTATTAGAGGATAACCCTATCCTTTTGAGCCTTCTATTAATTGACATATATAGTTACGTGCCATATTTCAAAAGTTTTATTAGTATTTTCAAGACTGTTTAAAAGGTATCAATCACTAACCAAGAATGGCATTGGCTACGTCTTCTCAATCAAGAGAGAGAATTTCAATAACTAAGTTTGACATATCTATATTATTAATTCATATATGGTGTAAAACAAATTTTTATACAGGAGAAACAAATTTATCACGTTACATTCATCCAATAAAATTATAATCATATATATCTTAATATAGTGCATTCTTATGGAATGGTTTTAAGACTGTTATATGGAGAATGGCTAGCTGTATATATCTGAGTGGTCTGATCAGTTGGTTTGCAAAACATTGGGCAAAGGTGGGGTTAATGAGTAGGTGCAGCTTTATAACCAGTTGTTTTGCAGACCAGATGTGTAGGAATATGCAGCATTGGTTAGATAGGTAGCCCTTGAAAAACCAGGTGCTGGGATGGATTGGATGTATAGAAAGTAGAAAGTGCTTCTGTGGGCTGGAGTATTCACATGAGAGTGTTTGTATGTGTGCAGAGACTTGAGAGTATGGAGATCATATGTAGGTTAATGGCAAGTGGTCCTTCGACTTCAATTCGATCCAATTTCAATTCAATAGGGCATTAATTGTTGTATATATAGCTACAAAATTGTTACTTATTTTTTAACATCCTTGGGTGGGTTTCCATGATATTTTGTTTTTCTCAAATTTTGAAAATCTTGAATAAATTTGGGTATTTTCTTATATTAATAAAGTGAGTAAATTTTAAAGAGAATGTTGAATTTTTTCATATTGTTTAACTTAATATTCTAATACTTCATGTTATTTTTATAATATCCCAAATCCCCTTTTATTAGTTGATAGAGTTAAGAATAATAATACATAAATCTATAAAATTTTGTCTATTAACTTATATAGTCTAAATATTATTAAAAATATTCACAAAATTTTTAATTTATTAAAAAATAATAATTAAAAAATTATTTTCAACTCCTAATTGATAATAAATATTAAAATAATATTATATTATATTTTATAATACATTAATAATTAATTTATAAATTATCTTTTAAATATAAATTGAATGGTTAATTTTATAATTTTTAAAATAAATAAAATAATAATATTTTATAATATAATATTAAAAATGCATAAATAAATATTAATTTATAAATAAAATATATTGTAATACAATACTTATAATTATATATAATCATAACTATTGTACTATAATATAATTATAAAATTTTATAATATATTAACAATTCAATATTACATTGGTATTAAAAAATAAATAAAATAAATCATATATTTAATATTTTATTTATTTTTTAGCTAATTATTATTAAATAAGGATATAATCGTTATTTTTTTAATAAATTGAGTATTTTATAGATATTTTTAACTATTAATTAAAAATAAATATTAAAATAATAATATATTTTATTTTATAACACATTGATAACTAAATATTTATTAATATATTATAATTAAAATATAAGTTTTTTTATTTTATAATATATTAAAATTTTCAATATTAATTAGTTAATGGGTTAAATTTTAGGGATTCGTATGTCATTAATTTTTTTCATAATTTAAAATAATAATGAGTATCAAAACTAAAAAGAAATTAATATTTTAAACTAAAAGAATGAATTTTACAACTAAAAAAATATTTTAAATTTTAGGGGTTCGTATGTCATTAATTTTTTTCATAATTTAAAATAATAATGAGTATCAAAACTAAAAAAAAATTAATATTTTAAACTAAAAGAGTTAATTTTACAACTAAAAAAATATTTTAAGATAAAATATTTTATGAAAATGTAGAATATGTAATGATATGATATAACATTATCATGTCAATTTATATAAATAGATTTATATATGTAATTAATTAATATGATTTTTTTAAATATATTATTCTTCATATGTGTTAGTCAATATAAATAATATTTTTATATTAAATATTAAATAAAATATTATAAATTATTCTTTGAATAAAAATTTATCTAAATTTTGAATTATTTTATAAATGATAAATGATCTAAATATTAAATAAAATTGAAAGATCAATTTTCTTATTATTTTATTTATTTTAAAAATTATAAAATTTTATCTTTCTATTTATAAATATCATATTAAAAAAAATTTTAAGTTTAAATAAATTTATATTCAAAAGATAATTTATAAATTAGTTATTAATATATTATAAAATAAAATATTTTATTATCAATTAAGAGTTGAAAATAATTTTTTTAGTTATTATTATATAAGGATATAATTATTATTTTTTAATAAATTAAAATTTTAATAGATTTTTTAATAATATTTAGATTATATAAATTAATAAATAAAAATTTTAAAAATTTGTGTATTATTATTTTTGACTTTATTAATTAGTCAAATAATAGGGAAGAATGAGATATTCTCCCAATTTAAAAACTTTGAAATTTGTTTTATTATGAGAGAGATATTTTATTTAAAAATGTAGAGTTGTATACAAAGGGGCCCACTCTGGGACTTGGAAGATATTTTGGTTATCATATCACGTGCCTCCCAAAGTGAAAATGGGGAACCTTAGCATCATTCAATAAATTTCAATGCACAGAGAATTAATTAACGGGGTTTTTATCTATCTTTTTTTCCCTCCACGTCTCTCTCACTTCCTTGCAAGCGGCACACGCGCGCGCCCACACATATGTGGACAGCTCCTAAAAGCTAAAACCTAAAGCCTAAAACCTAATAAATAATGTATATTTAATCTCTTTATTTATATCCCGTCTTTTCAGGAAAAGTTTCTTGTCAACTCTCCAATAACGAATCTTAATTTTGGACCTAAAAAATGTGTATTCTCATTGGGCCTATGCCTTCAGATTGTTGGGCTAGTCCACACCTAAAGGCCCAAATATTCTAACCTTATGTCAGCCCAAGCGGACGTGAAATTACTTTCCAACCAACATGAAGATAGCTACCTTAGATCCGAGAAAACGTTAACAGAAACTTCTTTCTATTTTTATTTTGTTTCCATTTTTCCTTTTGTATTTTCTAAAATCTGCTTTGCAACGACGGCCTCAGGAAAAAAAGATATAAATTCGTCTGTAATTGTTTTTCGCCAAAGACAGAGTACACGCAAAAGCCACGAAGAGGTAATTTGATAACTTTATTCCTTCTATTTACTGTTATATAGTAAACTTCTATATTAGTTTGCAGTGTTTACTTATCACTGCAGTGCAATATTTTCTGTAGTTGGATGTGTGTTTGATTAGATATATCGCTTCTTCAGCTTATAAAGAACGCAAAATGTGGTATCTTTTGCTGTTTCCTTTTGGAAATTTTGTGGGTGCCATTTTGTTTATATTTTTTTAGTCCAAGTTTTGATCATAAAAGTATGCAACTTTATATGGGCATTTTGTACTAGTACCCTTTGCATTTGGATTGAGTTGGACGTTTCAGTTGGTGCTCTGTTCCGTGTTAAGAGCGATTTAAAGTTACCGTGTTTGTGTGGTGGTGTGTTTCTGGTGAAGCTAAATTCTATTTCGTACGAAGAGTTTCCTATGTTGGAGAAGGATGATGTAACTGAGGTTAATTTGCCAGGTTTACTGTTAATTATGAATGCAAAAAAGCTTGGGAAGTTTACATATGATGACTATATCTTATTATCCTAGAAAGCTGGTAATGTAATTAAATAAATTTGCATATGTGATTTGTTAGGATTTTGATTCATCAGACAAATGTGGTGGACTAAGGAAGAGATGGTGCTTGTTGTTTGGGCATAGCAACTCAGAAGCGAGGTTACAGTAAATCATGAGATTATGTGGCAGATTTTTTTCCCCAGAGGCAGTTCCCATAAGGCTGTTTGTGTATGGGCAGAGTAGTTTAAGTGCTTACTGAATTCTCTTCTAATATTATGTCGGCAGGAAATCAAGAACATGGCAGTTTGAGCCTGAGTGGTGAGTTGCTGTAAATACATTGCAGGCTCCCCCAATAATATAGTGTACAGTGTTGTTGCTGTAGTGCCTGGACCTGAGCTGGAATTTATTGAAATTGCAGTATCTTAGTACCTAAATGGTCTATGAGTGAACTGAGATCAGCGACAAATACTTATTTGTCTCGCCTGATGCTGACCTCAATTGGGCAGTAGTGATTGACCTCAATTGTAGACATCGAATCAAGACACACAAGTGTTCCTGTTAAATGACAGCCCCTGTAGATTTTCATTTTCACGTTTGAGTTTCTAGCTCTGCACATCAACTTGGCAGGCATTATTGTTGAGGGTTTGGTGACTTGTTTGGTACAGGTTCAGGGTTGATGACCTTGGGAGTGGGGACCTAATTTATATGCCTGATAAGTGCAATCTAAAGGCACACTAGTTGCAATTTCAAAATGAATAGTCTTTTTCTGCATTAAGAGTCAATTTGTTTTTAACCTCAAAAAAAGCGCTGTGGAAATTATTTATAATCTACAAGTTATTATTGCAAGTTTTAGGCATAATTATTCCACATAGATCTTTTTTTTTTGGTTTTTTGGTTTTGTTTGTTTTATTCATTATTACAATTTTTAATTAAGATTAGATAGAAGTTTCACAAATTTCTTGAATGTTTTCAGATTTCATCAGAGATTCACCTACTTGCTTTTGTCTCTGTAGATTATGTGCTATATTTACTACATTGTTTTATTTCACTCTATGGTTGGAAATTAGCCCGAGTGACAGATTTGGGGTTTTCCAAGAAACGCAGAAGAAATGAGTGATCTTCAGAAAATAGATGGTTCTGGAAAGTTAGACCTCAACTTTAGAGTTGATGGAGAAGAAAAGGGTGAAATTTATGTTCAAATAGATCTGAACATGCAGGCAGAACAGGGTCCCCCACAGTTCCTGCTGATTTCAGATATAAGAATCCAATATCCTGTTATCATAAATCCCATTCTGCAGCAGCTTAATTTTATCAGGATGATGCTAGGAGAACTAAAATAGACTACAATCAGGAAAGGTCCCAGTCTTTCAACAATGGCAATCTTTACCAAGGTGAGATGGATGAGTTGTCTGGAAACTACTTACTTATATCCTCCTTTGAATTTAAGACTCAAACTTTCTACCGTGTAAGGGAACTGAAGATTCTGCTCATTTGCAGGAGTCTCCTCTAACAGCAGAAGACAACCAAATTGAGGGATGGAGGGTAGTTGCGACATAGATGGGCGAAATACCAGTCCCTGGGATGAAAAAGTGATTAATGATCTCAAGCAAAGTATGTGTTTGCTGAATCTCAGTATAATGAGACAGCAGAGGAAGTTATTGAACACCAAGAAGAAAACCTGTCTTCTTATTCAAGGTTGCCTTTGGACTTTGGTTGATGGTGAAGTTGAACAGAAGAATGAAATGTATCACTCTTCCCGAAACTCCCCAGCTGAGAGCACAAAACCAGATATGCCACAGATCTATTCCTCAATCTTCCCTTGGCACCTGCAGAAGATCAGTATCACCAGTGACAAGAAAACCTATGTTGGTTTCACCTCAAGGACCTCCACATGTACACCAGTGACTGGATGGCCATAGGCCACTGTCCCTACAAGGAGGTGTTCATGATCATTTGCATTTCGTTAAATTGCATAGAGACAGACATGCTTCTTCATCTGAAGATCTGACCTAGCTAATAAAATTTTATCCCACAATCATTTATCTACCCGACCCACATGCATGTCAGTTTCTCCGAAAAGGTCTGAGCAAGATTATCACCATAAGAATGGTTCTTTGCTGAAACACATATCTGCATCACCAGAACCACCCTGCTATTCACCAAAAAAGTATGCAAGATACAACAGATCAATATCAATATCACCTATCCGGCGAAGGGATCCTGTTTCATCTCCTTGGAATTTTGAATAATTATATTTACATAACACTATATACAAGTATGGCATTGTATGCTACATTGTAAGTCCCTAAAAGGAGATTGTTTGGCATTTGGAAACAGATTGCTGTTATATCTCTTGTAACTAATGGCATATGAAATAGTTTTCAAGTGCAAAGTTTCATCTTCAATTTGTATGCTTTGCCAATTTGCTTAGAAGTCAACTGAACCTGCTAAAATGGGGCTGCTTCTTATGACATGCTATATACTTTTCTGTCATATTTAGCTTCTCAATTTTTTCGTATATGAAATGAGAGGTGGACATTGTTGTTTGCATAAGCACTGCACCAAATGTAAAGGAATTTCAAGCATCCCAAGCTCAAAAATATGTAACTGGGAGATGGACTATGACAGCTTTCATAGTCAAGTTGCTGGGAATTTTTTATTGTCTCCCCCGACCCCTCTTGTCTTCTTTCAACCTTCTCTGTTGTGTGAGGGTGTTCTCGTTGCCTAGTGATCATCTTTTGTTTTGAACATAAAATAATTTCATGCTTTTTGGCTACAGAAGAAGGCATTCTCTGGGTGAAAATCTCCTTTTGTATATCACTCTCGTCGTCATTCTCCTAGTTGGAGACCCTGGTTGCCTCCACCTAATAGGGGAACTGGATTAGGGAAACCAGGGAAAAATTTATTTGTTGCAGGATTTAGCTTTTTAACAACTGAGAGAGACTTGGAAAGGAAGTTCTCTAAGTTCGGTCTTGTGCAAGATGTTCATATTGTTTGGTATAATAGGTAACTATATCGTACCTGTCATGATTGCAATTTGCATATGTTTAGTCTGTTAATATAGGCATTTCCAGAATGGGAGGTATCCTTCCACATGAGCATTATGCCCATCAATCCTTATGATGATAATCCCTTTTGTCCTTGCACATGAATATGTTTTTAACACCTGATGTAATTAGCATCTACAACTGCTTTACATTTTATTCATCGTCAGTTTGAGCTCTACATTTGTTTTCTATGTTTAAGATCGGGGGATTCTCGTGGATTTGGATTTCTGTCCTTGGAAAGGGATGAAGATGCAGATGCAGCAATTAGAACCCTGGATGAGACTGAATGGAATTTTGGGATTATCCTTGTGGAAAAGTCGATATCAGTGGATGAAGCACCGGTTATAACATTTTTAATCTGTAGCTAACTTCTTTTATGGATATTGGCAAATATTGCCTTGGAAAAGAAAATAGATTTATTATTAATTTGCTTAAACGTGGCATGTTGCATACTTTTCATTTTCAGTTTGGTACAGCATTATGGTTCTTAACAGTCCTCAATGATCAACTACGTACATGTTTTGATAACATTGTGGACACTATTTTTTTTAATTTCTTATTTGTACATGTAATGTCACATTTATATCTTGTATTTTCTGTTGACATTTAACAGTAATTGGTATTACAAGTCTTAGAAAGATGGATGTATTGCATCATTTATATATTCATAAATTTTTTTGTCATATATGCATTTGTTATTAATACAATGAATGATAATAAAAGAATATCAGCCTGAAAATATGAAAATATTTGACTACTAATATGTTGTTAACTGCGCGTAATGATAATATAATATGGTATAGTAATAAGTTCGTGTCGATGATTGTCATATATTTCAGCAGCTTACGTCATTCCTACTTGCTGCTTCGGACGATTGCCCGCCATTCTTCTCTCTTCGAGACTTCAATGTAGTTTACTCAGTTGACCAGCTGTTACATTTATTTGTTTTACTTTTTTTTAATTTTGAATAGGAATAATGCTCTCTATCAGACTTTGCTCAGAAACTTCGACCTTGAAGCCAAAAAAAACTCTGTTCATTACCGCCACACAACCTGCATATTCTCTCAAGTTCCGTATCTGGGTTTCCTTTTTCATCAACTTATTTCTTTGAAGTATCGCAACCCCACTTTTTGTTCTAATCCCATCTGGGTTTTTGTTGGCTTTCTTTCTTCTTTTGTTTCTGAAAGTCTTGGCCTTTCTTGCAATTCAGTAGGACAGTCTGTTGAATTCTGACAATTGGGTGGTGACAAGAAATGGGTTGCTGTTTAACCAAAATTCAAGATTCAATGCCACAACATAATGGTTCAGAAGCAAATACCCAGATTTCGATTTCAAGCTCAAATTCAGTTGATAGGCCATATACAATTCTTGGTAAACCTTATGATGATGTTAACTTGTATTATACCATAGGTGAAGAACTTGGTAGCGGTGGTTTTGCTGTTGCTTATCTTTGTATTGAGAATTCAACTGGTGAGAAATTTGCTTGCAAGTCTATTGCAAAGGAAAGAATTCTGACCAAAGTTGAAGAGGACGATGTAAGAAGAGAGATACAGATATTGCAACATTTGAGAGGACGGCCTAATGTAGTAGAATTTAAGGATGTTTATGAGGATGAGCGTTCTGTGCATATTGTGATGGAATTATGTGCTGGTGGTGAGCTTTTTGATCGGATTACTGCTAAGGGGTACTATACAGAGAGAGCAGCAGCTTCCATATGCAGGGCAATTGTACATTTTATACATAGCTGTCATTCAATGGGTGTAATGCACAGGGACATTAAGCCTGAGAATTTTTTGTTATCTAGCAAGGATGAGATTGCACTTTTGAAGGCCATAGATTTTGGGTTGTCGACCTTCATTGAAGAAGGTAAATTTCTTATGATTTCCGTATATTATTGGATGATTTCCATTTGTTTGCTTCTTGCTTCTTTCTTCCTTTTTTCTTTTTCTGTGTAGGTGGGGAAGTGTTGTTGAACAGCCACTAGTCTGCAAGCATAAAGATGATTCGATCTTCCCTATGTATTACTTGAGACATTAGATAAAATCATAAAAGAGTAAATTAAAGTCCTCAAGGTCACCAAAAAGAGTAAATATAACTTGCTTGATAAAGAAACTTGACTTTCAATTCTAATCTTGTTGAAGAGAGAGCATGTTGTTTTAAGTTTGTGCATAAACCTTAACATTTATGTTTGTCAGCATATCTAACAGCATTTTGTCTTCAGTTGTTGAAAGGTATGTAATATAGTTATGAATATGGTTATCTGATTATTTGACGGAACCCTTAATTTCCAGGAAAGGTATATAATGAGATAATAGGGAGTCCTTTTTACCTTGCTCCTGAAGTATTACACCGCAGATATGGGAAAGAAGTAGACATTTGGAGTGCGGGAGTTGTGTTGTATATTTTACTTTGTGGTGTACCACCGTTCTGGGCAGGTAACTTGTTCATTAGGCAACTTATAAGTTCTCTGTTCACCCACCAATAGGTCACTTTTGAACACCCATATCTGTTTATTTCTGCTAAGTAGAGCAAATACTAAAATGGACCTTCAACAAGTAATGATGTGCGCTGCAGAAACAGAGCAGGGTGTAGCTCGGGCTATACTGAAAGGATATATTGACTTTGAACGTCATCCGTGGCCAACAATATCTAGCAGTGCCAAAGAATTGGTTCGCAGGATGCTGACACAGGACCCAAAAGAACGAATTACATCTGCCCAAGTTCTAGGTACATATTTGCTGGTGGTGATATTCAGGGTAACTTATTTTGTAATTAATTTGATGAAAATTTGGTGCCAAGCTGCTTTTGGTATCTTTCCTAATCCACTATTCACATTTATCATAGTTTTTATATCTAATGCTTTGTTTTATCGTTTTTAACTTATTTTGTGCTTGTGCAAGTCAGGAAATTTATCAAGTCATAGGATGCTAAATTGGATCCATGAGCATATATCATGTAATCTATGGCAGGGATCAAGATCCTGGCTCATTACATTTCTAAGTAAATTTTTAAATTTTGTGGTTTATACAGAGCATCCTTGGATTAGAGAAGGTGGAGTAGCATTAGACAGGCCAATAGACAGTGCTGTAATTTCTCGGATGAAGCAATTCAGGGCTATGAACAAACTAAAGAAACTTGCAGTAAAAGTACGTCTGAGATTCTCTGTAGATGGTAGCACTGTATTCTATACTTGAATAGTATAAGGTTGCATGAATAATGAAATACATCTTGGATTAATGGGTTCCATGTATACTTACTCATCATGTTTTATTTAGTGTTATTTATATTCTTTTGGCTCTGTGAAAGTCTAATGTTCCAAACTGCATATCCCCTTGTATAAACTGGGCGGATCATGAAAATAATTGTAGATCATCATGGAAAACCTTTCTACTGAAGAAATCCAAGGGCTTGAAGCAACATTTAAGAACATGGACACCGACAACAATGGCATTATCACCTATGATGAACTGAAGATAGGTTTAGCACGATTAGGATCAAAGCTTACAGAAACTGAAATCCAGCGGCTCATGGAAGCTGTAAGCGTTTATTGAACGCTGAATACTTTGGTTCATTGCCTATTTGCATTGTACTGAACTGAAAATTCTTGTTCTGTATTTCAGACTGACTTGGATGGAAATGGTTCTATCGACTACATCGAATTTACAACTGCAGCTATGCACAAACACAAGCTAGAGAGATATGAACATCTTTACAGAGCCTTTCAGCATTTTGATAAGGATGGTAGTGGGTAAGTTTTTGTTCCGATATCTGGAAAGACAACGCTTTCTTGGACTTCTGTTTACATAACCAGAAAGACCACTGGCATCCTTTTCATACGCTATGACAAAATTGAACCATATCTTGTCAAGGCCTTTTGCACTTCAATTCTTCATATCAGTAACTGCAAAAGTTCATCAGCAACCTTTCCGTACATCAAAGATTAGGGGATCTTGCATGAGAAATTGACATGCATTTGCTCATCAATAAAAAGGATGTGAATATTCTAAAAGTTGTAGAAGCATGTTGACAACAGATCATACGTGATCCTGAGACTAAATGCATTAGATTTGTATATGGAGAGGATTCCATCATTTGTGATGAGATTAGCAATATTCTTGAAACATAAAGTTCGTTTTTGAATGCCTGCACAGGTTTATCACGGGAGATGAATTAGAAACAGCCTTGAATGAATATAATATGGGTGATGATGCTACAAGCAACGACTTAATGATTGAATTTGATGGAGATAACGTAAGTTGATATTTATTTTCTAATAACATTTTTGCTTGCATCATTACACGTTATTTCTCACAAATGCTGTGTTTACAGGATGGTAAAATCAGCTATCAGGAATTCTGTGGAATGATGAGAAGCGAAACCCAACTTCAATATTCTTCTAGATGTATGTCTCATGTTGTTACTTCAAAATCCAAAAACCGATTTTAAAGAATCGGGGTCTTAAAGGACTTGAAGCCAGCCAGTGGAAATATTTTTTATTTCAGAAAACTTTCCGCCACAGATATGAGATGGGGCTTAGGTTCAAATCTTTTTTGCTTTATACAGCATAAGGTTGTGCATAGTAGTCATGATTCATTTGTTTATGTTTTCTTATTTTTGTAAACAGCAATTTATTTGAACAAAAGAAACACTATAGGAGAAAGAGAACGTCTGGTTGTATTGTATTATTTTGGTCAAGCCTGTATATGCTGTATTTGATTGGATTGTATTATATCTTAAAAACAATTGTTACTGTCAAATACCATTACAATTATCAGCAACGCGATAAAGCTTAAATTTTAAAAGTACAGTCCCGCAAGCCAAACACTGCGGATATTTATTAGCTTGAAAATGTCAGAGCAGTCGGCCATACTGAAACAATATGTAATTCAGTTTCCAACTGAGTTGATCTGAGAGCTAAAATCCGGTGTTGGAAAGCTGAAAATGCTTGTGGCTTTTGTGGAAATTTGAAACAAAAAATTAACGGCAATTGCAATCACTAAGTCGGCAAAGAGGTGGTGGATTTTGATCTGTTTGACACTTACAAATAAATATTTTAGATAGTAGATACTTTATATGAGAAAAAGAAATTCTCTGCCCTTTCTGCTTCTGCCTTTTTTTCCTGAATGTTTCGATGTAGTTATGCAGTTGATTTTTTTTTTAAATTTTATGATTTATCTATCGGTCTTTTCTCAGAAACTTCATGCTTCTTAAAGTCAAAACCCTGAGCTGTATGTCATTGTCAGGGGATCTGTAAGAAACCCCGCTACACGTCTGAATTTCTGATCCAAGTCTCACATTATTCCTACAGTTTCTCTTTTACTTTATCTGGGTTCTTTCCTTTTCGTTTTTAAAAATTTCAAGTTAATCACTGAATGGTCGATCTACTCGTCAGCCTCGGGTCTTGTCTTTTGTCAAAATCCAGTGCCACGGTCTACTAAATTTTGATGATTAGTTAGTGACAAGAACTGGGTAGTTCTTTAACCAAGAGCAGATACTCACGGCCACAGACTAAACCTGAAAAACCAGCTAAAACCCGGACGGGTAAACAAGCTCATCAACTACCTGAAAAACCAGCCGCCGTTGTCCAGCAGGTGGCTTTGCCTCGACCTCAATATGCTGTTCCAATATCAAGCCCAAACCCAGTTTACGAAATAATTCTTGGCAAACCTTACAAAGATGTCAAGTTACATTATACTATGGATAAAGAACTGGTAGGGGTCAATTTGGTATAACTTATCTCTGTACTGAGAATTCAACAGGTATGCAATTTGCTTGCAAGTGTATTGCTAAGAGAAATGTTGAGACCAAGGCAGAGGCAGATGATATAAAAAGAGATTCAGATAATGCAACATTTGAGAGGACGGCCTAATGCAGTTGAGCTTATTGGAGCTTATGAAGATGAGGAATCTGTGCATATCATCATGGAGTTATGTGCTGGTGGTGAGCTCTTTGATCGGGTTATTGCTAAAGGATACTATAGTGAGGGAGCCGTTGCTTCCATAATCATGGCTATTATGAATTTTGTGCATAGCTGCCATTCTATGGGTGTGATCCACAGGGATATTAAGCCTGAGAATTTCTTGTTGTCTAGCAAGGAACAGATAGCACTTTTGAAGGCAGCAGATTCTGGATTATCAACGTTTATTGAAGAGGGTAAATTTTTTCATAATTCTTTATTTGTTGATCATTTGAATTGATAATTTGAATATACTCATGTAGCTTGGAAGTCATGTTTAGATTGTTAAACAAGAAGACGCTACACTGTTATAAAGTTGGTTGAAGACTCAAATGTCAGGAGTTTTAATGCATATGTTTACAAACTTTGGATTATTAAACTTGGCTTTCTATTGTATTTAGAATTACCAATTTGTTCTAGTCATAATTGCAGAGAGAGAGTATGTTGTTTGTGCGTAAATCATAGCTGTTTATGTTTGTATCATGTCAATTTGGCGAAAACTGGCCTTTATTTATTGAAATGCAATGTATGTATTAATATGTTTATCTGATTATTACAGGGAAGGTATATCGAGAGATAGTTGGGCGTGCTTACTATATTGCCCCTGAAGTATTACAGCGCAGATATGGGAAAGAAGTAGACATTTGGAGTGCAGGAGTTGTATTGTATATTTTACTCAGAGGAGTGCCACCATTTTGGGCAGGTTATGATATTCCTTCTGCAACTTTGAAGTTCTCTTTTCAATTTCAGCAAGTCATTCAACCAAAAATGATGTATACTGCAGAAACAGAGACGGGAATCTGTATGGCTGTATTGTATGGACATCTTGACTTAGAAAGTCCACCATGGCCAACTATATCAAGCAGTGCTAAGGACTTGATCCGCAGGATGCTGAAATGGAATCCAAAAAAGCAGATTACTTCTGCTCAAGTTCTAGGTATGTATTTACTAATACAGTTATCAATTTTACCTCATTTTATCAACTCTTAATTAGCATTTCAAATCAAATATCCAGTCTCATTTATCATTAATCTTTCATATTGGTTGGTTCATGTTAAATTTGCATCATCAGTAACATTGTCCTTGTGAATGTTACATTTCTCTTCTGAATAAAGTCTGAAACCATATGGTTTATGCAGAGCACCCATGGATTAGAGAAGGTGGAGTAGCATCAGACAAGCCAATTGAGAATGCTGTGCTTTAGGATGAAGCAATTCAGGGCGATGAACAAGCTAAAGAAACTTGCACTAAAGGTAAGTCTAAAGATCTATGTACATGATGCTATTGTATTTTAAACTTTGTTTATGCATATGACCTTATGATAAATTGGGATGATCATGAAAATAATTCTAGGTTATAGTGGAAAATCTTTCCACAGAAGAAATTCAAGAACTTAATGCGATGTTTACGAAAATGGACACTGACCACAACAGCGTAATCACCTACGATGAACTGAAGGCGGGATTAGCTCAACTTGGATCAAAGCTTAGGAAAACTGAAGTGCAGCAGCTATGGAAGCTGTGAGAACTAGTTGAACCCTTTAATGTTCTAGGTCGTTCTCTATTTGCATTATACTCAAGTGGCATTTTGGTTTGTGCTACAGGCTGATTTGGATGGAAATGGTACTATTGACTACATTGAATTTATCACCTCTACAATGCACAAACACAAGCCAGAAAGATACGAACATCTGTACAAAGCCTTCCAACATTTTGATAAAGATAGTAATGGGTAAATCTTTTTGCTCTGAAAAAAAAAAAAAGAACTTTCTTGCCCGGTATCGATTTATAAGAGGGGATCAAAATTACAGAAGTTATTTTGCTTTTCCTAGTGCCTGTACAGATTTATCACATTAGATGAATTAGAAACAGCCATGAAAGTATATGGAATGGATGACAGAGCCACAATCAAAGACATAGTATCTGACGTTGATACAGTTGTGTAATTCTTCCTTTTTTTTTCTTAATACTTTCTAAGCATAAACCTTGCCTTTTGCATCATATGAGATATCATTTTGTAATACTCAGGATGGTAGGATCAGCTATGGGGAGTTCTGTGCAATGATGAGAAGTGGAACTCTGCACCATGCACACTCTTGTAGATCAATGAGCCATCTTCTCTCCATGAAACCCGGATTTTCTTATAAAAAGATCAAGGGCTTCAAGGACTTGAGTCATCCAAAGGGCATTCTCTTGTACAGAAAATTCAGAATCTTCATTTGTATATGTTATCCACTATATTCGTTGAATTTCTTTTAGGCAGACTTGGAGTGATGTGTGATAGGAATTTATTTGTATAGAAAAAAGTAGGGTACTATACTTCAATATTTATGTACCTAAAGAGATCACAAAAATTAGATTCTGTTTTCCTTGACAGGCCATTTTGGGGTGAAATAAGAGTTGGTTCGGATGAAATGAGGTTTTGTTATCGTTTAAATTCCTTCTGCTTTACTCAGCATAAGGTTGTGCATAGCAGTCATGATTCATTTTTTTATGTTTTCCTATTTGAGTAAACAGCAATTTATTTGAAGAAAAGAAATATTATAAGAGAGAGAGAGAAAGTTTGGTTGTCTTCTATTATTTTTGTCAAGAGTTTTTATATTGTATTTGACTGTGTTGGATTTGATTGGATTGCATCATTCCTATTTGACACTACCATTATTATTATCAACAATGTGACCCGCAAGCCAAACAATGGCGGCTTATTTATCAAATTATCAGCTTGAAAATGTCGGAGCAGTCGGCCATATTGAAATTGCATGCCCAAAAATATTTGAAGACACTCATCGAATTTAACCCAAATTACTACATCAGGGCAAGACAGCTATGTAATTCAGTTTCCAACCGAAGTGGTCCGAGGGTTGTTGCTGAATGTTAAGAGCTAAAAGTCTAGTTTTGGAAACCTGAAAATGTTTGCGGCTTCCTTGGAAATGAAATAAGAAAGTGACTGCAATTCGGATCACCGTGTTGACGAAGAGAAAGAGAGAGGTGGGTTTTGTGGGTTGGTTGTGTTTCTTTCTGTAGGGATGCAGAGACAAAAAGGAGAGAGATTCTCTGAAGTCAACTAGAGGAAAAAGAAAACATTATTAACTGAAAATATTTACTCATTTTAGGTTCCATTTGTTAGAAATAATTACTTACGATATCAGATACATTATGTAAGAAAATTGTTATTTTGACAGGTTTGTTTCATTATTGTCTCTTAGTTTGGTTAGTTCTATGCCACTTCTCCCTCTCTTTTCTCTGAAGGTTTCAGATTTTCAACGTTGTTTTCCATTTGATCAAGGTTCTTTTTTTTTTAATTTAATTTTATTATTCCTCTATCAGACTTCTCAGAAACTCATCCTTGTTAAAGTCAAAACCTGAACTTTACTTCACCACTTCCAATTCTCTCAAATTCGGTTTTGCTCTTCACCACATTATTGCATGAATCTCTGTCGGTCTTTGACTCAGAAACCCCACTGCATCTCTGAATTTCTGATCCAAATCTCACTTAATTCTCTTTTATCTCATCTGGGTCTTTTCCTTTTTGCTGGATGTCTTTTTCCTTTTTTCAGAGTTTCAAGTAAATCACTAAATGGTTGATCTAATCGTCAGGGCTTGTCTTTTCTCTCGAAATCCAGTAGCACCGCCAGCTGAATTCTGATAATTGGTTAGTGTCCAGATATGGGTAATTGTTTTACCAAGAGCGGTGACTCAAAGCCACGGCCTAAACCTGTAGTTCACAGCGATAAAACCTCATCAGTCCAACAAGCTAATCAATTACATGAGAAACCAGCCACTGGCACGAATCCAGTTGACAAAACAATTCTTGGTAAACCTTATGAAGATGTTAAGATATACTATACTATAGGAAAAGTGCTGGGTACGGGTGCTTTTGCTGTTGTTTACCTTTGTACTGAGAATTCAACGGGTCAGCAATTTGCTTGCAAGTCTATCTCTAAAAGCAAAATTGAAACCAAGGATGATGAAGATGATATAAAAAGAGAGATACAGGTAATGCAACACTTGAGCGGGAGGCCTAATGTTGTTGAGATTATGGGTGCTTATGAGGATGAGCAATCTGTGCATATTGTTATGGAGTTATGTGCTGGTGGTGAGCTCTTTGATCGGATTATTGCCAAGGGAAACTATAGTGAGAGAGCAGCTAGTTCCATATTCAGAGCTATAATGAATTTTGTGCATAGCTGTCATTCTATGGGTGTGATACATAGAGACATTAAGCCTGAGAACTTTTTGTTGTCTAGCAATGACGAGATAGCACTTTTGAAGGCAGCTGATTTTGGGTTGTCGACATTCCTTGAAGAGGGTAAATTTTCTCATAATTCTTCATTGGTTGATCATTGAATTGATAATTGAATATTCCCTAGAAGTTTTAGCATAAAAGTCATGGTCTATATTGTAAATAAAAGATGCTAAATTCTTACAATTTTGGTTGATGACTTGAATTGCTGGAGTTTTATGTAGTTGTATATCTATCTATCTTTAACATTTTGGCTCAAGGATCTTAACTTACATTGAAGTTATTGATAATTTGGTTCCAACCTACTATGGATGGGCTTCTATGTCAATGGTGGGCTATTTAAAACCACAATGTTTTTTTCCTGAGATGCACAATATCAAATTTGAAAATTAAGTTTTTACTCCAGACACTGATTTAAATACCAATTATAACTTGGTAAGATGAAGCAGTGCACATTCCCCTGTTCTCCTGTGAAACTAAGTTGCTATACAGTTATATCAGATAAGTGAATGCAATTTAATACAAATTTCTTTGTGAAATTATTTTCCTGAAACTATTTTGCTGTCTACTTATTATGTTTACTATCAGGTTGGAAAGGTAAAACTTGTCTTTGAGAATAACAAAAATAGCTTCAACTATCCTTGGGGAGTGAATATAGAATCCTTAAAACAAATTTCATTTCTTTTTCGTTTCCTGTTGAGTCTCATGAATGACTAGTTCGATCCCTGAATGGTCATTTAGCTAATGTTCATAGACAGCAGTAAATGCATAGTGTTCAAGAGAAGAGAAAAATGAATTAATCTACTTCATTTTCTTTTTCCATGCATTTTCAGAGTTTTGAACAGTGATTTAGCTATTTGAAATTTGCAACTTGGTGAATTTTTTAGCTTTCTTTGCTCTGATGAAGTCCGGTATGACTTTTATCTGTTGTGAAGATAACAATTGTCCATTTTTACCTCTCATGCTAAAGAAGTTTTATATTGCATCAACCTAAAATATTGACATGAAATTTTTTGATAATATTATATCAAGATGACTTGCAATCTTCACTGGATACTCTTATGACATCACAGATCGGCTAAAATATTGCCTATATGTAAAATTGCAATGTGAAGCTCTAAAGATCACCTTGAAGAGTAAATATAACTTGCTTGATGAAGAAAATTATCTTTTAACCATTTTTAGAATTTGAAATTTGTTTTAGTCATAATGGAGAGAACAGGGTATATTATTTGTATGTTAACTACAGCTGTCTGCATTTGGTCTTTATTTGTTGAAATGCATATGTTATATGGTAATATCTATTTGATTACTCTATGGTGCATTTTCCAGGAAAGGTATATGAGGATGTAGTCGGGAGTCCTTACTATGTTGCCCCTGAAGTACTTCGACGCAGATATGGGAAAGAAGCAGATATTTGGAGTGCTGGAGTAGTATTGTACATTTTACTCACTGGTTTACCGCCGTTTTGGGCGCGTAAGAGTATTCATTTTGCAACCTTGAATTTTCTTTTCATTTTCAATAAGTCACCTTGTCCTACCTGTTTGTTATTAGTAGTAAGTACAAAAATGGTCACTCAACAAGAAATGATGTCAACTGCAGAAACAGAGCAGGGAATATTTGAGGCTATATTGCTGGGCAAGATTGACTTTGAAAGTCTGCCATGGCCAACTATATCGAGCAGTGCCAAGGATTTGATCCACAGGATGCTGACACAGGACCCTAAACAGCGGATTACTTCTGCTCAAGTTCTAGGTACGTATTTACTGATGAAGTAAATCATTATACGCTATTTATAACCAATTTCAGGAAAAAATTTGCGAGCCATGAGTCCCCTCTGGTATCCTCCATAATTCCATTATAAGACACTTGAAGTTAGTTTTTCTCTTTAATAATTTTTTGTATAAGCTCAAATTACCTTAGCCAGCATGCAAGCACAAATACGAATTAAAATTCATTCACCCCTAGCTTGGTGTGAGGGGATCAATTCTTAGACCATCTTGACTATTCAAAGTTGTTGAAGATTACTTCATCGGTTTGTTTGTACTACATATTGGAGTTCATCAAGCCATGATTAATATTTTGAATCAGATATTGAGGCTCCTTTATCATATACTATGTTGTATCATTGACGATATTGTGCTTGGGTACATTACACCTCTCTTATAAATAAAGTTTGAACATGGTTTATGAAGAGCATCCGTGGATGAGAGAAGGTGGAGCGGCATCAGACAAGCCAATAGATAATGCTGTGCTTTCTAGGATGAAGCAATTCAGGGCAATGAATAAACTAAAGAAACTTGCACTTAAGGTTAGTCAAAATCTATGGACATGATGCAATTGTAGTTTATTCCTCATAATAGAATACATAACAATGGTGACCTGTGAGGTACTTGTTTGATAAGATAGTTTAAGTTTATCTATAGTTCCTCATCAATGTCATATTATAGAGTGCTAGCAACAATTTATAAACTATGTGAAAGTCCCATGAGCACGCAAATGACCTGATAAATTGACTGGGTCTTGAAAATGATTATAGGTCATTGTGGAAAATCTTTCTGCTGAGGAAATTCAAGGGCCTAATGCTACATTTATGAATATGGACACTGACAACAACGGAGCAATCACCTATGATGAACTGAAAGTGGGATTAGCTCAACTTGGATCAAAGCTTACAGAAACTGAAGTGCGGCAGGTTATGGAAGCTGTATGTACTTATTGAACTCTTTGACGTTCTGGGCCATTCTCCATTTGCATTATACTCGATTAATATTTTTGGTCTGCATTTCAGGCTGATTTGGATGGAAATGGTACTATTGATTACATTGAATTTGTAACTGCTACCATGCACAAGCACAAGCTAGAAAGATATGAACATTTGTACAAAGCCTTCCAATATCTTGATAAAGATAGTAATGGGTAAGTTTTTGTTCCTAAAAGAAAAATTACACTTCTTGAACTGTAAAGATTTATCAGAGGTTCAAAATTGCTGAAGTTTATTTTTCTTTCTTCTAATGCCTATGCCCTGCACAGCTTTATCACAGTAGATGAATTAGAAACCGCCATGAAAGAATATGGAACGGATGACAGTTCTACTATCAAAGACATGATATCTGAAGTTGATACAGATTGTGTAAGTCAATTTTTACTTTTTTAAGTACGAAACCTTACATTTTGCGTTATTTTACAGATTATTTCTTATGTCTGTTGTATCATACAGGATGGTAGGATCAGCTATGAGGAATTCTGCGTAATGATGAGAACAGGAACTCTACACCATGCACACTCTTGTAGGTCTATGTGCCATGTGTTTTCTGTAAAACCCAGATTTTCTTATAAAATATCAAGGGTTTGAAGGACTTGAGCCACCCGGGGGCATTCTTTTGTACAGAAAATCCAGATTTTCTGTTGTATCAAACATAACTGGTCAAAATCTTTGTTTGTATATGTTCTTCCCTGCATTTGATTCAATTATTTTTAGGCAGATTGATGTGATGAGATGTACACTTTTTTGTATAGATAAATGCGATACGAGTATGTTTGGATTTTACCAACAATAAAATGAGTTAATTCAGACTCGGATAAATTTTCTAATTTGTATGGTATAAAATATTTTCTTTTTTGAAAAAACTGTAATCTAAAACTTGAACTCAACGTAAAATTTGGAAAATATCACCAGAAAGTACTGTATTAGAAAAGAATTGTAAGAAATGAAGTACAGCAGGCACCATTTTGAAATGATTCCAGCTGAATTTCCCTAAAAGTTTTTTAAAAGTCTGGATATCAACAACAATTTGCGCAGACCAGCCAGCCAGCCAGCCAGCCAGCCAGCCAACGCGGTTTCAACGTCAAACGCTGGGGAACTCCTTTGGCCTTCGACTATGACTTTCCAATTCCTCTCAAAAGTCGTTCTCTCTATCACTTGGAGTTTCTCTCCCCCTTTTCCTCCTCATTTCCAGCAGAACCCGCTTCACCTTCCTTCTCGCTGGCGCTTCCCACCACCGATTTGATCGCTTACTGATTATCTGTTGTTTTATTTATTTCCATTAGCCTGTTTGTTGATGTGATTAGGATTTGGGTTTATTGTGCGTGCTTCAGGACTTTGAGAGGTATGTTTTCGTTTATATTCTGCAACAATCATTTATGGGATGTTTTGCTTCGTTCAAATATGTAGTATGGTACTTTGCTTGAGACCCACACTCTCTTTTGAGCTCGGATGAGAATGAATGAGACAATGAGCAACGCTGTAAGAATTCTATATTTTTCCTATGGTGGAATGATATTTATTTGGAAACCGATTGATGTTTGGTATTGTTAATAGAACTTTACCCCGTCTCAACTACATAAATAAATATATGTTTAAGTGCGAGTTTGAGGAGTTCATAATCTTAACACAGTGGTTTAAACTCAGTTAATTATCAAATAGATCATGATTGTGGGATTTAAATTAATTATATGGTTCAGTTGAAACTGTAAAGTATTTTTCAGCGTATGTAATTGGCTATTACCCATTTTTTTTTTGTTATGTGATTCCACACAGAGGGTAATATTTAGACATTCTGCTTGTGTTATCATATACAAGTCGTAATCGGTCATTGTCGAATGTATTTCTTACAGGGAAGCTATGGATCAAGAATTGCTCAAGGCATTAAGATGTGGCAGTGGTTTTCATATCAAGGAACTTGCACGGCAAGACCACAATCTTCTTAGTGGAATGAGTCCCCAAGGTAACACAGTCCTTCATATGGCTGTAAGATTTGGAAACCATAGTGTGTTACAAGAGATACTCAAGCTTCAACCTTCTCTTCTCTATCGGAAAAACAGAAAGGGTGAGACTCCGTTACATATTGCTGCAAGGACTGGTGATGCTGGTAGTGTTAATATAATCATGTATTACATGAATACAATTATAGTTGAAAGTGAGGCAGAGGGCATTTTGAGGAAGAAAGATAATGAAGGTAACACACCTCTCCATAACGCTGTCCGGAATAATCACGAGAATGTGGTGCAAATGTTGGTAGAAAAAGATGATGCACCAATACTCTATGTTAATAGTGCTGGCCAATCTCCACTCTCTATTGCCATTGATGCAAATTTGAATGGCATTGCATGTTTCATCATCAATAAATTTCCAGACTCCCTTAACCATAGAGGACCTGAGGAGTTGACTCTTCTCCATAGTGCTGTTATAAGGCAAAATTATGGTAAGACTATGATTTTGTATCTTTCAAACTTGCCTGTAGTAAGACAAATGTCATTTTTCAGTATAGTGTGAGATTAGTTCTAAGTGAGATCATTCCTGTCTTGCAATTAAATTTAGATATCATGGTCAAGATGCTGGAAACAAAAAGGGAACTCATTGATCTACTGGACTGGTATTGGAGGAATCCACTTCATTATGCTGCAGCCTCGGGTCATGTAAAAATGGCACAATACGTAGCAGCAGAAAATACTTCTCTTGCATATCAAGGTGATCGCGATGGTCAAACACCACTTCACTTGGCTGCAGAAAATGGTCAACTAAGTGTGTTGAAAATGCTTCTCAATGACTATCCTGATGCTATTGAGATTCTTGACAATAGACGTTGTAGTCTCCTCCATCTTGCAGCTCAATATGGAAATGTGAATGTTGTTTTATTTATTCTAAAGTCACCTGACATAGAAGATTTGATCAACTTGCCTGATGAGGACGGAAATACCCCTTTGCACCTTGCTGCCATGAACTTCCACAGTGATGTGGTCTATATTTTATCCAGAAATACAAGGGTCGACATCAGGGCAAAGAACTTCAGTGACAATACTGCTCTAGCAATTGTTGAGTCATCTAAGGATCATGAGAAGGATATCCAGAAGGTACAAAAACTTAAAAAACTTTTACCGCTGTCTAATGTCTACCTGTAATTGCAAAGGAGAAAGCTAGCACTAGACTATTCAGTTGAACTGCAATTAGAGGCAATTCTTCCTTTCAGTCTGGAAATGTTTATTTGGAAGATATATAGTTTCTCCAAATCTGAAAATTGAAATAATTTGCTTTGAGTTGCATGATATTTGTGATAGTTATTGCAAGCTACTAGAATTGCTTGTGTAACATGTAAATGTTGTTCACTGCAGCACTTAACCTTAAAAGCCCTGAAGGTAGCCTATGCAAAACGAGCTCTGTACCCAGAAGACATCCTAGAAAACAGGCGTTTCGCTGGAATTGAAGACATAAACCAAGGTGGGATTGGTACAGGCAAAGAAATGGCTCAAACTCTCTCAGTGATGGCAACACTGATAGCCACATTCACATTCACTGCAGCTTTCACCATTCCAGGTGGTTTCAAAAATGATGGTCCTGATGAGGGCATGGCAACACTGGTTAGAAAAACAGGTTTCAGGGCATTTGTTATCACAGACACCATAGCCATGACTTCATCCATGACTGCTGCAGTGATAGTATTCTGGTCATTTTGGCGTGGTAAAACTGAATCTTTCATGGACACACTTCCATTGGCCATTGGCTTGACGTGGATTGGACTTGTATCAATGGCACTAGCATTTGTCACCGGATTGTTCGTAGTGTTGTCAAATGATTTGGCCCTCGCTATTGTGGTTTGTTCAATTGGCTGCATTTTACCCATAACTTTTTATGTCTTTGCTCCTTTCTTTATGATAGTGTTTGATAAAAATGAAACCAATCCCTTTGCTTTCATTTTGCGGTTCGTAAGGATATTCTGTAAAAGCTTTTGAATTTGCACTTATTAAGACATGAGAAAGAAAAGTGGAAACGATGCTTCTTCTTCTTATTATTATTATTATTAGCTTGTTTACATAATTGAGGTGGTGGGTTGTTGTTGGTGAGTGGCAAGTAAATTTTAATAATACAACAATCATTACTTGCATTAAACTGTATGAAGGGACCCTTGTTATTATTTATTTATTTATTTAAAGGGTTATATTGCAAATTCACAATTAGTGGGCGGCAGACAAGGCCAGCTTGAAAAACATGATTTTCATTTTAAAATATAGACAAACTTCATAAATGTCTTCGTATTTTATTGTGACTTGCAGTTCAACAAAAACTTTATTCCTGTGAATCAGTTATCAACACGAAAACAATTGATTTAATACTACATGAGTGTGACACATCAAAATCAAATCCTAACAACCGCCCCTTGTTAATTAAAGGGCGAAAAAGGTAATTCCAATGTGCTAATCAAGGATAAGGCTAGGCTCCAATATGAACCCTTTGAAACAAATCAACGTTGTTGCTTTTGCTTTTCTTCATTCTCTAACGCTAAAAAGACAATCGAAGTAAACCAACAAAAATAAATAAGCTTTTTATTTTCTTAATTAATGCCTCTAAAAAGACCAAAATAAACTAAGCCCCAGTAAAGTTGTGCCTTTTCTTTCAGATTCATCATTTGCCTAAGCCAGAAAGTAATCAATCGAAGTTCTTTTGCGTTTTGGAAACACAATCAGAAACGCGTGCTTTTGTTGCCCAATTTCTCGTTTTCTTTGCTTCTGCTTTCTGAAATCACACGGTCACTATTGTTAGATCACAGTTGGATAAATAAAAGAGAAGAGACCCCCATCTCCACGTTTCTTCAAATACCCATGTCGACACGTGTCCGTTTTATTCATCTGGGACGCACTTTTTGAGTGTGTAACTGTAACACGATCATGTGGCTCAGAAATCAGAAATGAATGAGTGCTGTCTGATTTGATGCGTTGTGGTATTCTGCGGAGAACGTATACGCGTGTCAAAATATGACACGTTTTATTATTGTATCTGAACGTATTATATTTATATTTTTGTTTCAACTTTCAACTGTGTTTTCTTTTTTCAATCTTTTTAAATCAAAATACACGAACAGAATATTTCTAAAGATTTTAAAAGTATTTTTAACTATTAACAAAACAAAACAAAAACCTAAAGAAAAATTGATTAGGAGTGATTATGTTGTAGCTTTACGTACTGAAACTTAACGAATACACTTTTACCTCGTAAATAAATACTTTAGAATACAATATTAAATATATTTTAAATAGCTGTTTGACAGCTTCATTTCATAGCTGCTTTCTGCTGTTTTCACAGCTTGAGAAGATTCTCTGCACTTTCTTTCTCTCTGCCTTTCTCGTCTAAGTTTTCAAAATCATTCAACAGTTGACCGAGTTTTTCTTTCTCTTGTTTATCCTGTTTTTTTCTTGTTAGACTTTTCTCTGAAACTTCATCTCTAAATCCAAAACTTTGATCTACTTTTCCTCAAATCCTCTCCAAGTTGGCAGTCTTTTCCCATCTCCTGCATATTCTCTCAAATTCTTCATCTGGGTTTCATTCTTTATTTTCTTTTTTCTCTCGGAATATCTCATCTGAG
This sequence comes from Melia azedarach, assembly GCA_028052125.1. Taxonomy (NCBI): domain Eukaryota; kingdom Viridiplantae; phylum Streptophyta; class Magnoliopsida; order Sapindales; family Meliaceae; genus Melia; species Melia azedarach. The sequence continues at coordinate 10,993,070 of CM051395.1, forward strand.
ATTATTTTTTTTAAGTTAATCTCTGAATTGCTGATCCAATTCACAAGTTACTGTCTTTTGTTAAAATTCATAGAGCAGTCTGTTGAATTCCGGTGGGATAAAATGGGCGGTTGTTTAACCAAAAGTCAAGATTCAAAGCCACAGCATAATGGTTATGGCTACAGATCAGAAGCAAATACTGGTGTTCATCCTCATAGAAGCCGTGAACCTGTAGCAGCCCAAGCCACAAGCGCATCAACTGCCGGAGAAACCGGTGGTGGCAGTGCCACGTAAGCCAGATGCTCCAGTTTCAAGCCCCAAACAACCAGTTCAAAGGGCAGATACAATTCTTGGTAAACCTTTTGAGGATGTTAGATTACATTATACCATAGGTAGAGAACTGGGTAGGGGTCAATTTGGCGTAACTTATCTCTGTACTGAGAACTCAACGGCTAGGAAGTTTGCCTGCAAATCAATTTCAAAGAGAAAACTTGTGACAAAGAATGATAAGGATGACATCAAAAGAGAGATACAGATAATGCAACATTTGAGCGGGCAGCCTAATATAGTGGAGTTTAATGGTGCTTATGAGGATAAGCATTCTGTACATGTAGTTATGGAGTTATGTGCTGGCGGTGAGCTCTTTGATCGGATTATTGCTAAGGGACATTACAGTGAGAGAGCTGCGGCTTCAATATGCAGGGCTATTGTCAACGTTGTGCATATTTGCCATTTTATGGGTGTGATGCATAGGGACCTTAAGCCTGAGAATTTCTTGTTGTCTAGCAAGGATGAGAATGCTCTTCTTAAGGCCACGGATTTTGGGTTGTCAGTGTTCATTGAAGAAGGTGAATTTCTTAATTCTTAATACTGTTTTATCATTTGCATTAATAATTTCAATGGACTTGAAAAATTGCTGCTTGCAACTATGTATTTAGATTGTTATATAGCGCATGCTACTTTACAAAATGTTCGTTATCGTGTCAATTTTCAGGAGTTTTATGAGCATATTTGTTTATTTTTAACATTTTGGCCAGTGGACCCTTTTTCCATTTTCATGGAAATTGTTGATAATTTGATTCAAACTTACTGCAGATAGGTTCCTAGAACCTTATAATAGTTTCAAATTAAATTATTTGTAGCCTAGATGAATTAAATATAGCGAGAAAGATCAAAAGAACAGGTCATATGGTAGATAGGTCATCCTTTTCTTTTAATAATAACAGAGGTCATGTTAAGTCCATGCAGTCAAAAACTTTGCCTTCAGTTACTTCAGTCCTGAATGCAATTTGATGTTAACTTTCTCTGTCTCAGTGATAATCATCAGTTGGTTGATGAAGAAACTTGACTTTAATCAGTTTCTAAAATTTCAAATATGTTCTGGCCTTAACTGCAGATAGAGTATATGTTTTTGAAGTTTATGCATAAATTGATAGCTTTTGTTTGTAGCATGTTCTGCAGTATTTGAGCCTTATTTATTGAAAGTTTTATCTAATACAGCTATTAACATCTTTATCTCATTGCACTCATGGAACATTTTACAGGAAAGGTATATCGGGATATAGTCGGGAGTGCTTACTATGTTGCCCCTGAAGTATTACGGCGAAGATATGGAAAAGAAATAGACATTTGGAGTGCAGGAGTTATATTGTATATATTACTCAGTGGGGTACCTCCATTCTGGGCAGGTAAAATAATTTGTTCACTTTCAGTAAGTCATCCTGGATGGGTCTGCCTGTTTATTTACATTTATCATGTCGTAAAGTACAAAGATAGTCACTGAACAAGTAATGATGTGAGCTGCAGAAACGGAGAAGGGGATATTTGATGCTATATTGCAAGGCGATATTGACTTTGAAAGTGCACCATGGCCTACTATATCAAGCAGTGCCAAGGACTTGGTACGCAGGATGCTGACTCAGGACCCAAAAAAGCGGATTACCTCTTCTCAAGTTCTAGGTTTGTATTTACCGACATAATCAATCATTCTACTCTGTAAGCAATTTTTTGAGATACCCTTTAGCATCTTCCTTGATATGTTATCTTTAAGGGTTCTTTGAAAAAGATTTTGAGTTTATTTAGCTGTTGTACTTGTACAACGAGTCCTGGAATTTAGTTATAATCTGTCACGATGGGGATGCTCCATGCTAAATTGACACCCTTGATTATATTGTGGCATTTATATAATATCTTTTCTTCTGAATGTGTTCAAAATTGTATGCCCCATGCAGAGCACCCTTGGATTAAGGAAGGTGGAGAAGCATCAGACAAGCCAATAGACAGTGCAGTCCTTTCTAGGATGAAGCAATTCAGAGCAATGAACAAACTAAAGAAACTTGCATTAAAGGTAATACTGAAAATGTTACACAGTTTTATTGTATTTTTAATGGAATAATATGGTACTGTGTGAACTGGGAGATAATGTCGGGTTGAACGTGTCATCCATATTCCTCATCAGTGCACATTTTAGCATTTGTTATATTCTATAGGCTAAGTCCAGTACATTCTGATAAGCTGGGTGGTTGACGAATATAATTATAGGTCATTGCGGAAAATCTTTCAACTGAAGAAATTCAAGGACTCAAGCAAATGTTTACAAACATAGATACTGACAAGAGTGGTACAATTACCTATGATGAACTGAAGGCAGGATTAGCTCGACTTGGATCAAAGCTTACAGAAGCTGAAGTCCAGCAGCTCATGGAAGCTGTAAGTATATATTAAAATCTTAATTTGTTTAATCATATTTTGATCATTTGCATTATATGCAACTGATATTTTTTTCTCAATTCAGGCTGATGTGGACGGAAATGGGACTATTGACTACATTGAATTTATCACTGCGACAATGCACAGACACAAGATAGAAAGAGATGAACATCTTTACAAAGCGTTTCAATATTTTGATAAGGACAATAGTGGGTAAGTTAATGTTTAAACTCCGTTTTTTTACTTCTAATTTCCATACAACCAGGAGAATCAGAATCATATAGAACCCTATTTCATCATAGGTCTTTTATGCTCCTTATATTGATGGCTAAAGATCATCAGCACTCTTTGCATCACTTAATTTCAAGATTTGGAATTCAAACATATGAGGTTGACATGCATTTGCATTTCATTGAGAAGAGTATAAAATTTTTTAGAACGTTTAAGCACATGTGACGGAGCATGCACAATCCTTGACCTCTAATATTTTTTATGGGGCTATGGAAAGCACAAAACGATATGCCCTGAGGTTAGCAACATGAAACTAACACAACATGCACTAAAACTGCACATTTTTGGGGCACACAGAACTCTGTTTTACCCCTGATTTGCTGAAGTTGAATGGGGTTTGGCAGAGATGGAGTCAACGTTACTGAATTTGTTCTCCTAATGCTTGTACAGGTTTATCACTGTAGATGAATTAGAAATAGCCATGAAAGAATATGGAATGGGTGATGATGACACAATCAAGGAAATAATATCTGAAGTTGATACAGACAATGTGAGTTGATCCTTTACCCTAAAGCACAAATTTTGTTCTGTGTGATAAATCGTCAGTTCTCACATCTGTGGTGTTTTACAGGATGGAAGGATCAACTATGAGGAATTTTGTGCAATGATGAGAAGTGGAACCACCCAACCACAAGCCAAGCTCTTTTAGATCTATATGCAGTATTCCTTCTATGAGACCTAGGCTCTGTGTAAAAAGATCACGGGCGTAAAAGACTCACACCATCCCTTATTGCTTTCAGAAAACGTTTACATCGACTCCGATGTGGATATATCCTGTTTGATATTTGAGGCCTTAGATTTGGTTTATTTTTGTTTACATTTTCTTTTACACGGTGCAAGGTTATTAGTAACTAATAACGGTTTTCATTTCTTCTATGTTTTCTTCTGTATCTTGATCGAACTTTTTTTAGGCAAACAAATGTTTGAAGTGAAATTTGATCAGAAATATACTTTGGTACAACTGAGCGGCTTGCTTTACGATTACCGATTCTTCTCATGGCAATGACTGGCTAGTTGTACATGCCTTCTGATTCAATTTATGGGTCAAATTTACAGCTTTGAGAATAGAATGCCACTTGCAGACATTCCTTATGGTGTAGAAGAAATTCTTGCAGAGTTATCGGACGTTGAAGTTACAATTTCATGTTCCATGTTAGAAATTAGTACCAAAATAATGTTCTATGAAACTGCAAAATTTCCTTCCGTGGAAATTGTCGGTCAAACTTCAGAAACACATCTAACACAATGAAATTCCATTGTTCCCGAATTGAGACAAAACAACTGCTTTGTTTGTCGAAGACTTTAAACATGATAAGGCAGATAGATTTCTGTGTCTTTGTATCCAGTAAAATTGAAAAATGTAATAAACAAAGATCATATGAGAAAAAGGTTCCTTGAGTATCTGGCTCTGGGTCGGGTGCATGTATGTGGGGAAAGAGGAGAGTCAGAGGCCGTGATTACAGGATAGCCCCTGAATAATTGAACGGCGGAAATTTGACAGCAATGACGCTGATGAGCTTGAAGACATTCGGTGATTATCACCCTGTCACTTAAAATTGTCATTATGTCGATCCCATCTCTAATAAAATTTCGAGGATAGAGGAAGCAATTCAGGAATCATGATTCTAAAAAACACAATTTTATTTATTGCCATTATTTATCAAACTTCACACAAGTACCCAACGGCAGCAAATCCTGCCAATTCTAAAAACAACAACGAAAGAGAAAGCAAGTACCAAATTTCTAGAAGAAAAATAAATAAATAAAAACGAAAATCTTAACAAGACAAGGCTACAGATATGCTCTGTAGATCATACGACGCGAAACCACACAAGACTTGATTAGAAACCATGCATCTTAATATGATCCTTGTCGACAAGCTTAGCCTTAACAAGGAAGTTCATAACCTTCTTCCTCTGATCACCTTGGAGTTGAATGACCTTGCCAAGCTCCTTGTCATTCACCACTGTCCCATTACAACAGAACTCCTTCTTCAGGTCTTTGAGGATCTTCAGATAACTAAAATCCTCTCTCAGACCCTGAACAGTAGTCACGCATTTCTTTCCGTTCCTCTGCTGTACGCGCAGATGTACATACCCTTTAGCACCGGGAGCGAGCGACTCTTTGGTCTCGGCGAATGGATCAAAAGCAGATGGAATCTCGACGTCTGTGTCAACCATGTACTTTGCTTGTCTTTAACCTGAATACTACTTGCGAAAAGCGACTGCTTACTTCGAACCGTCCACTGCAATATCAAATCCAAAACCAATATGTTAAATAATTGATCATCACGCACACAAATCAACAGAATCATCAAAGACACAAATCATAGAAATTTACGAAGATTAAAGGTCGTCCGGAAGAAGAGACAAGAAACCTCACCCAAAAGATTGAAGAGGAGACTTCTCGAGTTTTCCTTGTGCGATGGGAAACGAAGTTTAGATTTCGAAGACTTTATATAGGCAAGAGAGAAGGTCGGTTTACTGTCTATGATTACTCCAACTTGGATTATGATTATAATTTTTAGGGATTTAATCGGAAATGACCACATTTTATTCTCAAAATTCAGAAATAATCACCTTCATAATTTTCAATCAAAATTAACCACTCTCATAAATTTTAGACCAAATTATCCTTTTAGATATAGAAACGTTCTGTTCTGTTCGAGAGTGTAATGTACTCGAGAGTACAAAATTGTTCGCTCGTGACTGCACTCACAAAGGAAGCAGATTTTACTCGCTCAAACAAATGAAGGGGAGTATTTTATTACACTCACGAGCTTGGCATAATGCACTCACTAGTAAGCCCACTCACTAATGAGTGCATTATGCAATCCCACTCACTAGTGAGTGCATTATTGCACTCACTAGTGAGTGCACTGCCTTGCTCGTGAGTGTTTTGCTTGCACTCACGAGCAGGCATGTTGCCCCAACTCGTGAGTGCACTCACGAGCGGAGCATTTCATTTTAACTCGTGAGTGCACTCACGAGTGGGGCGAAATGGCCTAGCTCGTGAGTGCAGTAGCTGCATATTTCGCCCTTCGAAAGGGAGAAATATGCCCCGCTCGTGACTTAACTGCACTTATTTCGTTTTTATACAAAACTTGACCTTTTTTCGACCTTTTTCGAATTCATTTCACCTCCAGTTACATGTAATTTTAATTTTCTTCAATCTCCCTCTATCACAATTATACAGTTAATGCATTAATTGAAAATATTAAACGCTAACTTATTTTTTTACAACAATAAATGACCAGAAACACGAAGACGTAAAAATATTATTGGAAAGAGGAGATGATGAATGCCCACTGTAAGTATACATATCCAATCCTGTTTGAAATAGTTTTATAACTAAAGGACAATTTGGTCTAATAAATAAAAATATGGTTAGTTTTAATTATAAATTATTAGGGTGATTATTTTTTATTTTAGAAAAGAAAATGTGGCCGTTTTCCATTAATTCCCTAATTTTTACTGGGTGTAGCCGTGGCCACCAAGGACTCGGAAATAGTTGCTAGATGTGGAGGGTGAGTGATGACGAATCAGCCATGTGGACAGTTGGAATTTGTCCAACGTGGATATTGTAAGTTTTCGACTTTTCGTTTATTATCCTTTATTCGGTCGGGATTACGTTGTTGGGCAATATGACGCGTAACACGAACGCATTTTCCCCATCCAGAATTCCACCAGCCTGGAGTCTTAGTCTAAACACACCCAAGCAAAAATTCGGTGCTAAGAAAAGAGAGAGAGAATGTGGGTAGGTGGGTCCGTCTTGGGGTTACGTGTCAGTGTGTGAGAGAAGAAGAATCGAGAAGAGAAAAAGATATGGTCCAAATCGAATTAGCATATTGTCTACACGAAACCGTCTGGATAATCAAATTAAGTGCCCCTTGCTTTAAAAAAAAAACAATAAATTCTTTAATTATTTTTTTAAAAAATATATTTTTCGATCTCAATTGGATCTGGCATATTCGTCTTAACCCAAATTTCACCTATTTAACATGTTAAATATTTACAAATTTCAGCACGGTAAATAATCACTCTTAAAAATTATATAATTGATTTGATTTCGATTACTTTCAAATGTCAAATTAGGTTTTTAAATTAAATATACAAACAATTTAAAATCCATTAGGTCTGATTGTGGATTTGGTTAGCTGCATTCTAGTACAGAGCACCAAGACAAGTTGGTCCAATTCGCAAGTGGGTTCATGCACCCACTAGCTCCCTGCAGAGTGGCAAATAGTTTCATTTCCTCTTTACCGAACAGAATTTGTCCGGCATAAAATTAAATATTAAATGAAGACTACAGTCTATTTCATCATCATAATTATACTGCACAAAGCAAGCAGCGGGAAAGAAGAGAAGGATGGTGATTACATTCAATATCAATGGCTAACCAGATTTAAACAACAAAAAACATAACATGAGCGAAAAAAAAAGAATTGAACCAATATTTTTAATTTTCATGTGCTTGGGTGATCTGGTAACCGTTTGAGGTCCATTTCAACTTGGTGGATCGTCCATTGCATATTTTCCAGTTTCTGCAAGGAAAATGTTTAATATGAGCTGCCAGAGGAGACAAATATCAAAATTACTATTTGCAAGCTAATGTTACCTTTACGATGTCATGGTACTGCCTTGCAATATTGTCAAAGCGGGGATCGACGCCTTGATATTCACGAAGGCGTGTTACCTGAAAAGAAGTTCACATGCAGATTGATAATGCAAACATAGAACAAGATAGACAACTTAAGGACAAAATAAGTAAATGCAAATATATGTAGCTAGGATGGGTTCGGCAAATATTTGCTGTAGTGCTTGCTTTTGAAGCATTAGGGCTGTTAGACATACGATCTCAAAACAACAGGTTTTTCTACTTCAATCAAAAGGTAAAGAAATGAATATACCCTCTCTTTACATGGAACCAACTCCTAACACTAAAAGCAGATAATTCCCTAAATCTCCAATAATTTCATGAAGCTATTCTATAAATCCTATATATTTGTATAATCATAATGTATTTTATGAAACTTAAGAAACAGAACAAACCGCTTTATTGTATGCAACTGAAGCTTCTTCTGTGGCCTCTACAAGATATTTCCTGGCAACCAAAAAAAAAGGCTGATCAAAGTCCTCAAACTGAAACATAAACCAATTATGAGGTTGAGAGTGTCATTGTTCCGCACCTTATTTTATGCAAGGCCGGTATTGATTCTTGAGTATAAGTTCCAAGCAGGAGCACGTGCTCCAAGACCCTAAGAAGGTGAATGAATGTATTACAAACTGCAAATAAAAGAAGTGGCAAAGTAATGCCACACAGAGACGTTTCAGTTCAGTTGCTTTGTTTTTCTCAATTTCTTTCAGTTCCCTTTAGAGGCATATAACAAATTTTAGTCGTATATTCCTATCAACATAAATATATATATATATATATATATATATATATATAATTATCAAGCATTATACAGCTCTAGGTCAGTAACTAGTTCGACTAACCTTAGCTTTGCACTCATGGTCTCACACCTCTTACACAGCCAAGTTTTTTGAAGTTCATCCTGGAACATTATTTGGACAGTAAATTTAGAGAAAACTTGGAGAAGAAAAGAAATAGAATAACTAAAGTAAATTCAGATTAACAAAGTGCTAATGCATGTATATTTGCAAGGTAGACTGCTTACGTATTTATGTTGATGTTGCAACTTCAAATCCTTGACAAGTTTAATGAGCACTCCAAGTATTTGCTCTAAGACCTTTCAAAATGAAATTATTTTACATTAGATATTACACAAAAGTACATGTTAAAAGCACGATATCATAAAATACAAGAAAAAGTTTCAATGATATACAGAGCATTATGTCAGTGATAGAATACAGCAAAATTATACGAGTCTCCAATCACCCACATTATAATATTCTGCAAATTTTCTATCTGCCGAGTACAAATCCTCCCGCAAAGCTGCTTCTTCCCTTTCGATCTCTTCAATTATCGTCTTGACCCTGATAAAACAAAACATAGTTGAACTCCTGACATCAGTGAGAAATTAATCTTCTAATGAAACAAAAATCTGAGTAGTTTTATTAATAAGAGTAAATCAAACCTTTCTGGTAGGCGGGCAGTTGATGAATGATTACCAGAAGATGAATCTGAAACAGAAAGGAAGAATCAATACTAAGCACATAACCACTGCACGTAGAAAGACTATTGGATATTGCAAGCAGCTTGTTGAACTATAACTTTGTGTATGTCACCCATCCATCAATCATTTCACACCCAAAAAATCAGTTCAATTATTCAGTACCACAGCTGATCTGGCCACTTTAAAATTACATCATAAAAAATTGTAAACTCTTGTTCTACAGTCTGATGCACAAATAAAATATGAAAATCTGATTTTTCTCACAGATCACAAAAATGCAGTACATATCATAGAAATAATCAGAAGTCAAATTTACAGGAAAAGAGCAAGTGGGAGGTGGGATACATGAGATTACCAATGTCATCAATGAAGGCATCTGCTAACTTATCACATTTAGCTTTCAGTCGAGCCTCAATCTCACGAGAAACAGATATTTGGTATTCTGCCATATCCTACAGTGTCAAATTCACAGGAACAAAGATTCAGATGAAAGTTTCAAATTTTTCTATCATACATAAAAAAATTACTTAAACTAAAGCTTTATAACAACAGGAACACTAAAAAGGACCAAAGCTGAAGGGAACAAGTTAAGAAAATGATATTGCACAAAGATATGGGAGTACATACCATGGATAATGGAGTTTGTTGGAGCTGAGTTTGCCACAGATAAGTTGGTGTTATGCCAAGAAAGCGATTAGGAACACCACCAACTCCAGGTTCGGCTTCACTAGCAGTAAGGGCATTGTTCCCAACAGAGATGCTGGTCATGGAACCGGAACCATTGGTATAATTTATCGAGTTGGAGCTTGAGCTGATTGTGACACTGGTACTTGTACTATCAAGCGAGCTACGTGATATTGTACTCCATTTTTCAATCTCTTCCTCCAGAATTTCACCATCTTTTGATATGAGTGGAAGTCTTAGTCTTTGAGCTGCTTCTGCAACAACCAACCGGTGCTCTAGAGTCTCATAAACCTAGATTTACAGTATAATAGTTCCTCTCAGTTATGATTAGCAAGCAATGTTTACAATTATTGAAAACATGAAATGTACACAAGACCTTTTGAAATATATATCTTCTGATATCACATAATGTACATTACACCAAAATCTACATTCACATTCATTTAAAATTGATCATATATCAGACAACAATTGCCAAGGAGGACAGACAAATCAATCATATCTTTCATTCAAGTAGAACTAAACAGAAGAATCTAAGTTTACAAATTAAAACCTGAGGAGAATTCTTTAAACCAAGTTGTGAATATAGTCCTTGAACATCACGAAGGCCTCCAATATTGGCAACTGAAACAGCCTGTTGATAGCCTTCCACCATAGCAATGGCCTCACTGTATATCGCCTACAATAACCACGCGATAAATATACATGAAACGGCCTTTTAAATTGTAGCAAAAATTTATCTAAGAATCAGGTAAAAGTTCTCTTAATTTTTTCATAATATCAAGCAACAGTAACTTACAAGATGAAAACCAAAACATAAATGAAAAATATACCATGGCTTCCAAATAGCGCAATCTCTCCCTAGACATCTCCTCTCTTGCCTGCAAAAATAAAATAAAAAAGTGGATTAACAATTTAAGAATTCAGCATCCCAACAAACCAGAAATGAAAACTGGCATCTAAAATTTTTTCTAACCTTTTACATACATTTATAATGAACTGAATCAACCTAAAATTCAGCAATTCTAACAAGTGAAAAGTGAAATTCAGCAGTAAAATTTATGGAAATATGATGGGAGAGAGAATGTACGAGCTGGAGATCGTAGTAGGCTGATTTTGAAACGAGAGAGCCATCAGAAGCCAAGCAGTGGCGCTCCAGCAGATCAATCACCTGGCTCACATCTGCCGGCAGGTTCTGATCTCCGCCTTGTAAACTCTTCCCCATTTGACGGAAAGCGATGTCGTTCTCTCGTTGAGTGGTTGATGCTGGAGTTACTGAACTGAAAGAGAAATGCCGGCCTTTGAAACTTGAATTTCAATTCAAGCAAGGAGGAGAAAGGTGGGACGGTTGTCACTTTACTAAAATGCCCCTATATTTTTTTCTTAAAATAGTAAAAATACACGTCGGATTAAAAACGAAAACAATTAAAAAATATTTTTAAATTATTTCTGTTGTAATATAATATTATAATAAAGAAAAATATCCCATAAAAATCATGACATGTAGTAGAAACATATGTTAATATGCTTGATTTTTTTTTAATATATTTTGGTTGAAAGTTGGTAAATATTAAAAAAAATAGAAAAATTTATAATAGCGTATATTAGTTATTTTAAGGAATCAAAGATTTTATAATAAAATTTCATTCCAATTTTTCTTTAAAAAAATTGATTTATATTTTTACAATATTTAAAAAAATAATATTACTAATTATCTAGAATTTTTCATTTTAAATAGAAATAATTGTATGCATGATAGTGTGTATTCATTCTAAATTGTAAATTAGTTAAAGATAATTATGTTCACGCTCTCAATAATTTTATAATTCAAAACCCTAACTTTTAAATCATAAAAAAAAATTCCTCTAACTCAAAAAATCACATTCCTATAATTACTTTAATAAAATCTCTTATTTATGATAATTCCAAGGATTGTTTAGTAAATTCGCTGAAATCTCCCAAATCCTATAAAAGAAAAAATTTCAAGAATTTACGTGTCTCTTTCGAATTGTTCAGCTGAAAGTCTAACCCATCTTTTCATTTTGCGCTGTTTTTGAAGTTGTAAAATTTGATGGAAAGAGACGAAGCTGCGAAGAAGATAGCAGATTCTTTGAAGAAACTCGATTTAAATCCCAGTAAGTTTCCCTCTTTTTCTATTTTTATGTATAAGAAATTCATTAATTTGCTTTCGAATTGCAGCTTAATCTTCACAAGAGTAATCTCACATCTCTTTCTGGTTTTACTCTCGTTTGTGAATTTCTGCGAGAAGTTGTGAATTTGACGGAAAGAAACGTACCGACGAAGAACATAACAGCTTCTTTCAAGCAACTCGATTTGAATCCCAGTAATTGTCTCTCTTTTTTTCTGTATAACAATGTTTAAAATTATTGAAATATGAAAATTAACGTGCAAATTTAAAGGTTTCAGATTGATTTGTATAAGGTCTACATGTTATTTTTGTCTTGTTAGTGCTAGATATGCTTGCTCTGTTTGGTTGCTGGGATAATGGTAGAAATTGACTCAGAAGAGGAAAAATACAAGTAATGAGATTCAGCTTTATTGAACTTTTTAGCTCCTGTGATAGAATTTTGAGTTTAATTATTTTTTGTGGCAGAATAGAAATACCTATCTCAATTGAATTACAAATTTAAAATAATGCACTGGGTTGACTTTATAATGTGCAGGAAAAACTCTTAAGGTTGCTTGTGAGATGTTAGTTAAAGTTCTAATTTTGCAAGCTTATTTGTTGAGGTTTGTCAATGACAGGACTAACTCGTGGGAAGGCAAAAACTCCAAGTTTAGTGAGCCTGTGTCTTGGAGTTGTTGGAAAGCATTTAGAGGACATTATTGAGGATTTGGGTGAGATTGCAATCAACTTTCCTGCAGATATTAAGGTTGTTTACTGAAGCAGCTTTATTTGCTTTTAGTTTGTTTTCTTGTAAATTTGTGAAGAGGGAGAGTGAAAGTGCAAGGACTTTGATTGGATTTCTTATGCCGTCCTATATATGAAGCTGAGTTTTATGTAATTCGTGAGGTGGTTATTATATTTGAGGGTTTTGTAGTTGCACATTCATAAGTTTGGCACTCTAAACTTTTATTTGAGAACAATTTATTTATATTTTCTAATGTTTGATGGATTTCATTGAATGACAGATAGCCGTAACCGCAATTGCCCGAAGAAGGAAGTTACTATCGGATGAGGTTATCACTTCTTTAGCTGAAAGTTCCTGGGAAATTCTTGACATTTCTGGTTCAGATGTTTCTGATTCTGGTTTGGTGAAAGTGGCCGAAGTTTGCAAATCTCTGAGAGCAGTGGATATAAGGTACAGAAATTTGAATCTTCAAAAAAACCCTAGTAAAGAACAACCTATTTACAAGGTTGAACAACAAGTAATTCTTAAGACAGGATTGCTCTTTTATCAGAAGGGCCATCGGACTTGGTTACATGTAGGGATAAGCTGAACAAATGGGATAATTAACAGTCATGTTTCTCATTCTACAAAGTTGATTACCAACAATTTATATTTTCTCTCTTTTTAGTGATGCCTTGAGTAAAAAAAAAAATGACTTTTTTCAAATAAAAAAGGTTATCTTCTCTATTTATAGTTTTCTCATAATTTTGATAATTGTTTCTGCATGAGGAATGGTTGGCTAACCAAATAATTGTGCTGCTAAAAGCTCTACTTTAGTTTTACAACTCTTCAATTAAATTGATGTTGTTTCAATGCAGCCGGTGTGATAGAATTACTGCTGCTGGTGTTTCGGAACTTCTTCAGCACTGCAATTCATTAGAGACATTGAGATGCGGGTACAGTCTTTTCCAGAAACGTAGTAAACATTTTGTATTATAAACATGAATTTATGCATATAATTTTTTGTTTACTTCCAAACTTCTAGATACACAGCTCTTTTGTGTTCAATACTTTTTCTCCTGAAAATTTTTAAACTTTTATCAAACAAAGTGGAAGATAAAAGACCCTTAGGCTTTATTCCTTGACCCTTCTCTAGTCGGAAAACTGGGATACAGGCTATATCACTATTATACCTTAATCCTTGAGATATATGTACATTTTTATGAGTATTATCTTACTTTATTGTGAAAATTGAAAATAGCAGTTGATTTTATATATGAGAAAGAGAACAATGCTTGAGCTTTATATGAATAGAGACAACTAAGTAATGCAGTAGAAGTGTCCTAGTTGTTTTTAGATATTTATCTCATTATTAAATTGTCAACCTTGCAGTTTCTGTAATTTGTTTGCATGCAAGTATATGTTTCTTAACATGTCAAATTTTCAAATCTGATGGAAAACAACTCTTTCTTTTGCAACTAAAAGAAAAAAAATCATAATGATAATTATACTTAATTTTTTAAGCAAACAACTTTCTAGATAAGCTCTCGTTATATATATCTATTATGTCTTATCTACTTGGCCTAGGGTTTTGGGGGGAGTTTGACTAGGGTACAAACATTACATCTGGCTATGAACCTAAGTTAATGTTGCAGAGGATCACCAAGGAGCGATCACACTGCACGAAGATGCTTGGGTATTTTGAAACCGAAGCTGAATGATGTGGAGGGAGATTCCTGGGAGGAACTTGTTAACATGGAGATTGGTCAAGGTGCACAGTCATTGCGCTGGTTTGTGTGGGTATGGGGATCTATCTTTTATTATACATGAGATCAATTCTTTGGCCTAAGCTTCTCTATCTTGCAAATTTGTTCTTTCCATCGAACCATGTATGGACTAGGAGAGCTATGTCAACTCTTCGCATGCTGGGCAAAGCGATTAATAATGCTGACCAGAAGTTGAAATTATATCGAAGAATAAATGGATGGTTTCCTTTTGTCTGTGTGTGCTTCACAAGAATGTGGTGTAGGTTAATTGGGAATTGCCAAATATAAGCCACTGTCCTCGCTCATATTTATTTTCTTGTAGATGCTTTTGATTCAAATGAAGGATTTTGGCTTTTGGCCCCTGCTTAGTGATAAGGTTTTCTTTCCTGAAACTCACTCATTTACCTTTATTTGCAGCCAAAGATCGACAAAGATTCGTTGGAGATGTTGTCCACTGAATGCCCACGTATTGTAGTAAATCCCAAGCCATCTCCTTTCAGATTCAGAGGATTTGAAGTTCCCCAGGAAGCATTTCCTGACACTACATTGGATGATCTCTTTGTCAAGGATATCGATCCCACCACATGGGCAGTGTCTCAATTTACACCAAGGGTCATACCTTCATCTCTCTTGAGTCCCAACGAGTTGTCCATGGCCGAAAAATTTAGATTAGCCTTTGTGGAAAGAGACACACGCTTGGCACCCAAGCGAGCTAAGAATGCAAGGCAACATCAGCGGCGGGCAGAGAGGGATTGGATGATGACAAATTCAAGTGCCAAGGCAATAGTTCTAGCTTCAAAAGCTAGCAAATCTCTTAGTAGTCGGAAGTAGAGTTTGGAATACAGAGGTGTGATGAATTTTCCCAGGAAATGGTAGCCAGTGTTCATTGCATCGCTTTGTTTGGTTTTTGTATTGTTTTTTATCCTCTTTTCATGTAAAATGTAAATTACAAATGTGTAAAATGTTTTAGGGCTCTGTGACAAAATGCAGACGTTGAAATACTGCATTTTTACTGCTATAAGGGATTTTTTTTTTTTGGGTTAAATCACGGTAAATCCAAACCTGTTCAATTGGTATGTAATGGGAACGTGCGAACAGAAAGAAAATAAGTGAAGAAAGAAAAATCTTCTTGACTTCATGACCATGCAGCCACATAGAGAGCTGCGTTGATGAATTTCTACAAAGAATGGATTAGAAATAATTGCTGTTCATATGGTGCTAATTAGGAATGTTCGGTGGATTGGATTGTACAGATGTGATTAAATCCATTAAAAAAAAATTTAAATCTAATTCGATCTAACCGAATTTAATTAAATTAAAAATATTAAATTTTAATGTTCATTATATTTTATTAATAAAAATAATTAAAAAAATGGATAGTTCATAATTTATTTAAATTTTCAAACAAATATATCTAATCAAAATAAATAAAAAAATAATTATAATTAAATTTTTTAATAAAAAATTATGGTTTTTAAACTTACATTAAAAATAAAAGTGGCAAAAATAATAAGAATAAGTCTACAAAAATATATAATTAAAACTTATAACTCTTCACACAATATTATTATTTTAATTCTTAATATATTGAAAATAAGTATTAGATTATCAATAATAAACAAAATATATTTAATTTTATTGATTTAATAAAATTTAAATATTAAAATAATAATATTTTAATCAATTAAATTAATAAAAATTTAAATAAAAAAATATTTTTTATTTTTTAAAAAATTAACACTATTTAAAAATCTAAAGAAATTTTTACTCTTTTCATAAAAACTAAAACGGTATATTACAATATTCTTTTTAAATAGTATAAAATTTTATTATCATTAATTATAAATAATATAAATTAAAAATTATAAAATAATATTTCATTTAAAATATTATTATATTATTTTTAACAAATTAAATCAAATTCTATTCTATTATAAATAAATTTTAAATTTATAAATCCAACTATTTACTTATGCACCAAATTCACTTAAAAACATCAAATTAAATCAGATGGAATGGATCGAATTAAATTCTCAACGCCCCTAATCCTAACACATTTCCTAAGCCAGAAGTTTTACCAATATATTTAGAATTAAAATTATTATTTAATTATAGTCTACTTAAAAAATTAAATTATATTACTTATTCATAAAACATACATATAATTTAATTAGGCAACATTTTCGATCGGCTATGCTCAATTTGTCGAAACTACACAAAAGTATAAGCTACTCCTATTTCCAAAAAGAAGAAAAAAAATGAAAAAGCAACTGGACAAAGCACTTCTTAAGTCTTGTTGTAAACCTCATCCAACTTAAAAGCAGCTGAATAAAAGCTCAATTTATTTACTGTTTAATCAGATTCCGGAGCACGTACTGAAGAATGCCTCCATGGTCGAAGTATGCCAGTTCCACCTGCAGATTGAAATTTAGGTTGGTGGTGGGTTGACTCCTATAACAACAAAAACCAATGAGCAGAGACATGAAGCGAAGAATGCATCAAAAATACCTCGGTATCAAAGCGCACTGTGCATGCAAAGGATTTCCCAGTATCAGTTGTGACAGTAACATCTTGACCAGGCCTTATCTCACTGACTTTGTTTGGTAGGTCTATTGTGTAGCGCTCTTGACCAGTCAATCCTAGTGTTTCTGCATCCTCACCAGGCTTGAAAGAAAGTGGAATGATTCCCAAACCGACAAGATTGCTACGATGGATTCTCTCAAAGCTCTTGGCAATCACAGCTTTCACACCCTGTCAAAGTTATTAAATTCATTGGGGAAATAGGTACAGATAAGACCAGGTTCCATGAATGTTACAATAATAAGCGTTAGAACTCACCAGAAGCATTGGACCCTTGGCAGCCCAATCACGAGAACTGCCACTTCCATACTCCGCTCCAGCTAGAACAATTGTATCCTGGCCGCCAGCCTTGTACCTCTGCAAGTACCAAGACATTTAATAGGTAATCATCAGAAACAGAGCTACTACCTCAAACCTAGTTGAACCTAGTTTAAGATCTAGCATCACTGTGCTGTTTCTCACCATTGCTGCATCGAAAACACAAAGCTTCTCTCCAGTTGGAATATGAATTGTTTTTGGACCCACTTCTCCATTCAAGAGCTTGTTGACAAGACGAATATTGGCAAAGGTGCCCCTTGCCATCACTTCATCATTGCCTCTTCGACTACCATAAGAATTGAAGTCCTTGCGATCAACCCCTCGCTCAAGCAGATACTTCGCAGCAGGGCTGTCCTTGTGGATACTTCCTGCTGGAGAGATGTGATCTGTAGTTATACTGTCACCGAATTTGAGTAAGCAGTAGGCATCCTTCACTCCATGAGGACCTGGTGGCTCCATAGTCATGTTCTTGAAATATGGAGGCTCGTGAATGTAGGTTGAATTTGGATCCCAAGAGTAAAGCGTGGAAGAGGGAGCAGACAGCTGATTCCACATAGGGTTGCCCTTGGTGATAGCCTCATAAGTGCTCTTGAACATATCAGGCAAGACACTAGATTGAACAACCTACACCAAGACGCTCCAAATTGAGGTCAAACAATGACAACTAATAAAATTTCTCTAAGCACAAGAAAAATTACCTCTGCTATTTCTTCATTACTAGGCCATATATCCTTAAAGTAAACATTCTTTCCATCCTTCCCAGTTCCAATTGGCTCCTTATCAAAGTCTATGTCAACCTGAAAATTTAAGATTCAATAAATAACGCAATTACAGAACTTTGTTTATTGTAGGATGGTGAGGATAATAAACTAGTCAAAACAATATCACAAAATCAACATAAAGGTTCAAAAAAGATGGATTCTCCTAGTTCTAGATTGTAAAAACTAGGGTTTGGAAGGAATCGGCTGAAGAACATAAAGACGCAACAAATTTATAAGAAACTTCAACTGGTAACTAAACTAGTGGCAGAGATATTTTAATCAAGAGCCCAACCACTATTGTGATTGGCAGGGGCAGTCCAGTGGACAGTAGGAATCAGAGAGATCATATGAAAAATAGTTGTATATACTTACTGTGCCAGCAAGGGCATAAGCAACAACTAATGGAGGCGAAGCAAGGTAGTTAGCTCTTGTCAAAGGATGTACACGGCCTTCAAAGTTGCGGTTACCAGAAAGCACAGCTGCTGCAATAATGTCTGCAGAGGAAAACAATAAAATACAATGAAGAATTAGCTTCAAAACAAAGAAATGATGATTCATGAACATCAAAAAACATCTGATGCGAGTGGTTGAAAGTTGATATGCAACCAGATTAGAACTTTGTGCAAAATTTGCATGCAGTCTAATTGCTTCTAAAAAGCAACAATAATTTGACAGTTCTACCATGTTCAGAAATTGCAGTGGCAACTGATTCATCAAGTTCTCCAGAGTTTCCAATACAAGTTGTGCAGCCGTAGCCAACAATGTGAAAACCTTGCTGGTTCAAGTACTTTTGCAGGCCACTACAAAAATCAAAAAGAGAAATACATTTAACTTCTTTACCAAAATATACGAGAAAATGGCAAGACTAAACGAATATTGATGACGAACCTCTTGAGCAGGTATTTTGTAACAACACCAGAGCCAGGCGCAAGGCTTGTTTTGACCCATGGCTTAACCTAGTATATTATGATGTCAAGTACACATTAGATATTCATACCACCCAAAAACTTTGTTCACCAGTCAAAGACAGACAAGTGGACTCCAAATCTATTTTCCCCAGCCATGCATTCATATCTCAGAAGTATCAAAATTGAATGAAAAGGCCAATCGGGTGAGCAAAACTAACCTCCAAACCTAGTTCACAGGCCTTTCTAGCCACAAGACCAGCCCCAAGCATGACGCTAGGGTTCGATGTGTTTGTACAGCTGGTAATGGCTGCAATGACAAGACTACCATGCTTAAGTTCAGCAGGCTCTCCATGGAATGAAAATTTTGCCACTTTATCCTGCTCTTGCTTGGGTACAGCAAAACCCTGCAATAGATGAAAGAATTATAATATGAAAGGACATACAAATAGAGCCTAATTACTTAACAAGATGACATCACAACCAAAAAACAAAAGCTCTATATCTGTGTATTGCAAGCTTGATAATAAAGCCATTCACTAAGATGTCTGATCTCTGGGTAGGCTAGTAAATAATGAAGACAAAGAAAGCACTATATCCTTCTTCTATTCTTTATCAAACGTTTTATTTTCTAAAGGACCACTTATAGAGGGATAAATTCTCAGAGTAAATAAACATAGAAACTCCAGGAAAGAAAATAGTGATGAAAACTCACCTTGAATCCAACTGGACTATCAAGACATGTATGCCAATCAGCCTTCATGTCTTTCAGAGGAACTCGGTCATGAGGCCTGTTATGAAGCATAATAACAAACCATTGATTAAAGGAAACACCAAAAAATGTGCTACTAGTCAATATGAATTGATTCCAGGCTGTCATTATGAAGTATACCGCTTTGGTCCTGAAATACAGGGTTCGACATCTGCTAGATCCAACTGCAGATATGATGAGTAAGCTCTTTCTTGTTGAGGCTGTACCATTAAAATATATCCTTAAATCAGAACTGAGATGATTATCTTCGACCAGAAGTAACAGAATTGAAAGAGATGGACAAGGTTTACCTCATTGTAGTCAACAAACATTTTGTTTGCACGCAAATAGGTTTCTATCATTGAGACCTGAAGTATAAGAAAACACCAGTTAAACCATTTTGTATTAGCAATCCAATAAACAATTATGTGCCTGACCAGAGAAAATATAAAATCAAATAAAAAGGAATAAACTCACTGTCTCGTCGCTTCTTCCAGTTAACTTAAGATACTGCAGTGTAACATGATCTACAGGAAAGAAGCCCATGGTTGCTCCATATTCAGGAGACATATTTGCAATAGTGGCCCTATCAGCCAGTGATAACTCACCCATACCTTCCCCTATTAGCATATACAAATGAATTAGAGTTGATCATAGAATTGAAATAGACTTCTAGTAGTTGAAAAAATTCTACTTGTATAGTTCCTCAGTTTATATACTCACCATAAAACTCAACGAATTTGCCAACAACACCATGCTTCCTTAACATTTGTGTAACAGTCAAAACCAAGTCAGTAGCTGTAACACCATTACACAGCTTGCCAGTCAACTTGAATCCAACAACACCAGGCAAAACCATGCTCATGGGCTGTCAATTTTGTCAAGTAGCATTAGGAGGAAAACATAGTGACAATGCAAGCCATGCATCTGGTGACTAGTAAGAGCAACTGTGCATGCAACAGTATATTTACTTCAATGCAATGAAAGTTGTGGGGTGAGAAAGGCTCTATGCAGTAAACAAACAAACAAAGATGCATCCACATAGGTGTTCTTAATATATTTTCTTTTATGACACGTACAACAACACTAAATCAGTTCCCAAATTAAAATTAAAAGAAGCCACATATAGGTCCAGAACGATCTACACCCGTAGAAATAAAACTGGATGAATTATTGAGTGGATTCCGAATACCTGACCAAGCATTGCTGCCTCAGCCTCGATTCCTCCAACTCCCCAACCAGCAACTCCTAAGCCATCTATCATAGTCGTGTGGGAATCAGTACCAACCACACTATCAGGGTAGAGAAGGCCATCTGTATTAAAGACAACACGTCCAAGGTATTCCAAGTTAACCTACAAATTCATGGACAGTATTCAGTAAAAAATCAATCAATTATGACCTACAACATGAAAACTATAATAAATGCTAAAATTCAGGACCAATTTGCATATTCTAGTACACAGTTCACAAACCATATGACTGCTCAAACCATGCAAGACGCCCTCACCTCAATTGTATGGTGCACATTCAGTGAGATCCAGCGTTTGTCAAGCATATTGAAGTGGATGTTAATATAAAGCTATAAGGGAAGGAATCCAATGCATGTGTCATATACCAAACTTCTTTACCTGGTGCACAATTCCAGAACCAGGAGGAACAACTAGCATGTTATGGAAAGCAGATGAACCCCATTTAAGGAAAGCAAATCTCTCTTTATTCCTCTGAAATTCCAGTTGCATATTTGCCTGTACCGCATTTTCTGATCGTGCTACATCAACCTGAACTGAATGGTCAATGACAAGGTCGACTGGAACCTGTGCAAACATGTTAGGTCAGACAACACTGTTACAAAGAAATACACCATGTGCCAAGGAAGTCTGATGCAAAGTTAGTTGTGGCAGTGTTCCAAAGTGAAAACAATTCCATGCTTAATCATAATCACCAACCAATGGATTGATCTTCTTGGGTTCACTGCCAAGATTCTTCATAGCATCTCTCATACAAGCCAAGTCAACTACAGCTGGCACTCCAGTAAAATCCTGATTAAGAAAATAAAAGCTTTCATAGCAAAATTCATGATTAATTATTAACAAAAGCTAAAATGATTACTGTACTTATTCTATGAACCTGTAAAAGAACACGAGCAGGCTTGAAGGGTATTTCAACTTGCTTCGGTGAAGTATTCTCCCAATCAATGATCTTTTCTACATCATCCTTTGTAACTTGGAAGTTGTCACAATTTCGTATTGCAGATTCCAGAAGGATCCTTATAGAGTATGGCAGTCGGTCTGCAGGATAAGAAAAGGAAAAATAATATATAAATTAAGACAATATGGATCATTATGCAGCAGTTTAATGGCTGATCCATAGAAAAATATCAAGCTTAAAAGAATATGTAGCTTAGCACGTAAATCATAGCACAGAATATTAAAAAAAACATCAAAGAAGAGCATGCAGAACTGATACGCAGCATTGTACCAATTGGATACGCTGTATGTACATACCAATTCTCGGATCATTTAAAGCAGGCAAACTGTAGAATTTTCCAAACTCTCCACCCCCAGGCTTGGGAAGACTGGTGAGTATATCGTTGAAAGTATGCTCAGGAGCTGATCAAAAGAATAAACAAATTAATCTAACTGATAATCAAATCCATGTCTCTTTTTTTAATAGGAGATGTATAAATTATTTACGCACTACCCAACCATTCATTTCCATTCCGGTCTTTATTCATCGACCAAACAGAAAACACTCCAGTTTTAATAAAGAGAACGGTTTTCCATCATATTTAACCACAAAAACTGAAAAATCTGCAAATGGATTTCCCTTTCCCACCATTATCTCATCAGCCAAACAAAAAAGTAGTCCGATCACCAAAAGAATAAAACTTCTATCAAGTTCAACAACAAACACGCAAAACTGCAAAAATATCAACCCATTTCCCGCCAATTCTCATCAACTAAATAAAAAGCACTCTAACCATCATCAAACACCCTTTTTCCGCAAAATCAAATACAAAGACACAAAGCCATGCATCAATATTAAGCTAACTCATCAGTCATTACTGAAGCAGCAACTCTTAAAAAAGAAAAAAAGAAAAAATCAATCACAAATCCGCAAACTAATCAACAATTCATGCACACACACGCACACACCCATAGTAGCGAGCTTTCGCTCGAACTGCGCTAGAGTAGGGCCAGCGATCCTGGCCTGAGCGCGGAGGCTGAGCGGCGACCGCCAGTCGACGCCGTGGCTCCACCGCGGTGCCGAGCACCGCAGAGACCGTAGCGCAGACGAGAAGCTCAAAGACCGGTACTTCTGGTTAAGAAATGAAACGTATGACTGAGACCAGGCATAAGCAGATGGCGTCGTTTTACATAAAGCAGGTGAAAACTGAAACGACGAAGAGAATCTCGAAAGGGACGAGGAGGCAAAGCGGGCACGAGAAGCGGAAGAACTCGGTATGTGCATTACGATATTGCTTTTAAAAGAAAATATATAAACAAATGAAATTAAGTTAAAAACGGAAACCCTAATCCACAGAGAGAAGCTGCTAGAAAGAGATGATGGCAGCTTCTGTAGTATGATGAGTAGTGAAAACGAGAAAGCTCTGTTACAGTGGAGAGAGGTTTATAAATGTGACGGAGTGAGGCTGGGGTTTTGTGTGAGCCGTTGGATGGAGGTATCTTGAGCGGAAAATGGACGGTAAAGATGTGGCTTGACACTTGACCTTTGACTTTTGTTCTTTTTTTAAATAAAAACGCATGATGGATGGATACGATCACGATGCCTTTGCAGGGAATGATTTCTCTGTAAGTTTATTTTATGTTTTTGTCTTGTCCATGGCTTTGAAAGAGCGAGCTGCATAACCTCTCTCGGGCGCGTAGTGGTCGACAGAAGCGTCAGATTTAGAATATATTTTTGTTTACAGAGGACAATTTCCTTCGTTCTTTCTATTATTCTCATAAACTTTAGTATTCATCTCCATTTGCTATGCTTAGAACAAGCCCGCTCCTTTTAACTTCTTTTAAAGGATAAGAGAAGAATATCTTTCCTAATTTAATTGCATATAGACAGAATTATTGGGAGGGATAGTGAGTAGGTGCTAGTGCTACGTGCTGCCAACACAACAATGATTAATGTCATAATAATCGGAATAGAATTTGCTAAATCACGTGACGCCAAGGGCCCTGTTTTGTTCTTTTGTAAGTTGCCAAAGTGGCTTCCTTTCTCTTGTGCTTTCTAGCACCATCTATTCTTTGGCACAAGCATTTTCTCAAACATGGAACGTGCATCCCACCGTGCACAGCTTGTTTTTGGTTCACAGGAAGCTTGACACAAAGAGAGGGTAGTTGTTAACTTCTTGTTATGTCTCTTCTATTCAGCCAATGTATGAAGTAAAAAACCAAAAAACAAAAAAAAAAAAATTGTGTAAACAGGCAGAGGCCAAACGCCAATGGTACTTGACTTTAAGACTTTAAACAGTTTCAAAAGGTCATATATCCAATATGCTTCTATCCTATCATATATTTTATCCACTCTGAACTTGGACAATCAAGGTCAATCATTGATCTTTTAGCCGTTGAAAGGCCAAAGAGGCAATTTATTTTTCTCTTCAGAGATGGTCATGATAAGGAACAGCAGCAGTTTATAGAGATTTTAAATTATAAATCAAATTCCAGTATGCACTATCCACATTTAATAACAAAATATGCAAAGTCTTCGGGTTAATTTATTCCTACAAAATTATACAGTGAAAAGGAAGGTTTTTTAGCATAACTTTGCGTATATGGTGATGTCACAGCCACCTACAAAATTTTGAAAAGCAATTTCAAAACAAAAATGATGTTTACATGATAAAGAATGTGTTTGTCAAGAGTGCCGAGAAACTGAGCTTCATCAGGCAATGATGCATTTCATCACTTCAATTTGAATTCAGTTAAGATGTCAGTGAACCCGGAGCATCATGGCGAGGAGCCAGAGAGATGATACTCATGGAATCTATAACAGTGTCAAAGTTATCATGTCGGTGGTTGCCATGTCCCAGGCCTAAAGGATTCGCCAGATCCTGTTGGTTCCGGAGACCTGAAAAGAAGATCTAAAATTAAAACATAGATTTACTGGGAAAGAGTAACGAATTTATGGTAAAATATGGAAGTGACTTAAAATCTTTAGTATTCTTTTGAGAAAAGAAGATAAATCGGAAGGAAGTCATCAACTAACTCTGGCACAGGTTTCGCTCTCTCTGTTTCTTTGGTCCTGTAAATATAATAATACATGACGTTAGAACAGGAAATGTGTGAGAGAGAATCTTGGGCTGACCTAAGAGCTAATACAAAAGCGTCAAGCTGGCTGCAGGGAAGCACCCACATGACAGCAGCAGAAAGCAAAAATGATCTGTTGTTGTAAATTTATCTAATTCTATTTGCATAGTATAACAAAATCTAACCCACCTTACACCATCCTTTCCATCAGAAGCTCCTTGAATTTTGTCACCTGCAAGAAAATGCCAAAAGAAGATAAAAGCCTCTTTAGTACGAATAGCACATGCAATATTCTACAGCAAAAGAAAATTTCCAATAAGTGTATATAGAAGTCGATAACTAGGAGGCTCAGCTCAAAGGCATCACATATTCCTTCTGCTCACTACAAGAATCAATAGATTGCTTACTGCTGTGCAGAAATAAGAACCAAAAAAATAAGAATCATGAGACCTCATAGTTATCCTCTTACGTATAGACTACGATTTGAGCCAAAACCAATGGAACTCATAGACCAGTAAGGTCATTTTAGGTCTAGTGTAATTCCAGTTCAATAACATTTGGGCTATACTTTGAGCTTTACGATTGATCTAATACGTCTTTTTGGTTTGTATAGGAATCTAAATTCATGGCCATATAGCAGGTTACTTTGGATATTGCTTAAAGTTATTTCATTCAATGTGCCATTGATCTGTGTCACAACTCTTCTAAGCTTCAAATTAAATAAGCAAGTTCAGCTACATGAACCATTTACCTGAATAAAAAAACTACTACAAATTTACACAGATTTTTTTAGAAGTGCCAAGAAAGAGACCACTTGACATTGCATTGAAGTTTCAGGAACTCCTTTCAATCAAATAATCGGTAGCCTTCAAACATAATCTTGGAATGTTGCAACATAATAACATAATAATAAATTACCTTCTGAAGCAGCTGGAAATTGCCGAATGAAACTTTTCAAGTCTGGACCAACAACTTTACCTATAAAAGTGGAGTATTATCGTGACATACTGCAGAGCAGAATGATTAACAAGAATATATTTCAGTATGCTGACTTACTAGTGATTGTGGCTTTAGGAATACTGCCTTCTCTGGCTCTCTTCTCCTCCTCTTCATTCTTGAGAACTATACAAAATAGAAAGAATGCTTGTCATGGTCCTCTTTAAAAGTAGACGTAAAGCATATCAGTTTAAGAAATTGACACAGCAACTCCACATCAGCACCCTCCAAATATGCAAGGATGTCAAAAATGACAAAGGCAAAGGAGGAAGGATAATAAAAAAACAAGTGGGGATCTCCATTAACCATTTAAGCTTTACAAAAAAGCACTGTCATGAAAAATTGAACTGGGTTAAAGAACTCCCACATTTTAACTATAGAGGTATAAGATCTGTAAGCCCAAAATGTATCAGAAATGTCTACAATCACAACCCATGAAAGCATAAAAGATGTCCTCGTATAGTCAACATTCTACCACTTTAATCATACCGGTGAGCTCAGGGAAGGACTTATGGGCCATGCCCTCTTCCCAAAACTTTGATTAATATGAAAGAATGCCACAGCTAAGACCATCTGGAAAGACATATGAATTAGTGTAGAAGAAAGACAAGATGAACAAAGAACCAAAGAGTTTGGAACATATTTCTTGAATATAACTTAATACTTCTTTGGGAGTCAACAGTTAAGAGCTAATTAGTGGTCGAGAAAGCACTATGATTAAGGAAAGCATCAGAAATCATGAGATTACTAACATCCATAGGTGCTCAATATTAGAAGCATTAAAACAAAATAGTGAAGTGAAGATCCTAATAGCACATACGTGCAACATTGAGTCTAACACGTTCACGTCTTGCTTCCAACTCAGCCATTTCCTGAAGAGATCCAAACACTATTGTCAAACAACATTATAAATTATTCTACCAAGATATCTCAGAAAAATGTGAGTAACCACAACTAAGATCTCTTTAAACAAGCCATCCAAGTCACAGCCTGGGTGGTGAAGAACCCATGCCCTCCAATTGGAGGGGAGGGGTTTGAGTTCCAAACTCTACAAAAGTGTGGGACTCTCCCACTCTATGTGGGTAGAATTCCCTCTGTCACATGTGAGTAGAAAAATTTCACCTACTATAGGATTTATGGAAACTCCCACTTCACTCCAGTAGATTTCTGATGTATACTATCAGTAGATTGTATATGTAATATATAAGATTCAAATAAAAAATCTCTTTAAACAAAATTTGACCAATAAGCTAGCATGTGTTTGAAAAAGACTAACCAGTACTACTCATCACTAAAGCTATTATCGTTTTTCTTCTAGATGGATCGTATATAGGATAGATGATTGGTACACATAAGAAAATATGTGTCTGGTTTACCTCTGGAGTTGGAGACTTTTTTCGCTGCCCATTCAGCCAACATATCCATTCAACTACAACAATCAAAATTGCAAGCAACCATTGTATATAAGAAATAAAATATGCAGAAACAGTAACATATCAAAGTGAAGCCTGCTTAACCTGTCTACAAACTTTGAGCATATTCTTTTCCTGATTAAAATTATGTTTAATGCAAAACCAACTTAACCGAAAACAAAATTCATAGCATTTCAATGTACTTCATTAGCAGGACTGAAATGTACTCAGGCAAGTCAGTCAAAGATGTGGGAACACTTACCTGGAATTGAGGTTGGATCTCGCTCGCCTCTGAATATCACCCATCTTTTCTCCTTCACTAGTACATCAACAAAACCACTGACATAAGATACACATAACAGAACTAAACAGTATACCATTGAACATGCTCCTTATCACACACGAAGGCATATCATCAGAACTATATCTTAAAATCATTCATTTAGCATTCAGTGGTTGATCAATGTCAATATTTTATACTAATGTAAAATTTAAAAAAACAATTAGCTCAGGTAAGCCAGATAGCTGTACGCAAATTCACCTTTGATCAGATATGAGTGTAGAATTCAGAACTTTAAAACAGAAATTCCTTCTATTTCCATGCTTTTATCAGAAACAAAATTACAACAAAAAAGAAAAGCATATATCAAAATGCAACTAGAGAACAACCCAGTTGCCAAATAGAATCAAGTACTACGATTCAATTAAGGGCTTGCAAAAACACCAAAAAATTTAAAAAAAAAAAATTAAACCCTCTTACTGATGCCATCAATCTCTTCAGTTCTGGTGAAGTACCGGTTCCCTGCTTTGTCCACACCAACCTGAGTACGGCTGCTGAAGAACCCAGCAATTCTAGCAAACAGCTTCGACATTTCTTTCTTTCTTTCTTTAGATTCTTCAAATTCGAATATTAATTTATCAAATATAAAACAATCAAGTGTGAAAACAAATAAATCAAAATTTGCGTAACATATGCTTGCTGGGTGTAAGTTGAACTCAGGAACTCAGCTTTGCTTGGATTTGTCTGCGGACCGGAACATATATCCATTCCGTTTCGGTTCGGGCTATCCAGTGTGAAGCTGGAATAGTCTTCTCATGTATGTAAAAGGTGGCAATCGCATGAGTCAACTAAAATTAAATTATTTCTTAAAAAATAAATAATTTAATCAATATATATATATCAAACTAATCTCATCATGTTACTTATTTTTCTACAAATTAAAAATATATAAATTAAATAACATGACATTAATTAATTAACAATAATAAAATTAATCAATATACACAAATTTTTACTTAAAATTATCATAACAAATTTTTTATAATTATTAAATAAAATAAGATTATGTAAAAATATAAATAAAAAATAGATAAATATTTTTATGCTAGAAATATTGGATATTGATTTAAGTATGGTACTATCCCAATATTTGCATAAAATCCTTCTCTGCTTGGTGCAAGGCAATACTACACCATAGCTAGAGTATGGTTCCACGATAATCCAAACAGACCGTTTGATTTTATCGAAATTACCAAAAACACTTCGAATTCGAACTTCATCGTCTGAACCCTGAACCATCAACATCCAACTCATTCAGTTACTTCACTTTCCCACAATTTTCTCGGCAACCAAACATAACGACACCTTGACCACCCTATACCGACAATTCGGGGTGGTCAGCATTCAGCACTCAGCAATCCTACCGCTGCAGTCTCTTCAAGGTAATTTTTTTTTCGTGTTTCGCAAACGTCTTTGAAGATAAAAACCTCTCATAAACCCTGCATTCCATTTCGTTTTTAGAAGTCATCAACAAAGGGATTTTGCAGAAATTAGACCATAAAAATCATGTCTTGTTCAAATCTAACTACATCGGTATCCTCAAAATCTACCATATCTTCACTTTCAGTTCACTTAGACCAAAACTCAGTTCGTTATTTTTACCATTTCTCGCGGCCAAAATTCCCTACTCAATCTTCAAGGTGTGCACCAATGCGTTGTCGTCTTCGTGAACTTAAAGAACGAATCCATTCAATAAAAAACACTCAAAAGATCACTGAAGCTATGAAGCTTGTGGCGGCTGCAAGAGTCAGGCGAGCCCAAGAGGCTGTTATCAATAGTAGACCTTTTGTTGAAAAACTTGTAGAGTTCCTTTATGTTATAAATGAGCAGCTTCAATCAGATGATATCGATGTTCCTTTGACAAATATTAGGCCTGTTAAGAAAGTTGCTATTGTTGTTATAACTGGTGATAGAGGTCTTTGTGGTGGTTTTAACAATGCTGTGATCAGAAAGGCCGAGACCAGGATGGCAGAATTGAAAGATAGTGGAATTGATTCTGTTGTTATTAGTGTAGGGAAAAAGGGTAATGCTTATTTTAGGCGTAGGAATAACGTTTCAGTTGTTAGGTGTATTGAAGGAAAAGGTTTCTATACTGTAAAAGAAGCGCAACTGATTGCTGACAATGTTTTTTTCGCTGTTTGTTAGTGAAGAGGTTGATAAGGTTGAGTTAGTGTACTCTAAGTTTGTTTCATTGTTGAAATCCGATCCTGTGATTCATACTTTGCTACCCTTATCAGTGAAAGGACAGGTTTGCAATGTGAATGGGAGTTGTGTTGATGCTATGGAGGATGAGTTATTTAGGTTGACAACTAAGGAAGGGAAGCTGGTTGTTCAGAGAGAGAGTGTGAGGTTCAATGAAGGGGGATTATCACCTCTTATGCTGTTTGAGCAAGATCCAGTTCAGATTCTTGATGCAATGATGCCTTTGTATCTGAATAGTCAGATTTTGAGGTCATTGCAGGAGTCATTTGCTAGTGAGACTGCGGCAAGAATGAGTGCCATGAGTACTGCAACGGATAATGCCGATGAATTGAAGAAAAATCTTTCAAATGTTTATAATAGAGAACGTCAGGCTAAAATCACTGGCGAAATATTGGAGATTGTTGCTGGAGCCGAGGCACTTAGACAGAGTGATTAATTTTGACTCTTATTTTCCTTAATTGATCATTTTTTCTCCCAAGTGCTTTTGGGAGAGAATTTGTAGTTTCTATTATATGCTAGTTTGGAAATTCATCATTTGGACAGAGGCATAGAAATTGCAGCGATGGCTTGTGCATTTCATATGATGAGCTAGAATGTCATAAAGAAAAGAATAACATTTTTTTTCTGGCATATGGTATGTCTCTCTTATTACAATTCAGTCTAATTTGGTCATATAAGTTTAGCAGGATTAGGCTAAGAGTTATGCTTTTTTAGGGTTATATATCCTTCCTGCCAATTACATAGATTAAATAACTGCATTTATGAATTAGCTTTCTCTGTCTAGCTTCATGCTATGGTATGTTGTCATCAAGTTCTGCTTAATCACAACTGCTAAATTTGGTAGTGATTGTGCATCTTATCATCTTATTTAGAGCTCTGATAGATACCATCATAAATAGTGTAAACACAGAAGATTGAAATAGACCAAAACCTGAGATTATTTATGAAGTATGCAAACCCTGGATTGTCTGTTTTCTGAGAAGGAAGAAAATTTCTTTACGCTATGTGGCAGCTGTCTTATTTCAATCAAGGGCAAAGATTAAAATTAGGAATTTTTTGATAGCGAATTTTAAGCAAAGGACATAACACCGAAATAACAGATTAGGACAACTGGAAGGTGCATATCAAGCCATATATTGGAAACTGAGCATGACAACAGAATAGAAGTAAGCATTGAATGTGTTTTTCTCATGTTAGCCGTCACATCCTTGTCTGAGTACTATCAAATACAGCTTTCATAGTTTCATTCTAATAATTGAACGTGCATATTTACCATCCTGATTTAGTGTTAACCAGTAACCAAGGATACAAGAAACTTAGCACTGCAGTTTCCTGTTTCTGAAACCTGTTTATATAGCTTAGTTTCATGCTTAATTATAGAAATGGTAGCTGCACTCTTATAACATATATTATTTTTTTTTTAATTTTGGTATGCAGTTACTGCACCGTTGTGGATAATAGCTGGGCATTTTCCATACTTAATTGACTTTTCATAATTGGGTTTCCTCCAATATTGAAAATATGTAAATCTAATATCTGTCTTGGCAGTCGTAAATGAGATTTGGTTGTTGTTGGCTTATATATAGTCTTGGTAATCATGATTATGCATTCTTTTTGTGCGAGCATTCATTATTGTTGTGCACTAACTCATAGTGGATGCCAGATTGTTGGCCTGCTGTACGATTACTACATACTTTAGCTAAGTTTTCTGCATATTGGAAAATATGTTGAATTGATGATAGAAAATGTTCATCGATTATGCTTAGCAGCAAGATGGCAAGAACCCCAGCGACTGCTTTCTGGAAAACACAGCTGGATTATGAGAGAACCTTGATTCTGAGTATACAATTATTCGTTATGCTCTGTGTTCTTGAATTCAAGACGTTTGCAATTTGAAATATCGTGGGTAATTTTAATTATTGAGTGACTCAGTATGGAGTGGACGGACCAAGAAGCAGATTCTAGAATGCAGATGATGCATTTCACTATCAGTGAGCGTGCGGCCGGACAGTAAAAGGGCCCATAAAATACCTTTCCGGCCGCCGCTCAAACCAAGGAAGGAATCAAACACTTCTGTAACATGAATGTGGCCCCATTTATCTTTGAAAAAATGTATCCAAAAATACATAATATATTTAAAGATTCTCTTTCTTATTTTTTAAGTAATCTTTCATAGGGAAAGCAAAATTTAAAATATTGATAATTAGGAGTTTGAAAATCACTAACAACTCTTGTTTTTTACATTTCTTTGGTTAAACATGTCGATACAGAAATTATTGTAATGAAAATAACATCAATCAATTGGGGTGACACGTCAATACTTAACACGTTTCACATCTTACATCACTCTTCTTCATTACACGTGCTGCAATATAAGAAAGACAAAAAAGATAATAAATTAAATTTTAAAATATAATTTGTCTTTACGTATGGCCTTTGGGTAGTAGCCAAATACGTTGAATGACGGCTTTCCAACTCCAATTTGGTGAATATGGTGGGTCACGTTGCCGGAGAATCAGAGCTTCAAAACTACTAAAATCTCATCTCCTTTCTAGTCTCAGTGGGTCATTTCCCCGAACATCATACCTCCACTCCACTTTTTCATTTTACAGTTCACTCACTTATTACTAACTTTTTTTCAATGGCTTTTTCAGAGTTGTCTTGAACTTTTTATACGCAACAGCTTTATCACCTTTTGACATATAAAACCCTTTTCGTCTTTAAGTCCTTTCTTCAGGATTCGATTATAATATGAGTCCGGTGACATCAAAAACTGGATTGATTAATTGATTAATTAGTGAATTCAAAATGACCTAGATAAAATGAAATCAATACTAACATATAAACTTATAGCAATGCACTATTAGACTTATGTTCTCTCGTATTGTGGATAAACCCTTTTGAGGGTGTGACAGTAAGACTGGATCCGGAGGTCCTCGTGTATGTTTCCCCGAACTCGCTCTGCACTCTGCTACTTTACTTAGTAGCCACCCATCAGTATTGACTGAATTCTAAACCTGTGCCTGTGTTTGGTATATAAAGTGTCATAGAATGAATATAAATTGTTCTCTAACATTCGCACTTTTATTTTACAAAAATGTAAGTATTTTTTATTCTTAAAAACAATTTTTTTCTCTTATTTTAAATTTTAATGGAATATAATAAATAAAATAAATATTTAT
The DNA here is from genome assembly GCA_028052125.1 of Melia azedarach. Lineage (NCBI taxonomy): Eukaryota > Viridiplantae > Streptophyta > Magnoliopsida > Sapindales > Meliaceae > Melia > Melia azedarach. The sequence continues at coordinate 11,026,203 of CM051395.1, forward strand.
GAGCTACCCGCACAACAATTTATGAGAAGTACAATGAATCACGGATGCACGTGCGTGCGCAAGGCCGCCACAAGCTGGCTTGAACAATTAAATTATAATTTACAGACCATAAATTCAATTGAATTTAAAACAAAAACCATATCCCACAAGCAAACACAAATTTCCCATTAATTTCACACGTTTTTCCGGTTATTAATACAGAATTATCCCCTCTCCCGAGAATATTCAGGAGGCACATGATGCACTGAATTATCTCTTATGGATCGGGAAACAGAGATAAGGATATGATTCAGTTCTGACTCCAACAACATCTTGGATTTTCTTTGGAGATTTCTACTGCGGAAGTCTGTGAAATTTCCAAATTAAATCTTACTCTTTTAAATACTTTTCCCCTTTCTTTCTTTTTTTTTTAATTTAATTCCGTCAAAAAATCGGACTTTGCAGGGACCAAAAGTATATTAAAATGGACCATTTTCTCTAAAGACAAAAGTAACTCGTGTCTTGTTCTTACCTCTTTGCTCTCACCTTCTTCTTCCCTTCCAGTGTCTATAATAGTTCATTACAACACTGGCCACCGTCATCATTGCCATTCTCTCAGGCAAGGAACTAAGAGTTTCAGTTTTCTTTCTTTTTTCCCTTTTTTAATTTGGTATTTGATTTTTGACTAAATTTCTTTTCACACGATGCAGATTCCCCTTTAGAATCCAAGCAAAAGTTGTTAACTTTGGAGTTGTTCCAATCAAAGGCAAAGGTAGATTCTTGTTTTCCTCAATGAATCTTCCTTGTACAGATATGATTTGCTTTTGAATGCTTCAGGGAACCCAGTTGAGAAATCATCAGTATCTACCTTTCTCTTTATCTGTATTGTTTTAATTATTTGGAGAAAACCCATGTGAGAATTTGAAGTTTTTTTTCTTCTTCTTTTCTTTTTTTTTTTTAATTCTTCCTTGAGATGATGTTAAGTTTTGGATGTGTAGGAATTGATTACCAATGGAGAATAGGAATGGTTACTACAGACAGAACAGTGGTGTGTGGAGTTCATTTAGAGATGGAGATTTTGAAGAAGCAGATGTCTGGGCTGTTCTCAAACAAAGAAAAGATTCTAATTGTTCCAGAGTTGGCCAATCCATTAATGAAACTGGATCTCCACTTTCTGTTCAAAGAAATCTCCCTTCTGCTACAAGAATGATCCCTAGAACAAGCAGCAGCAACATCAGCAGTAGCAGTAATAATTACTCCACAGATGAAAGCAAAGGAGTGAAGCAGCAATCAGCCCCTGTGAAAATCCCTGATTGGTCAAATATTAGTAATAAAAAATCAAAGACTAAAGCCCTCAAGTATGATTACCATGATGATTCTGATGATGATGAGAATCGTGGATTTGTTGATGATGCTGAGGAAGATAGTTATGATGATGATGATGATGATGATGCGTACGACTGCAAAGTTCCACCACATGAATTTATTGCACAGAGACTAGCAAAGAGTCAAATTTCTTCATTCTCAGTGTTTGAAGGTGTTGGGAGGAAACTCAAAGGGAGGGATTTGAGCAAAGTGAGGAATGCTGTTTTAACGAAGACAGGATTTCTTGAGTAATGTGTAAGTTTTTAATTTGGTTGCTCTTCTTCATGTACTCGTATAATTAATTCTGGTATTTAATTAGTTTATACTTACACATATATATATATATAAGTATTTATGTGCATAGGAAATGACGGTTTTATGATGCTTTCATAGTCTAGAAAACTTTTTGCTAGGGTCACATATGTATAAGATTAGAGATCCATCATTCTTATGTAAAAAAAATTTGTGTATTTTAATGGGTATTTTCTATATGGGTTTTCTCTGTTCTTGCCTCTCGCTTCTTACTCTCCATTGCAACAACACAAAAAATAAGATAATAATAGAGGATGTGAACGGTGCATTATTTCCACCTACCCTATTGCAGAACTGCACTTTTATCAACCTTGATTGAGAGTAAGATTCTGATTGGGATTGATGTCGACATGACAATAAAATTATTAGTTCCTAAGCATACGCAGACGGGTGATTTAGTAAATATTATTATCTTACTTTCAAATTAATCATAGACAAAATAATGTCACACTATTGAAGTGTGTGAATATCTGTTGTACGTTTTACAAATATGATAAAACAATATCAACCACAAGAATGTTGATTGAAAGGACAGAGGAATAAGAAATATGAGAAATGTGCAGAAAGGACACATCTAATCACATTAATATTTGTGAAAACTACACGTGAGAAAGAATAGTAGATTGACAAAAACTCCACCTTTAATTTGGCTGAAAAAGATGTGATTTTGGTAGATGCTCCTTCTCAACATTTAAAATGAAATTCTCTCCACCAATATTTTTGTAAACATTTTAAAATGATTTTATAATAATTGTTAACAATAAAAAATAAACCCCACTTATAAGAGTGATGTTAGTGGGTCCCTTTAGATATTAGATACTCTCAAGGGCACTAAAATAAGATAAAAAGTACTAGGTCTAGGAGTTGAACAGCATCACTCCGTTTAACTAACAGAGAAATTATCATATCAAACGTATACGCGCAATTAATTATGTAGTGTTTGGGCCGGGCCATTTCAAATTAATTAAAATAAGTTTCAATTACCATTTTCATGGTTTAAATAAAATACGGAAATTTGACAAGTAGTGCTACAAAACAAAGTTTTCTTTTGCTTCCTTTTAAGTCTTTATCATGCCTAACAGCTTGTCCGTTTCCTATTCGTTTGTACTCTTTTGAGACACACTTGCGGCATAATTTTTATTTATTTTTATATAATTTTTATTTGTCAATTAAATAATAAAAAATTATTATATTATTATTGTTGTTGTAAATATAATATAAAAATTTAAATCTTTTTTTTAATGAAATCAGAGAAAGGGTCATCTTGTAGCTCCAATTCCATCATCAAATGGTAATCAATTTAACTCACTGCTTATCAATTTAAATAGTGTAGCAATTTATATAAACAAATGAAGAATAAACAAATTTCATCTGTCTCATATTAGAGTTTGGAAGAGCATGATCCCCATCCCCAACGCTAGGCCTCAAATTTTTAAAAATTTTATATGACAATTTCTAATTTAGCCTCAAAAGTATGATATATTTATATTTTAAACCCCAACATTTTGAAAAGTAAGCAATTCAATACGCGTTCTAAAATTTCAGTCCACCAACTTTACTCATTTTGACATTTTAACCCCCCAACATCTTATTTTTGCATGCCACAGAATAGAGATTATATCATTGGACCAGATCACCAGAAAACAAGACAGGAAAGACAGGCAAACCAATTGATACTAACAAAGTGTCATAAATTCACTTATATATGGACATGCAATAAGGCTAAAGACCAGAACAGCAACAACGATAGTCACATGGCACTTCACTTAATATAAGGACATTCAATAAGTTAGAGACCAAGAACAGCAACAGCCAGAATTAATCACGCGGGACTTCGTGTACTCTTTGTCTTAGATATCAACATCAAACGCGACTCAGATTCGACTCAAAATATGTTGAAATTTCTTCAACCTTTGCTTCGTTGAACCTCCCTTTGATTTGCTCCACCGCCAACGTTTTCAGCTCTTCCACTTCTTTCTTTGATCCCAACCTCTGCATCATCCCCACGTAGAAACCATACCTTCTCAATCTCTCTATCTCCTCTTCACTTCCACCTCCTAATATGGCTCCGCACGCCGCCCCGAGTTAAAATTTGGAGGCAGAAAGGATCTTTTCTATATTCAGCAAAAACGGCTACTTCCCAGAAAATACAATGCTAGCTTTTATACAAGTAAGAGAAGGATTTTTGTTAAAACCTACAGCACACAGAACTGATCAATCTGCACTAATTCAATACAAGCATGTTATGGTCACCATCACTGCAGGATTGCTTCTCTGTACGCTGTGAGCATGGTCCCTGCAGTGTGTGTTCTTTATTGTACCAGCACGCATGCCTTTTGTCTTCTTTTATCTGTTGACATCCATGCTGCTGTGTTGGTTGGGTAATGCTGTCACATGATTGAGGTTCAACTTCTTCAACATCCTCCCTCAAGCTCAAGGTTTTCTCTGTGACCTTGAGCTTGTTTCTGAAATGAGAGAATTTCCCAAAGCTTAGGGGTTTGGTCAGAATGTCTGCTGTTTGCTCTTGACTGGATATGTACTGGATTTCAATTTCTCCTGCTGAGACTTTATCTCTTATGAAGTGCAAGTCTATTTCTATGTGTTTTGTTCTGCCATGAAGGACAGGATTAGAAGCAATAGCTGCTGCACTGATGCTATCACTCCAAATCACTGGTGCTGATGGAATAGCCATATTTAGTTCACTAAGCAGTGAGCTTATCCAAGTAATTTCGGCACATGTCAATGCAATGGCCCTGTATTCTGACTCAGCACTTGATCTTGCCACCACATGCTGTTTTTTTGAACTCCATGACACCAGATTACCACCTAAGAAAATGCAGTAGCCACTAATGGACTTTCGATCATCAACATCACAGCCCCAATCTGCATCACAAAATCCTACCAGATCATTGTTGTTGGAGGTGGTGAATTCCAAACCATAGTCCTTTGTGTCCTTTAGGTACCTTAGTACTCTTTTACAGGCAGTCTAATGTGGAACTAGGGGCTTTGCCATGAACTAGCTTAGCTTGTTCACTGCATATGCCAGTTCAGGTCTAGTTAAGGTAGCATATTGAAGTGCCCCAATCACGCTTCTATACAAGGTTTCATCTTGGAATCCAAACCCTTCAGTTTTAGAGAGTCTTTCCCCAAGAGCAAGTGGAGTATTTGTTCCTTTACAACCACTCATATTGACTCTATTCAGTAATTCCGAAATGTATCTGCTTTGTGAGAGTACGAGTTTTGATTTTGTTCTGTTAACTTCAATTCCGAGGAAGTAATGCAGTTGTCCCAAATCCTTCAGTGCAAAGATTTTATTCATTTGGCAAATGATTCTTTCTATTTCTCCATTGTTACTGCCTGTGACCACAATATCATCAACATATACCAAGATGATTACCAAATCTCGTCCAATCCTTTTGAAGAAAAGAGATGTATCGCACTTTGAGTTTTCAAATCCCCATTGCTTCAGTGCATTCTTCAGCTTCTCGAACCAAGCTCTTGGAGCTTGTTTTAATCCATATAGAGCCTTTTTTAATTTGCACACATGGTTAGGTTTAGTGAGGTCAATGAATCCTTCTGGTTGTGTCATGTAGACTGTTTCTGTCAATTCACCATTCAAGAATGCATTATTCACATCTACTTGTCTCAAAGCCCAGTTGTTGATCACTGCAAGGCTCACAACAATTCTGATTGTAGAAGCCTTAACCACTGGACTAAAGGTTTCATTATAATCTACACCTGCCGTTTGAAGATACCCTTTGGCGACTAGTCTTGCCTTGAACCTGGAAATTGTTCCATCTGGATTCATTTTTACTTTATAAACCCATTTGTTACCAACTAATCTCATATCTGAAGTATATGGCACAAGTGTCCAAGTTTGGTTTTCTTTCAAAGCAGTAAATTCATCTGTCATTGCTTGGCTCCATTCTGGACTTGACAGGGCTGTTTGAACATCTTTGGGAACCTCAGTTTCAGGGTGTTTTCTGACAATGCTTGAGTAGATCTTTGGTTTGAAGATTCCTGCTTTAGCTCTAGTTATCATAGGATGTGTTGGCAGTAGGCTTTGTGTTTGCTGTGGTGTAGGTGTTTCAGGTGATTCAAAGTTTGAAGAGGTAGTGTTTGGTTGATATTGATGATGTAGGCTACGTGTACTTTGAGTTTCTTCATCAAGGTTTTGAAGGTTTTCCACTTCTGCCTCTTGTGTGCCAAGATTGGTGATATCAACTGCTGTGTCGACATTTACGGTTGAGTTTACTGACTTAGGCTTGACTACATGGAACTGACTAGGCTGATTGGGTGACTCAGGGTTAACTAGACACTGATTTTTTCTGAAATTAGGATCATTTTCAAAAGGGAAAGAGTTTTCATTGAAGACTACATGCCTAGCAATGTATATCCTCCCTGAGTGATGCAAACATAAATATCCTTTATGGAAAACACTCAATCCCAGCAAAACACATTTGGAGGTATGAAAGTTCAATTTATGTTTATTGTAGGGCCTTAAAAATGGGTAGCATTCACACCCAAACGTTTTAATCATTGAAAAATCTGGTTTCGTGTGAAAAAGGGCTTCAAATGGTGAGATATTTCTTAAAACAGGAGTTGAGATTCTATTTATAAGAAAGGTAGCTGTGTTGAAGGCTTCCCACCAGAATTTCAATGGCATGCTTGCTTGAGCTAACAACGTGAGACCAGTTTCTACAATATGTCTGTGTTTTCTCTCGGCTTTTCCATTTTGGTGATGGGTATATGGACATGAATATCTTAATGTTATTCCTGTTTGTTTCAGGTAAGGCTCAAATGTTTTGAATTCACCTCCCATATCACATTGGAATGCTTTAATTTTCTTATCTAGCATAGTTTCAACTTGTGTTTTGAATTGTTTGAAGATGTTCAGTGCTTCCCCTTTGGTTTTCATGGGATATATCCAAGTAAAGTTGGTTTTATCATCAATGAAGGCTATATAATATCTATAGCCTTGATTTGACAGGATTGGTGCTGGCCCCCAGAGATCAGAATGTATAATCTCTAGAGGTATTGATGATCTAGTTTCTGTGCTTTTGAAGGTCAGTTTATGCAATTTCCCAAATTGACAAGCTTTGCAGAAACTCAAGACTGATTTTCTATTGATATTGTAGTGAGTACAATTTGATAGACTCTTTTCCAAAGAAAGAAAATGTGGATGTCCTAGTCTCCTATGCCATACATTCCAGTCTTCATCTACATCTAGTTTTCCAGTGTACTCTGAGTTGTACGAACAAAATGAAAACATAGACTTAGGATTCTTGAGTGGTGATCTATCCTTTTGTGTTGAGAAAAATGAGAGTGAGGATGTGGTAAGACTGGAAGGACAACACACCAGCTGATATAATCCATCCTTAGCCACTCCTTGCAGTAGTGTTTTCCCTTGCAACTTGTCCTTGATTAAACAAAAGTGTTTGTCAAAGATGATATTGATGTTGTTATCAGAAATTAATTTAGATACACTAATCAAATTTTTGGTTATTGCAGGCACATGTAAAATATCCTTTAGGTGAAGGTGCTTGATGTCTTGTGTGTGTGCTGTGGGTAGAGATGCATAGCCTATGTGAGTGATATTGAGTAAGCATCCATTACCTACTACCAGTTGTTCTTCACCCTTGAACTCAGATCCAATGGAGAGATTTGCAAGGTTGTTGGTGACATGATTTGAAGCTCCACTGTCCAAATACCAAGCTGGGTCAATTGTGGTTTCAGGATTTGCTACGTAGGCCTGCTTCAGGTTGTTTCTGCTGCCAGTCCTTGGAACGAACTTCTTGTTGAACCTGTTCCAGCACCTATAAGCCTCATGCCCTGGTTTGAAGCAAATTTGGCATATAGGTTTATTGCCATCTTCACCCATATGTTTTTCTTTCCAATTGTTCTCAAGATTTCCGGCATGCTGGTTTTGATTTGTTCTCCGTGACCAGTTCTTGTTGTTGAAGTTGTTGTACCTATGCTGCACATAGTTAGCTGTAACATTTGTTCCAAAATTGATGCTTGCACTGGACTGATTCTTTTCTACTCTTCTCTCATGACTGATCAACATGGAATAAACTTCTTGAAGAGGTATTTTCTCTGGCCTGGAAGTGATATTGACAACTACAGGGTCATACTCAGATCCTAAGCCCTCCATAAGAAAAAGAATCAGTTCACCATCTGTCACATGATTCCTTGCACATCTCAGATCCTCCACCAGAGATTTCATCTTCAAGTAGTACTCATTCATTGGCATGCTTTCCTTTTTGGTATTGTGAATCTCACTTCTGAGCTGCATTGTTCTTGCAGTGGTTTGAGCCATGAAATATTTTTGCAGGGCACTCCATAGATCAAGTGAGGTTTTACATTCAAGAACAATACCCAAAACTCCTTCGGACATAGAGGAAAGCAGCCAGCTCATCAACATTTGATCTTGTTTTTGCCATAATAGGTACTCAGGATTGATGTTGGTGACTACATTCTGCTCCTGGTCTATGCTAACAAGCATACTTCTGGGTATTTGTTGATTTTCATCAATGAAATCTTCAAGGCCGTTTGCTCTTATGCTTGGTAAAACTTGAGTCTTCCACAACAAATAATTAGAGTGAGCAAGCTTAATAGGGGCAGCAAAGACAAAGGATGTATTTGGCTGAGTTGTTGAGGAAGGATTTAAAGTAGTTGCATTGCTATTGCTGCTGGTTGCCATAGCTCTGATACCAAGTTAAAATTTGGAGGCAGAAAGGATCTTTTCTATATTCAGCAAAAACGGCTACTTCCCAGAAAATACAATGCTAGCTTTTATACAAGTAAGAGAAGGATTTTTGTTAAAACCTACAGCACACAGAACTGATCAATCTGCACTAATTCAATACAAGCATGTTATGGTCACCATCACTGCAGGATTGCTTCTCTGTACGCTGTGAGCATGGTCCCTGCAGTGTGTGTTCTTTATTGTACCAGCACGCATGCCTTTTGTCTTCTTTTATCTGTTGACATCCATGCTGCTGTGTTGGTTGGGTAATGCTGTCACATGATTGAGGTTCAACTTCTTCAACACCCCGCACGCTTGTAACTCGCCTTCCTTTTTCTCGTACGTGTGATTCTTCATTTCTTCGCACTTCACACCCTTACCCTTGGATTCACTACGTTGAAGTTCATTATATTGCGCGTATACCATCCCCGCTGACCCGATAGCACGTGTGATCTCGCTTATTACACGTAATATCCGACCCGAGATATCCCGGTCCGGGTTGTCGGAGTTGGCCAGTAACTCAAGCCCAAATGGGATCATTCCATCCCCGACTAAAAGCTCGATGTTTGAGCTGAAAGCATGATACATCACAGGCTTGGATTTGGGTTTGGGCATAAGACTAGGCCTGTCTGATAGCCGAAGATTCTCGTGAACAAATGATGCTGCGTATATAACATGTAATGCAGCAGCAGCAGCTGTGGCTTGTTCCCGGCGGCCTCCGACGAGCTCACACCCCGCAATACACAAGGCCGGGGCCATGTTAACCGGCACGGAGAAGACCAAATGGCGCATGGGCTCGTAAACATCGACCGGCTCTTTTGCAACGATGGCCTGCTTGAGATGGGATTCAATATCCTCATGTACAGATGCCCAGTATGGCTTCTTGTAGCACATGGTCACCATCATGGGTCTGTGAGACATCGATGGACGGCGCTGATTTCGTTTGGAGACAACATGGGCTGTTAGGTTGAGGTTGGCTAGAGCTGTAGCCATGGCCATAGCTGCAAGTTCAGAAGAAAAAATATGAAGATTTTTGTGAGTAAATTAAGCAGAGAAAGAAGTCATCAAGAAATCAATGATGTTGTAATTTATGTGTCATGCAGTATGATAGCGGATGGTTGGTATGGTGTAGTAAAGGGCGTGTTAAATGAGGCAAATTCAATTTTGGTGGACCGTAAAGGTTGACTCACGTCGGCATATTATATTAGTGGAATATGCCAAAAAAATAAAACAACGTTGTAGTTTCATGATTTGAGGACGCTGACTAAAATTATTGTTAGGCCTAAATATTTTAATAAAGGAAGGAAATCAAGGATTATCGAGGAATTTTATAATTTTACTGTATATTGTAATTTGGCAATAGATGGTTAGTATGGTGCGGTGAAGCATGTGGTGAAGCAACACGTATAACTATGATAGACCGGTAAAGTTGACTTTGCGTGCGTCGGCATGAGTATGATCACAAATTTTTATAATTGGTACAACATCGTAGTTTCCATAATGTGATGACGTAGACATCTTTCTAAGTAGCACATGTACGAATGCGATATTTTATTCACTTGTGTTTCTCGTGCTGTGGCATAAAACACGGGAGAAATTTTTCTATCGGGGTTTTAACACTTACCTCTCTAGAGGTTTCTACTTTTAACACATAAAAAAAATATAAGAAAATACATATTTACCTTCTCTTTGACCATCCAATTTCGTTAATTAACTATTATAATTAAGGATAATTTGGTAAACTCAATCCAACTTTACTCTTTAACTCACTATTTTTGAATTTTGGAGAGTAAGTTATTCTCTTAAAACCTAACAATCTCACTCTAGATTTGAGGACGAAAAATTACTTGCTGTACAGAAAATGTAACACTTTCATGAGGAGTTTGTATCATATCAAAGTGAGTTGTTTTTATTTCAAGTAAGTAAGCCAAAGTAACGTCGCCTCTATCACCAATTAGTATCATAAAAAGAGCCACGTGGGAAAGATGACTTATTATCATGCCAGCAAAAAGGGAAAGAATCATACCAATAATTCGAAGCTGGATCGATGGCCCGAAAGATTACAGTAATGAGCAGTAGTATGGATTGTACAGACGAGGGAAAAAAAAGTAGGTGAATCTGGAGGTAATGTAGTAATAACATTACAAAATTCAATGTTGGATAATAATGATAGGGTTTTGTTGGATACTAGAATGAATATAGATTCAATATTTGTGCTGGATAAAATACAATCACAAAAGAAGGACGACGTAGTTAGTAAATTTGATGTATGGCCTGATCTCGTAGTCATAAATAATGGTGAAAAGAGTTATTTGTAAAAGGAAACGAAGAATGCGTTGTTTACATTCCTTTTTTTTTTTCCTTCTTTTCCATCTTTGAAAAGTCAACAACACAAACTAAAGAAAAATAGTGAAAAGAGTTTGCTTGTAGATGATACAATGTGGACCACATGTGCTAATCCAAACAATAAAAAAGAACACATTTTAAAAATTAACTCCTGCAATAGAAACAACGTGGACTCGTATGTGTAATAGAAACAACTAAAAAAAGCTAAATTTTCAGAATTTGTAAAGCTAACAAAGAAGGGCATTATAATTATTTCAACATTGACTAACCATTTTGGATGGTCAGATGAAAGATACGTATGTATTTTCTTATACTATCTCTCTATGTGTTAAAAACAAAAATCTCATAAGAGGTATATGTTAAAACCCATTTTTCTTTTTTAAAAAAAATCCTAATTCATCTTATATTAAGTCGTAAAAATTCATCGTCACGAAAGAAAAATAAAATAATATCAACAAATATTTTATTAAGTTCACATTTTTAAAAAAATAATAATGTTGAATTAAGTACTCTTTTATTATTAATAATAAATTTCAAAATAAATTTTAATTTAAAATATTATTATTTAGAATCTTGTATTTTATTGGAGTGTAAAAATTCATTCATTCGTGTATTACCTCAAATTAATTAAACTTATTTTAAGAACAAATTGGATGAATTTTTTTATTTGATTTAAAATAATAAAGAAATATATTGTAATAAATACTAATAACAATAATAATATATTAATAATTACTGAATTAGGTTGTTGGCGGAATACCTTATTTATCAGGACGGTCTTCCCTCCCTATTTTGGTATCAGAGCCATTTTTATAAAAAAATATATATATTCAAGTATACTCTATAGTTGCGGCTTAGTACAATCTTCCACATCATAATAGATCTAATTTTCCAGTTTCTCTTGATATATAAATATTTTTTTAAAAAAATAGTTTTGTTTTATGATTTCAGTGTGAAAAGAAGTGTTCATCGTCATATTTCCCCAATCAAAGTCTACAATTTTTAGATCCAAATCCTCCATCTCTTCCCTCTCTAGATCCTCCTCATCTCTTTCCTCTGCTCCCTCTTCACCTTCTTCAACTAACTCCATCCAAAAAACCTATGCATATAAAGTATCTAGCTTATATAAAATAGAATATTTTCCCAACTTCGACTTTATTCCTATTAATAAACTTTCCTTCTTAAATTTGTACCATGTAAACAGAAATCTTTTATCCTCTTTTGCTCACTCTATAAAAATCCTCATCCATCCTCCTCAACAAAAAATCAAGAAATATGTCCAGTGTAGCAGATTTAATACTCACCAATTACCAGCAACACTGGGAGAATAATTTGTTCAAATTAAGATCTTAGATTTTCCCATCTCCTCTTGGAACAGAGAAGGCTTTACCCACATCCACTTTGGTGGAATAAGGTTCGGCCTCACCTACCATGCCAGAAAAGGCCTACCGATCACCTCTAGAAACGCACTTGTTGACACCAGATTTTCTCACTATGAACATGCTTGCATCGAAATAGTTCAACCATCCCTCAATGCAGGAACAGTAACGATCACCATGTTCCCAAACTTTTGTATGCCTACAAATGATCCACAACTCTCCTCTTTTCTGAAACTTCAAGTTCAGATTTTAGGAGCCGTCTTAGATGTCCATACATACATGGCCACTCTTCATTACCAGCTGATCTATAGAGTTCAAAATCACGTCATGGATATTGCTCTTCCAAACCAAATTACAAATTCCATCTTCATCAACGTGAAATCAGATCAAGTATCCAGTTGCACCTACATCCCCAACCAAATCACTAAAGAAAAGCTCAAAGAGCTTCTTTCTTCATATTGGGTAACAAATTATGAAAAACAACATGCAACACTGGCTACATCAACTGCTCGGATCTCTTTTACAGAACCAACTTTTACATTACCTAACAGTGACAGAACAAAGATAAGCTTTGAACTACCCAAAACATCAGACACTACTTTTTCTACCCAATTTGAAATCGAGTCCACTGTCCCATAGATTTATACCTTTACAAAAGACGGCAGCCCAATTTGATGCACAACACCACATGATCCAGAGACCCATCAAGGACATCAGCCTTGTTTATCATGTATATGTGATGTGCAAGTCTGAACACATCTCAACGTTCTAATTAACAATGTCACGTGCATTGCAATGGGCTTATATGGCCCCATCTTCTTCAAATTTTTTAGTTGAGATTTCGTTTAATATTATTTAACAATTTTAAATAAATTCGTAATTTATTTAGAAATTAATATATTACTAGTAATTAGCGTTAGTTATTGTTACTATTATAATTTATCAATTTGACATCTTTACCTATTAAAAAATATACGAATTTTTTTTTAAATCAAAACAATAATCAATCAAGACAAAAATCATCTATTCACAAAAATTTTCCTCACATCCACAAACAAAATTTTTTAAATAAAAATGGTGGTTAAGATATAAAAACGAGATTATGGTAGCTGTTGGTACGTAATATCAATTATCAATGATGTTTATGACTTTATTCCATCAATTTCCCCTAGAGTTAAACGAACAACTATTAGTAAATTGCCGTGCGACAAAATCCAAACTCGACAAAGGGCGAAATTCTCGACGATAAAACAAACTTTTTTCGGACAAATCTTACGTTCATTTTATGTTTGTTGAAGTTAGCAACCATGCTAAGGCAGACCAATAGTAACGGAGCAGCTACTATTTTCAACGAGATTTGCTTTTTGTACACTTCACTGTATAATTTTCTGGAGAAAATTTATTCCACTCTATTTTCTACCAAAAAAATCATACTATAAAATACATTGGGATTGTATTTTATTTTAAATTTCAAAAGTATAAAAATTTATAAATTTTATTAGCAATGAGCCAATGAGCACTCGAGTCACAATCTCAAACGGCCCTGAGTCTTAATCGATTATCATAGCGTAAGGTTAGTTACGTAATATCAGTTTGGATTTGATTTGGGTCCAAGCAAAATAATAAAGGTTTGGGGCTTAAAATTTAAAAAAAGAAAAAGAAAAATCGGCCCAGCCCAAGGCCCCAAGAGAAGCAATTATGTTCTCACACTTGACATCAAAGTCAAAAACAGAGAATGGAAAAGTACACAAATCACGTGTGCGTTAGAATTAAATAGAACGGAAGATGAAAATGATCATGATGATGATCATGGTAATGGTGGGTAGTCCTACTCCTTCCCCTACATGTGCTTCCTGTGATTTATTTTTTTTCTTTTTTATTATTTATTTAATTACTTGTGTCATCTCCTCTTACTTATTCCACCTAAAAATATATATTTATTTATATAACAGATTAAAATTGATTAATTATGAATGTATTTAATTAAAATACTAAATTAAATTATGTAAAATAAATAATTAATTTCATCTGCAATTCAATATCATATGATTGAAGGCGTAGTAGTAGGGTGGAGAACACCTTTCAATTTCATAGCCGAGAATGTGAAACCAGCTGTCATGCTAGCCCCACTCCATGTGAGGTTCCAAATTTCAAATGGTTACTCAGCAAAAAAACGACAATGAATAAATAAATAATACATGTTTTAAATATATATAATATAAAATATTTTTTTTTTGATAATTTTTTAAAAAAAACTTACTAAGCAAGATAATAGGAGCATATTTTTTTTAATTAAAATTCATATTATACATCAGTGGGTCAAATTTATGTGGGGATTATTAGTACAATTAATATGCATTATAAAAGTCAAATTGTAATTAATTAACAAAATACATGTTCGCGCTTGTTGCAAGCCTATCAATTTATTTATTGTATAATAATATATACTCCTTAATTAATTACTTACCGATTGATTTCATATTTTTAGAAAAAAATTTATTGATATTTATTTGAGTAATTTTCTCTCATTTGCCCACTATACCAAACAATTCACTTGATTAAACTGATGAAAATAATTCAACATGTTGAATAATTTTGCTTAATATTGATTTATATGTGGTTGATGGGATATCCTACATAGTGAGAATAATGTCGGTATACCAAATTAATTAATTAATTAATTAAGCATAAAAAGAGAAAACAGCAATCATGTTGATATAATAGCCTCCTTGTCAATATCTCTTTCTGACTCGTAAAATCATGTTCTTATTACAGTGTTTCCATGCAACAAGTGAGAATTTTTAATCAAATAAAGAGAGAGAGTGAAAAATCATGGGCAAGCACTTGCTAGCTGCTTTTCTTTTTGTCGTCTAAAGCATATAATTTAACAGTAAACAGATAAAACTAGCCGACATTCAATATGTATAAACTATACTACACGTATGGCCTACAATTCTTATAATATATTTTGAAAACTTTTTATGTTTATTATGATGAATACTGGAAATACGAATGAATACACACATGTAAGTCACATGAATGTTCAAAAAATCAGGTGACAGAATGGGGCTGAAGCCATCATCACTTCAATGGTGAAAACAGGCTTTTTGTAATGAACTTGATCAGTGATCACCATGCATGAGAACGAGCTGTAGAAATTCCATTATTATTTCACGCGTCATGTTCACTGCACGTGCTCCATGTGTAACAGGACATTCTTTTTTCACCAGTGTTAGCTCTGTTGTGTTTGGAATGATTGAAACTCAGGGAACTCAGTTCAAGTACAAAAGAGATAAATCGTAACAGAAATGGCCTCTGTTTGTGTTCCATTGATCTAACAGAGGCTTTAAAAAATTCAGCATTCGTTGAGATGACAGCCTATGAATATAATTTCCTTAGGCATGTGACCCTGTTTTCTGCTCAGTTTGGTTTAGCTTTCGTTAGTATTTTTGCCTGCAATTTTGTCTTTCCTTAATGGGACATTCAGTGCATCCCCCATTTCTTTTTCTGATTTAATCACTAAGTGACAAGTACAACACTTCTGGCTTCTCTTCCGAAAATGCTACCCTATATCAATTATAACACCAAACACAATGATTTCCAACACTATACTTTTGCCCTTAATCCCAATCCTTTTTAACTCTAGAAAAGTCAAAACTTTCCTGTTTAGTGACTCGATCAACCTCCAGGTCACATGATTATCACTCGCCCTTTTATGGTAAATCTTAGAAACTTCTAGTACATTTTAAAATTCTTTCAGATATATATATATTTTTAATTGGCATGTGGTTTTTCATTAAATATATTAACCATTCAACACTAAATTAATTACTAAAATTTTGTAAAACTTTGAATAGACCAAGATCTACTGTAAGTATTTTAACCATAGTAATGAATGGACCCATATGGTTATGTTATCAAAAGAAATCAATGGAACCATTTTGTGCACCTACTTGATGCCAATAAACCAACAAAACATCAATGTATTGTGATTAATTATCGAAGATACTAAGAGCTTAGTAGGATAGGTTAGTTATAATGTCAGTATGATAATTGGGATTGCACAACTAGGACGAATTTGAATTTAGCAAGAAAGAATGGTTGTTTAAGGTCGGTTCTGTATTTTACTACTCTCTCTCTCTCTCTCTCTCTCTCTCTCTCTCTCTCTCTCTCTCTCTATATATATATATATATATAAAACAAATATAATGCTGAACCCTGAACAGTCTAGTTGTTGAGTCTTCTCTTCTCCTCTCTTCTCCTTTCGTTTCTTTTCAACAAAACCCATTAGAGGGTAACATTTGCAGTGCAAATACATTTAAGAATCAAACATCAGAGATAAGGATTTTCTAGCCTTTTAAAAGTCTTCTAGAGATAGAAACAGGGATAGAGACATCAAGCAAACAAATTTACCATTGTTTGCTTGCGTCTAGAGTTGAGCTGTGTTGAGTTTAGAGAAAAAGTTGGATATCTTGGATCTGAATTCGGGTCTGCTGAGTGGGTGGACTTGAGATTTGCAATGGGTGTTTGTTTGATTTAGCTGTTGGTTGGTTTTTCTTGCTGTTGATTGGTTTTAGAAGAGAGAAAGAGCAACATGACTTGGAAGAGTAGAGGAGGATTAGACTCAAATGTTAAAAGTTTTGTGTCCAGAAAATGGACTCTTTTGTTTTGTATTGGTTGTTTTTGTGCAGGGATGCTCTTCTCTGATAGGTAATTTTCTTCATCTGTTGCATTTTCTAGGAAATCCTCAAACTTTTATTTGGACTTTTTTCTTGATTGCCTTTTTAGTTTCTATGTGTAATTCAGTGGTAGTCGTTATTCTGAATAATTTGTGTTCTCTGAATAATTGATTTTATGTAATTTTCTGTCGATATGTATGGCAATTGTTTCGAAAAATGATTTTTTTTCCTTCAAATGATGTGGTTTGGTAGATTTGATAGCTAATGTATGCCGTCCTTTGGATTGTGAATACAGATGGATCTGCAATCATGCTACGGGTTCAAATTCATTCAAAACTTAGAATTTGAATTCTCAATTTCATTTTGGTCCTTAGCTCAGATTTTAAAGTTTTAGATGATGGTCAATTCAAGTTTCAATGGCTATTAACTCCAGTGTCGGCTGTTAAAGAAAGTACTGTTTTTGTCAAAAAATGATAGAACTTATCAAGTCAAGATCTTTTAACAAACTGCCATGCTCATTGGCTTGTGCTTTTAAAGGTGCCTTTATGGATGTTCTATTTCTGGTTTGGCAGCTCAATTTTGGTCCAAGGAAGCTGTTTCTTTGGTTGCTGCCTTGATTTGGAATTTGGGATCTGGTTGGGTGCTGTATAATACAAACACAGTAAATACTCCGGCTGATTGAAATCTAATTTGAAACTTTCACTATGATCAACTACAGCTACTCAAGGATATTTGTGCATTTGTTTCTGCTGTTCCAATTAGATCTGCGTCAACTTCTTTTTCAGTGTCTCCTAGTTCAATTATTGAATCTGACTTGAGCTGATTTTTTTTTGGCTATATGGATAATATCAAATGTCTTTGATGATTTTTGTGTCTTCACTTCAAAGCATCAGTAATGCATGCTTTTGTATAAATTTGTTCGGAGGATGTTACTGTGTGGATTGTAGGATATGACAAAGTAATCAATTCAGTGTTTAAGCTACTTTTCACCCTATATTCTTGTTGTACTAACTAGGATGTGTTGGATACAGAATGTGGGTGGTGCCTGAGGTGCAAGATATACCAAGAGGAACGGGGGTTGAAGATGGAAAGCTGAAACTGGTGTCAGAGGGTTGTGATTCAGTTAGTGTGAGTATTCACTAGAAACACTTGATTGAACACTTTTGTCACCTTGAATTGAATATTTATTAGATTGTTAACATGTTGGGTGCTCATTTCTTTTCCCTTCTGTTTAATTTCATTAGAAGGATATGAAGCGTGAACCAGAGGAAATTCTTGGGGAGGTTTCAAAGACTCATCATGCTATACAGTAAGTTGTTGTGGGGTTTATATATCTTAATTGCAATGAAGTTGGCAGCAAGTTAATTTGTTGATGCATGCAAAATGCAGAACACTGGATAAAACAATTTCCAATTTGGAGATGGAGTTGGCAGCTGCAAGGGCCGCACAAGAGTCTATTATTAATGGTTCTCCCTTGTCAGACAACTTAAAGATTAATGAATCAAGTGGGAAAAGGAAATATTTAATGGTTGTAGGTATCAATTCTGCTTTTAGCAGCCGAAAGCGAAGAGATTCGGTTCGTGCTACTTGGATGCCACAAGGTATGAGGATTATTACCTGTGTTTCCAAATTTTATTTTTTCAGCATATAATTGCTTTTGATTGACCATATTGATCTTTTGTGATAATTTCTTATATATTTAATTGATTGGTTAATTAATATTTATTTATTTGCCTGAAAACTAGGTGAGAAAAGAAAGAAGCTTGAGGAAGAGAAGGGCATTGTCATGCGCTTCGTAATAGGCCACAGGTGTGTATAGCATTTTTTTTAAAACACGCTTTGGGTCAATGAGTGATTTCTGCGTAATGCTTAGTTTACAGAAAATGTCTCATGCATGAGACAGGTCAGTTCGACGCTAACCACCCAAAGAAAGGGTGAATTCCAGCATATGAGTAAGAATGCAAGTATTCTATGGCTTTTGCAAGATGGATACCTTGTATTATGAACATGTTTCAGTTGCGCCATCTGTGTCATAGTTCACTATAGTGTGTTCTTCTAAGTGAACTAAGAAGATTGTTTCTCCAATCTGAGTTTCATAACTAAGCTCAGGATTGCTCATTTTCACTGGACAAGGCATCAAAGATGACTTTATGAGACTTCTGTTGACATATTTACAACATTAAATACCCTTAGTTTGTCTTAATTAATAATTATACATATAAGCATTGCCAATTTGTTAGACCAAATATCTTGATGAATGGAATCTGACATACTTCCCAATCTGGTTGTTTCATCTTTAGTGCTACATCGGGTGGTATACTTGACAGAGCCATTGAAGCAGAAGACAAGAGGCATGGCGACTTTTTGAGGCTGGTAGAGCTTCTGTATCTTTTTTCTGTTTCCTTTTTGTAATTATCTTCTATTTCACCAAAAATATGCTGATACATATGAAACATTTTCATTATTAGTAGAATTTAGAGGATGGCAACTAAATTGCTTTATTAATTTTTCTGAAAAAATGTTTCTGCAGGAGCATATTGAAGGCTACCTTGAATTGTCAGCCAAGACAAAGATATTCTTTGCCACTGCTGTAGCTTTGTGGAATGCAGATTTCTATGTCAAAGTTGATGATGACGTACATGTAAATATAGGTAAAAATGCAATTATTTACTTTCTTTTATACATGTTGATATGAAAACGTTTTTCTGTCTTTGTGCTTACTTTCAATTTTTAGTAGATAAGAACCATGTAAGGGAAGATTGTGTGAACTCAATTGCTCGTTTTATGTATGTTATAATTGCAAAGTTGCCTTCCATGGTCATGTTTCTCATGAACTAAAACATGATTGAGGATGACTGTCATTGGATTGAATGAAGTTTTATTTTTTGCATGGCCTGATGGCCACTTTGCCAGACATCATCACTAAATGGTTTCCTTGAATTATTAGAATTGGAAATAGAAAAAAATTTTGTTCTTACACACACTTCTTTTATGCTATTGCAGCAACACTTGGAGCAACGTTGGCTAGGCATCGATCAAAACCCAGGGTGTATATAGGCTGTATGAAATCTGGTCCTGTTCTAGCTCAGAAGTAAGCCAAACATATTCTCTAGGCCAAATTTGAAGAATATAAGAGTCCATCTTTCTGTCCTCACCTTACCACTTTTGGACCTTTTTTGATGAACAGGGGAGTGAGATACCATGAACCTGAATATTGGAAATTTGGTGAAGAAGGAAACAAGTATTTCCGTCATGCCACAGGCCAGTTATATGCTATTTCTAAAGATCTGGCTTCCTATATATCAATTAACCAGTGAGTTTGTTGATCATGTGTAAAGTATTTAAATACTGTTTGTCTAAAGTACATCTGCTCTGACTTGTTTCTCCTGAAATGGTAATATTGTAGACACATGCTACACAAATATGCTAACGAGGATGTTTCACTGGGATCATGGTTTATTGGGTTGGATGTAGAGCACATAGATGACCGGAGACTATGCTGTGGTACCCCGCCTGGTAATTTTTCAAATTTATGAATCTGGTTTTCAGAAGTTACCACTTTCCAAGAGCTTCTTTATTTCCATTTAAGTCCTCCAGTGCCTGGTATGTTCTCTGTGGGGTTTTTCTTAGGAAAAGCTAAATAGGTAAATCAATTAGTAGCCCTTAATATTTGGTTGGAAGATGGCTAATACCGAATACCTTGTACAACAATGTCTTGCTAGCTGTTGTTGCAATGACTGGATGATAGATCAACCTCTCAAAGGCAGCTGCATTATGTTTTGCATATACATAGAAACACCACAATTTTTCCACCCACCTTTTTCAAATGATGCCTTCTATGTGATCAAGACACCAGGATAACTGGCGGAAGGCTAATTGCCTTCTTAACTGGTCCCAATCTGGGATAGCATTGTTGGTGGTTAAAGCAATCCCCACCCACCAACAAATAAGAAAAAGGGAAAAAAGATCTCCTCCATTACTTTTTGCTGTATCTCCTGTTTTTGCTAATGAGATTGCAGATGCATCTTCGTAACTCTGAGCAAAACTGTAATTTTGGTCATGGGATCCTAGCTTGGCATTGGCAAAGTTTAGACCCTCTTTTCTCTCGTAAATCTTCCTGTATTAGTTGATGTTTGGTAATCCAGAGTCATACTACTACTACATGAAGATTGTCCTTCTTTATCACTCTGAATATGTGTGTATTATTATGCACTTTAATGAACAGATAGAGAGAGCAGAAACAGTAAGATGTTAGGAGTGAGTACTGTGGCCAGAATATGGATCTGAAAGTATTAATGCTGTGAATGTTTACTTACCACAGATTGCGAGTGGAAAGCTCAGGCAGGCAATATCTGTGTTGCTTCGTTTGATTGGAGTTGCAGTGGGATCTGCAAATCTGCTGAGAGAATGAAGGAGGTTCACCGGCGGTGTGGGGAAGGCGAAAATGCTTTATGGAGTGCAGCTTTCTGAAAATTATTTTTGAAGAACAGCACAAAAAGAAAAGAAAAAGCAATTCTTCCAGACTCAGGAGGAAGCAAGCAACTGGCTTGAGTTTGTTTTACGGTTCTTGGTACAGGGAAACGTATGTAGTGTCAATTTTAAAATGAGACAAATATGGACCAGGATAGGAGAGATTCTATTTACTGGGTTTTCTACTCTGTTTTAGACTAGGAGGGAGACTCAAAGGCAATTCTTAGAGAGGGAAGAGTTTGTAATTTAGCCATTCTTTGATTGCTCTGTGGGGCATTTTGTAAGCGTGCCATAGCTTATGTAACTTCATAATAACTGCCAATATTTTAGGCTAAGCTTTTGCTGCCGTCTGCTTCGAAAATTTAGCAGCTTTTGCGCTGCTTATGATAGACTTGTACCCTTTTTGTGATTGTAAATAGAATAGTGATGAACTTTCCCTCTTTTGGACACCTTTTCTTGATCCTGAAGCTTCAATTATGCAAACATGAATTGCATTTGTGGTGGGTCAAATGATTTGACTCACGACTCTCCAGGTATAACTCCAGTCAGAGATTATGCATGATCATCAATCTTAGTACATGTAGACTAGATTTTTGCATGTAGTTATGGCAGTCTCCTCTTAAGCATAACTACATAAGTGAAAAGTCTCGTCACCATGAGGTAAGAAAGACGCAAATGGTTTTGTCGTGGGTAAACTGACACCTAACTCAGCCTACTGTACACACACTATGAATTTACAAATGGAGAGATCGAAGCCAGGCTAAATTAATCTTCTCTTAAGCATGAAAGGATAAGATGGAAACTTGGCGTCCATGTGGAGCCAATCATGCCACTTCAAATGGATAATAAAAGAAAATTGCATATGATTTCTTGTACTTGAAAAAAAGCAAAACCACTGCTTCTCACTCATCCCACTAAGCTTGCCCCAGTTATATCCCTACGCTCTTTTCAAACATTTCATTTTCAAAGCCTGAAAAAGGAAAATATTATTATTATTATTATTATCATCTCCATTTCACATTCCACCGTTTCAACAACATTCTCATCATTTTACCTTCCTTTTCTCATTGAACTCCAGCAATTCTTAAGTGTGCAAGTGAGCTTTGTTTTAGTATAAAATGAGAGAAAATCGTGATGATAATGCATCCAGCTCTACTCCCTCCGTACCAATGCTTAAGCTTGTCGATTGTTTCTTTAGAATTACTGCAATTCCTCTCAGTATTGCAGCCATATGGTTAACTGTCACGAACCAGGAGGATAACAGTGATTATGGAATAGTAAAGTTCAGTAATCTCCTAGGGCTCAAGTAAGATATACTTTCAGGTTCTTTGTTGCCAAGCTTCGTTTCTGCTTTCCATGTTGTAAGAATTATAATTAGGAACTGTTCCACAGGTACATGGTTTGCATCAGTGCTATATGTGCTGGTTACGCTTTTGTTGCTGCTGTTTCCTCCTGGGTCAGATCCTTGGTTGCAAAAGCTTGGCTTTTCTTTCTCTCAGACCAGGTTTTGTTTCAACTTCTACATTTCTGTCTTCTTTTTCTTGTTCTTTTTCCTTTGAATGATGAGATTTTAACTTGGCTAATTTTCTTTTGAGCAGATTGTGGCTTACTTAATGCTCACATCTGGAGCTGCAGTTTTAGAGATACTGTACTTGGCTTACAATGGAGATCAACAAGTCACATGGAGTGAAGCCTGCAGCTCTTATGGGAAGTTCTGCAGTAAAATGAAGATTGCTCTTATTCTCCATTCCTTAGCTCTTGGCTGTTTTATCATCTTAGCTGCAATCTCTGCTTTTAGGTTCTTTAGCATGTTTGATCCTCCCTCCGTTTCTTCTAACAAGGAGGTGGAAGAAGAAAGAAGAACCTAGCTAATTGGTCATTCCTTTACAGTTGAGTCACCTAGTAATTCTTATAGTTGAGATTTCAAATAAATAATACATGTATGTTTTTCTTATTGACAATATCAATTTAGAGAGAGATTAATATATAATTGGATCAACTCTTAAAATATGTCATTGTTTATTAAAATGTGAATACAGATTCATTTAAAAAAAAACAAAAAGAACTTCAATCTGTTTTCCAGAAATTTTGAATGCATGCAATCATGGGATGGATTGAATGAATGCCTTGGTAATTGATTAAAACTATCTGTACAAGACAAGCCTGAATAACTTTGTAAATGTTCACATTATAACTTTATCAGAACTTTCACATTTTTTACAGAAATCACTGAATAAGTCCCATTGTAAATTGATTTATTTATGTATTCTGGTAGAAACTTAGATATAAAGAAAGAACTGATCAAATAAAGAGGAAATGATTTGCACCTAACACAATTCACTTTATTGAGGTGGAGGGCTCATGCTTTAGAAAAGCTTAGAGACCCATCATCTCACCCACCACAGAAGAAGCACTTCTTGCTTCTGCTTTTGCTGTTTCCCAAGTCTTTATGAGTAGCTTAATTGGATTACATTAATAATACTTGGGCTTGGAGGTGGATTTGGGTCTAGGCCCAGTGGAAGTAAAACGACTTCGTTTTACTTTTCCGAGTAGGAAATCATATATCTTTAGAAAACAGAATCCTGGTTGGTCTCTCTCTCTCTCTCTCTCTCTCTCTCAATAATTCAGCATCTTCTTCTCCAAGTCTCTTTATTTGCTTTTTGGTTTTAATCTATCCATTCATTTACTTATTTTTTCTTTTGGGTAAATATTTTTCTTTTATCTCACTCTTTGAATCAGTTTATTTGTTGTGGATTACAAAAGACAAAAAAGAGGAAGTTTCTCGAAAAATAGTCCATAATATTTGTATTCCCTTCCCTTGATCAGCATAACAGTAGAGAAGACGAAACTGCAAGAAGCTATGGCCAAGAGCTCCTTCAAGCTTGAACATCCCCTCGGTCCTCTCTCTCTTTTCTCTCGATTTACATGTGATTCGTATTTGATTTATTTATATTCTCCTGGTGATGGCTTGCTAGATGTGTGATCTGTATGATAAAAATATGTGGCTTAGAATTCAGTTTTATAGGGTTTTTTTACATACTTATGGATTTTGTGATCTGGGTTTTTGGTGTTTGAGGTCTTACTGGAGAAAAAAAAAGTAAATCTAGTTTCATTGTAAATCTCCATACCTTATGGAATCGATGGAGTAAAAAGTTACTTTTTTCCGGTAATGCTTGCGGATTTACGTCTTAATGAAAGAGAACTTGTCGTGCATTATAATTTTTAGCATGTTCATGCGTGATTATCAGCTGTAATCCTTTACTCGTAAGGAAAGGGTAAACCAAAACAACTTGGGTAATTTCTGCAGGAAGTTTTCAATTAATTCTATCTTGTTTTTGATGTTGAATTGGGAAATTTGTTTAGTTGTGAGTTGTTCATCTCTAATAGTTTTTTCTGGATTCTTTCTCATAGATGAGCTGTAATGGGCTTGGATGAGATGGGTATGGGTTATGGATACCATAACTATGTGGTATCTTAAAAAGATGATACACCAGGAGAAATCAGTCAATTTCACTTGCAGTTTAAATATATTAAATGAGAACAGTATAAAGTCTTTTGTTTATTTTGAATACGTCTATATCCTGCCATTGCGCGCATCATAGAATTTTCATTGACTCTGCTTTTCAGTTTAGAGAAAGTTTTTTGCCAGTTTGACCTGGACACATGGTCTTCCTAACTTCTTCTGAATGTGTTAACTTTATCATGCCAGAAAGGAGGCAGGCAGAAGCTGCCCGAATCAGGGAGAAATATCCTGATAGAATACCAGTATGAATTTGTATCCCATTCATCATTGACTTTTTTTGATCTCTTGATGTCTTACTAGTAATGCCTGGTTTCAATTTCATGTTTTATCACGTTTCTTGCACTGCATAGGTGATTGTGGAGAAGGCTGAAAGAAGTGACATACCTGACATTGACAAGAAAAAGTTAGGCCCTTTTCAATTTCTTCGATCGAATATGTCATTAGTTTTCTGGTTGAAAATTTGCTGAGGGTAATTCTAATTTGTTGCCAGTCGATCTTGAAAGAAATTGTTACTACCCTTGGGCACTATTAGTAGTGTTGGATCTGGATAATAGTTTTCACATTTTGAATTTGCCCACTTTTGAGATGTACCCGGGTATATATGTCAGTACCTTTTCTGCTGATTCTATAAGATAAATATTCTTCTGATGTCTCATCGATCAATGCAGATATCTGGTTCCTGCTGATCTGACTGTTGGGCAATTTGTTTATGTGGTCCGGAAGAGGATAAAGCTTAGTGCTGAGAAGGCCATATTCATCTTTGTCAAGAATATTTTGCCGCCTACTGGTGAGACGTTGATTCATAATGTTTCTTTCTATGCTATCTGATAAATGTTAACTTCTCCCTTTAATGTATTTTTTTTTTTCCATCACAGCGGCAATGATGTCTGCGATTTATGAGGAAAACAAAGACGAGGATGGTTTCCTTTACATGACCTACAGTGGGGAGAACACGTTCGGAGCATTAGTCTAAAGGCATCCACCTGAACCTGAACTCTTGTAAATAAGACTTCGAAATGATATTATGGAAACATGTAAATTCTTTGCTATTTGCTTTTAACCGAGGGAGCTCTTGCTCTTCCTAGATGCTGCCCCCTTTTAAGGTTTGGATGCATGTGTACCTACCTATCTTACATTAATATGATGCACTTAATCTTAATGGTTTCTTCTATATTGGATGAATAGTTTATGAAAAATATTTGTCAATATTTTTTTCTTTTACAAGGCAAATTCCCATTGTCACTCCCCCCATCACAACCCAAAATGCTTGCTCTTCAGTTATGAGAATTTATTTGGAAAATTTTTCCAAGTGAAAAAAATGATCACTTGTTTTGTGACCAATTTTATAAATCAATTGTTTAGAAATATTAAAATATTAAAAAATGATCACTTTCGAATATAAAGAAAAAAATTGTGTTTGAAAGTATATTTTTTAGCACGTGAAAATATCTTTTTCATGTATAAAAGTGTAAGAAATTTGCTTATGAAAAGTTAGTCATAGGAATACTTTCGTCCAAAATATATCTAATTTGAAATGTGAATAGTGATTATAAACGAAAAATTTAAATTTATTTTATAAATCCTACCAAAAATAGAATGAAATTTTATTCTAGTTAGAAGAAAGGATGATTTCAATCATGTAACTTAAAAGAATGAAGTGAAATGATCTATGCAAAATGGTGATTTCCCCAACCTCATTCTCTCCATTACCCTTGAATTTTTGTCCATTATCCCTGTCTTCCTTGATGAGAATGACGCGAGGGCAAGGGAGAAGAATTTTATGGCTTCCAAAATATCAGCTAAAAGTGAGAAGATTTATAAGGTACATGAAAAACACATTTGTCAATTGTCATTCCGAGGCAGACCGAAGGACTTCCTCTAGCAGTCAATTTCTTTTAAACCGAGGAAGAGAAGGAGAGAGAGAGAGACTCAACAAACATAAACTGAACAGCAAAGAAAGAATCTTCAAATGGATGCGAATGCAGACTTTTAAGGGCATGACTAGTCCATTCATTATGCATGGACCAACAGTGTTAACACTCACCTTCTTTGGCTTTAGTCATTTAACGTTTTGTGCAACATAAGTTTGTTTATGTGTATACATAGATAAACCCAGGATTTTTGTCGAATTTCTTTAATAAAAGCCAAATCAACATGGAATCTTATCACCCATCACTAAAGTTTCCAAGGAAAAGATACAAACTGCATATGGTTTACTTGTAGAGTAAGAAAATTCGTAGAAAGTAGCAAAAATAATATGCCACTTTAGTGTGAAAGTCAATAACATTTATCGCTACTAAATTTGTAGCCAAAGAATAAAATGACCATATTACAATTATCTGCTAGGAATGAGCCTCGGTGGATTGATTGTCGGGCCATATTTTCTTTTGCCCAAAGTTCTTTTATTCTGGTTGTAAGAATGAAACTTTTCCGTGCAAAAACCAGTCTAGCTAATAATGTTTAGGACTTTGTGCAAAGAGATAATGTAAAGGAATCAATGGCATCAGAATTCTGAGATCAATGGTTCATACCTAGCTACCCTAGGAACATGCCTGAAGTAGGACTAAGTAGCTTGAAATGTTGTCATTTCACTTCTCAAAGTGGTCCTAACTTGTCCTTGAATTCACATGGGCTGCAGTTCATCTGCTCTGTCCTAGCAGAGCAGGACTGCATGTGCTTGTATTTTAAACTTTATAGGGTCGAAAAGAGGCTACCTTTCATGCCATATATTTTTCTTGACCTAGCACTACACTAGGGTTCGAAAGAATTTTAAGAGGCAAATACCCTTTGTAGTTGATGGTGTGCGGGTGAGTAAACAGGGTTTTGTAGTATGAAAGATGATATACTACAAGCAATTAATTTTCCATAAACTCTTATTCATTTTGATTAATAACTTAATACTCCCAAGAGAGAGCAATTTAGAAACATGAATAGTACTAAAAACCATACTTGAAAAAGTGCCCAAATAGCTATCTTAATATGTCGTTACATGGATATACAAAGAAATAGTTAGAATTTTCATTGATTCCAGTCTGTACTTTCGTACCCATCAAAAGTCATAGAATATTGAAAAATATAGGTAGCCATCCTATCTCAAAGAGCAAATTAAGATTTAACAGCAAATTCCAGTCTTTCTTCTTTGTGGAATGACCTATTCTGCCTCCAAAATTAGAGAAGGATCCCCACAGCTAACCTTGAATAATGAAAGACATATTAAGCAATGATGATAACGTTTATGGCTTCAGTTCTAATGCTAATTTTAGGCTAGATAAAGTTTGATTAACAAAAGCGACTAAGACTTGGTAAATAATTAAAATTCAAAGATACAGACAACACAACCAGTCATTATATCTTTCAATGTCTAGTTCTCAGTTTGAGAAAAACTAATAGCATACAGATACAGGTCTCACACTAGTATCATTTATTTGCTTATTATACTAACGGTAGGTAGGACAAACCCCATCATTCCCATAACACATAGATATTCCAAATAAGAAAACCCTAGTAACGTCTTCTTTCTCTCTCTCTTTTTTTTCCTTTTTTCTTTTCCCTCCCTCGAGGGGATGCTAGTGTAAACCATAGTCAGCAAATTCCAGGCAAGTTATCAAAAGAACAAGAACCAGGGGGCCTCGCATGGTCAGTATTAGACTCAACACGAAACAATGAAGCTATTTGCTGCATTTCGAGCCCGATGTTCTCATCTGTAACAACTGACGACTGACCATTGGAAGCTTCCCCGCTGTCGTTATACCATTCTGGAACTTCCATAGAAGGAATAGCATTCAGCAGCTTTGATAACTCTTCGTGAGTAGTGTTCATTTGGCCTCCTGCCTCTTCCTTGGGCTTCAATCCTATGATATCAGACAGATCAAGCATTGTTGTGTTAGTTCTAGTTCTACTGCAACATATGCTTATCAAATATCAACCTTGCAATTTTCTGTTAAAGCAGTTTGTGCATTTAAGATTAACCTAATAATGATGGTGATTATGGCATATTTTGGTGCGATAAGTAATTGAAGCTGAAAGCAATTTGTCATTTAGTGTTAACATTCAAATTTATTCTGTTGCAGGAAAACATGTTGTCTTGTCTGATACTTTTAGAAAATCAAGCAAGTAATCATTTGACGGAATCTGCTGGCACATGTAAGGAGAGCTGGAAATGAAATGATATAATTAAGAGCCTTGACACAACTGAACATAAAAAATTAATGATTCGCAGAAAATTGAATCTAGTCTATCCTATAATTTCAAGCATGCACAAAACCATAGAGACACAGCATTCTCGTAAAGATGATTCATCGATCTCCTGTCTGAACATTAAAATCACATTTAAAGCAAAACAAAGAGAATTGACGTGTCTGAAAGCACTAAAATTACCGAAATATAAACTGAATCAATGCATCGGATTCTCACTACTACTCATGCAAAAAGGTACCATGGTTATTACACAGACAATGAAACAGAGTGGAATCTAGACAAATATTAGAAAAAGTAAGAACTAACCTGAAGATAAATTAATAGAACTTGAATCATTCCATTGATTGAAACGAGAAAATTCATGCTTCTCTTCACTAGCCCTCCCTGAACTTTCACCAAAGTTACAGGCCAACGCCTGAGCCTCCTCTAAAAGATCCTCTAACAATCCACTTCCACTGCAAGACACACTCAACTTCTCATTATCGAAATTTAACTCGGCGTTTCCATTCTGGGACAATAATTGGCTTGAAGGGAGCTCTGGTTTTAATCCAAAAACCGAACTGTTTGACAAAATACAATCTTTCTCATCCGGTGTTCGAAAGAAAGACGATGAGTTTGGAGTATTGAAAGAAACCGGCAGTGTTGAAAACGAAGGAAGTGACAGAAATCTAGAAGCTGTATTCGAGAAAGCGCTTGTATTACAATTACTCTGAGGAGCATTCAAAAGAGACGACGGCGACGGACTGCGCAAGAACGGCGAAAACGGAAGAGAAAAGTTGCTGCCACCGTGAAAGGTGCTGGAGCCGATACCATTGTTACTATTATTGACATTATTAGCAGTAGTAGCAGTACCGATATTAGAACTACTAGAATCAGAATGGAAACGCTTGAAGCGGGGCGGGTTTTGAAGCGTAGGTGGAGTTCTTGGGATATTGAAAGGGTTGCTGACATTTGAATTGTTGTTGTTGTTGTTTGTGTCAAAGAGAGTGAGAGTAGGATAACTTGGGTGATGAGGAGATTGCAGGTTGGGAGAGAGAGGTGGGGGAGTTGGGGAGAGAGGAGCGGTGGGACTGCGGGCGAAAGACGGAGGATGAAAGTGGTGGTGGTGATGGGCGGTGGGGGTGTTGGGTGTGGTAGTGGTAGTTTGAAAAGAGAAGGTAGAAGTTGGGGTTGTCGGAGTCGTAGGTTGAGAGTGGTAGGAATGGTGGGAGTGGGACGGATGTTGGTGTTGATTTTGATGTTGATGTTGCGGCTGAATTTCCGGAGGATAGAGCGGGAGGCCTTGACGGTGGCGTCTCTTGACTCTTGTATTCCAATAGTTTTTTATTTCGTTGTCTGTTCTCCCCGGTAACTAGCAGAAACGGAGAAATTAGTCATTTTCTCAAGATAATTTCAAGAGCGAAATGACAACACAAGTTGTTTTCATACAATAAAAGCAGAATAATAAATGATAAACGGGAGAACTGAATATGGGTTTTCGATTGCAGAGCAGAAGGGGGGAAAACAAAAAAAAAGATAGAACTGAAAGTATGTTCTGAAAGCAGAGAAACCAACTAACATGTGTTTTAAGGGTATTGGAAACAAAGCTAAAGACAGAAAAGGGAAGAAAAATTCAAACAATCAAAACCTCGAAAACGCAAAATGGGACAGAGAAGACGACCCAGAAAACCAAAAGAAACCTGGGTAGAAACAAATCAGAAGAAAGGGACGGAGAAGATGGTTTTTGGAAACAGGAAACAATCAATACATTTTGTTTCCTTAAACATTAAAAAAGAAAGAAAGGAAAGAAAAGAAATGAAATGAACGAAAACCCACTTGACACCATTAATTAACAATTCATAACAAAAACATGAAGATAAGAATAATGCATATCAATGATACCTGAGCAGCCATTCGCGCCCATTTATTTCCGAGCTGTGCATGAAGTTCAACGATAAGCCTCTCTTCCTCCGGCGAAAACGCGCCTTTCTTCAAATTAGGCCTCAAATGGTTAGCCCAACGAAGCCTACAGCTCTTGCCACAACGAGCCAGACCAGTGTTCCTCTGCACAGCATTCCAGTTTCCTTCTCCGTGTTTCCTCACATACTCCGTCAAAATAGCATCCTCCGCAGCCGTCCACGGCCCTTTCTTCAACTGAATCCCACCATCACCACCACCTTCACCGTTGAGTCCGGAGGACCCACTTTCAAGTTGCTCGCTACTGTTGTTTCCTAACAGCATCTTCCTTCTGTTTCTTTTGTAATTATATATATATAAATGTACAAAATAAATAAAACAGAAAGCAAACGTTGTTTTGTTTTATATATATATATATATATATATATATAGATATATTTTCCTTTCTAGTTAAGAAAAATGAAAAGAATATATATATTTGATTCAGCGGCGGTGGGTCCAATAGAGGTTTGGACACTTTCTCTTTGGTCTACAGTTTCATGTTCTTTAGGGTTCCAATAGCTATTTTTTTTTTTTTTTTGGGTTTCAGAACGAGTTCTAAATTACTCAAAGAGTAGTTGTTGCCGTGTTGTTTGTGGTATTTGGTACAAAAGGTACAGAGAAAGAGATCAAAACTGAAGTCTTCTTGTCCTGAAAAGATGAATTCTTGTAACCATAGAACCTAAACTCCATGAATATATATATACACACACACACAGAGAGATATTTTCTGGGAAAATTGGTGAGAAAATGATCAATACTATTTTCTTTTTTGGGAAAAAAAATAAAAAGATAAATATTGGGCAGATGGGGTTTTTGTTTGTCCTGGAGGGTTTGTAATTGAACCCACGAATTGGAGAAAGAAAAGTGATAGTAATTAGAAGGAGTTCAGAAGAGATGAATTTGAATGGTGGAGCTAAGAAGGCGGCCTTAGTTTTATTTTACAGCATTGTTTGGTTGTTTGCCTTGCTCTCATTTGCTTGCAAGTCTTAGCGGTTTCAACTTCTAATTTTTTTTTTTTTGTCTTTGACCCTCTTTATGAAAGAAAGAATTCCCCTGTCTTTCCTGCTTATCTTTTTTTTTTTAAGCAAAATTTTAGGTTATTATTTAACAGTTTGACTATATGCTAAGGTTATTTAGAAAATATTACTCTCTTAAAGAACAGCATATCTATTTAATTTACTATTTTTTTTTAAAAAAATCAATGTAAATTATTTTAATATTTTGACTGTGGGTGAAAAAATAAGCAAGAAAGAGTGTCTTGGTGTATGGTCATACCACATTATTCACATATGACCGTCTAAATTATAAATTGAAATTCAATTTCTTAAAATATTATAGTTTTTACTATGGGATTAAAGTAAAAAGAAAAGGTTAAATGGTAAAAATGGGTTCTAAAATAAATGTATGACCACAAAATTTGGTCTTTTTGATAAGCTTCTCTACCCAGTAGCCAGGTTCATGATAAAAATATAGATATCCGAGAGATACTTTATTTATTTGATAAGTGGATTTTAAGGATTTTTATTAAAAAATTAAATAATATAAAATTTGAAAATCAATTTTTTTTTAAAAAATGAAAAGAAAAGAAAATCTCGTTATCGAAAATACCAGGATTACTGTTAATTAAGTTGGGAGAATTTCATGTGAGAAGAATTGTGTTGAAGAGAACAAATTAAATACAGAACAGAAAAATAAAACAAGAAATTTTTTGATTAGTTTCGAAAATCATTGCTACGTCTGCGATTATATTCTTCATTTAAGTTATCTGCTAAAATCTGCCTTCATTCTTCAACTATTTTGCCTTAATTAAATCAAAAGCTTTTTGCATTTTTCATGCATTCAAAAACACTTTTTTTCTTTTAAATTTCAGTGAATTTGTACAAATATGTCAATATGTAGATCCTTTTGAAGATGTGGGAAGCAATTTTATAATTCATATTTATATAGCTAGTATGATTCATTATTATCATATTGAAATATATTATATATATATATATATTTTTTACAACTTTTATAATCAACTTATATTTAATTTCCATGCCTATTACTTAATCGATTAATGTCACAGCACTACAAATTGAAAATTACACAAATGAAGATTAATTATTTTTGTATAGGATAAAATTAGCTAGGGTTTAAAATATTTCGGCTTATTTTAGTTGGGCTAAATATTTCGGAAATTAAATTCATAATATAATTATGATACGGGGTTTCAATATGTAATTAACATGTAATTTGCTATTTTTTTAAAAAATAATAATAAATTAATTTTATAAATTTAATTGATATATTTATTTTTTAATTGTTAAGTAGTTTGATTTTACGAAAATAAAAATTTAAAACTGATATATTGACATATATATTTAAAAAATTGATATGTTAAATTATTGATATATATAAATATTAAGTAACAAATTATAAATATTATCAATAAATAAAATATGTAATAAATATCTCTTAAATGTTTTAATAAAATTATTTAAAAAAAATAACTCTTCCTTCATTAATGTCATATTTTATAATACTAAAAAAAATCAAGGTTATAGAATTAAAATTCAATAAAAGTCATCTTTGAATTCGATCAGATGCGCCTTCAGTTTCTTACATTCGAAAACAAAATTTTTCCCGTTTAATGTAGAAGCAGGTTTCAGTTTCTAACAATCCAAATAGAAAACTCAAAGCTCAAAAAAATAATAAAAAAATGGAGATATTTCTTGGTGTGGTATGTTTTTCAAGATCCAAACAGGAAAAAAACAAAAGCAAATCAAAACCAGCCACATACACCAATACATGCATACATACTATATATATATATATATATATATATATATATATATATATATATGTATTCTTCAGTCAAAACGAAGACCAAGTTTGGTTCAGAATAGTTGCTTAAGAAAAATGTAAGGTTGGTTGTTACAAGTGAAGCGTGTGCCATATTTTGTGCTTAACCATGTCCATGTATATATATGATATGGTCAGAGCCCACCAACCTTGACATGTTTTTCAAGAGCTAATTGCCAATTCCTTGATCTGCTTCTTCGTTTTATATTTAGTATAAATATGCAGAGAAAAAGAAAAAAAAAAGGCAAAACTGACCCTTCATTGTTCAGGCAGTAGCCATTTTTACAAAGAGGGAGCCAAATTCTCCCATGGCGTTTCTGTCTAACATTTGTAGCTGTTTTTCAGAATCCTCTAAATCCAAAAGGTATGTTTGCGACGGCGATGTCTGTGTTTTGAAGACTCAGAAGAAACTTGGAGGTAAAAATTCCAAGAAGAACAAGAAAAAACAGAGCGTCGGGGATGAATTTTCTGGCTCTTTAACGAGAAAGACGACAGGTTTTCGATGATGTCTTTTAGCTGTAAGAAATGGCTGCTACTACTAAGCCAATTATGTTGTTGCATAGTTTTGATTTAATCCTGTAAAATTATGTTATCGCATAAGGTAAGAAGACTTCCATGGAGCAGAAGAAAAGGGTAGGTTCTGTGCCCTGTGGGACAAAGGGTGGTTAATTCTTGTGGTTTTGATAGTAAAGGGTCCTAAATCTTTACTTGGGAGGAGTTGTATTTTTGTCTATTTTCATAATGTATACGCAATGTCTCTGTCTCTCTTATGACTTACAAACATAAACTAAACCCATTTCCAGTTTTGATGCGAGGGGGAGATCTCTTCTTTCTCTTTAACTAATTACAAACAACCGTATAATTATAATTAGAGAAAAGGACACGATATTATTCTCGACCTTGATTGCTCAGCACATTTGTTTACGATCATTTTAAGATGAAAGTTACAGATACAACGAAATTGAAATGCAAAAACATAGTTAAAATATTTGCTTTTATATGGAACTGTGCCACAGCTAATCATGTTTACCGAGTGTTATGTATATATCTTACTTCGGCGGCCAATTTGGTAATACTGTAATTTTATAATAACATTGTTAACTGTGCCCTCTTTGTACGTATAATATAACAAATAGAATACCAGCTGTGCAAGTGGAATGATCCATGCAATTGAGTGGAAGAGCTACAATCTAGGAAAATAATTCTCGTCCATCTGTAATATATGTACAAGACATCAACTAAGTTTTACACGTAAATTCTAATTCATCTAACTAACAACTTCTGGACAATAGACAACAATCATGGAAAAAATCACCGTTGAACTCTTCCAAGAATTTAGCTCTCTGGGATTTTACGGAAAAGAGACATTCCATTTTGCAAGTCAGTAATTCTTGTTAGAAAATATGACAGAAGCAAGAAGCTCTACTCAATATCAAAATTATCCTTCCCCCTAGGCCCCCAGAATCATCGCTAAAAACAAGCCCATGTACTATGTATGACATCTCTGAGTTATTTCATCCAATATACTCCTTTTCACTTACAAGTTTGGAATAGGCCTTCTATGCCAGGTCAAATGCTCAAGGTATCCAAGCCAAAATTACCTTTAACTCTTCCCTAATTCCCCAATTCCTCAAGAAACCAATTCATACTCAGAGCTGCAAAGCCAGGTCCGGCTGCTGCGAGTCAACCATAACACCTGAAGGACTGTTTCACTGGAGATCCTGGAGACTGAAAACCAATATTCAAGTCCGGAGGAAGTCCCTCCTGCTTCTGCCTTGGCTGAGAATGTGGGCTAAGACCTCTCCAAGGCGAGTGCATCTGGAACCTAGGGAAGTCAGTGGTTACCAATTGAGGGAAAACCATGGGGGGCCTATTTTGGAACTGTGCTTCATTTACTGCACGAACAGGTTGTGGTATAAATCCTTGAGGTGGAAAACTGTTCTTCTCGGGCTGAAACTGCATGCCTACAGAAAGAGGAAACTCCCCCCTAACTCGTGAAAGTTGTGTATGGAATTCTCGAGTTGGGTTGTATAGTGACTCAGCAGAAATCTGATTTTTGGGTGAGCTGGAATTTTCAGTTGCTGGTTTAAACCCTCCAGCCCCAATGGACATCCACGCACGGGCAGCAGTAACTGCAGCATTGTTTGAGTCATCTCTTCTTGCAGATGGGACTGATGGCATTACTGGTGGAGTACTCATTGAGGATTGATGTGAAGAATTCTGTTGCTTTTGAGCCTTCTCATTTAACATCTTCATCAATTGCACAGGATCATTAAGGCCCTGCTCCTGCCCATGGGGAAAGAATGTAGCTGCCCTTACCATTTGATTGGGAACATTATCAGCAGATGGACTAATCACCCTAGTGTTTCCACAAGTACTTGGCACTTTTCCATTTGGCAATCCTCCACCACCAACCCCATTATTAGTCAGCTGTTTTGAAGGTAAAGACTGCAGACGATTCATGTTCCTTGGCATCATCTCACTTGATCTAGATGCTGATGTTTCTACTTTTTTTGAAATATGTTTTCCTGCAACAAGATCACTGCTACTTCTGTTTGATGTGGGTGGCAAGTTCAATTCAACTTGCTTCGAAACCTTATTCTCAGGTTCAGCAAAAGTCCTACAAAATGGATTCTGCATCTGGTTAACAGCACTAACAGGGGTTGAAGGCTTCATTCCAGAAGAAGCAAAAAGTGGTGTCTTTCCTTCTGAGGTGGGCCCATTAGCAGGACGAAACAGGTGAGAATTCCCTTCTGGGGTGGGTCGATTAATAGGATGAATCTTGGTAGGAACAGGGGTTCTAAAAGCAGTATTATCTTTTCGCACATCAGCAGTGGTCTCCAACTTTGCAAACAAAGCAGATTCTTTCTGTGTACGGGTGGTCTCAAGCATTAATACTGGGGTAGGAAGAGGCTCATATTCTCCAACCCATCCACGACCAAACTTATATCCTGCGGGTAGTGCTTGTTCAATCCTCTGGGAGGCAACTTTCCAAGCAACAGGACCAAGTGTTGCGGCAAAACGAGCCAGGCTCCTAGCATAAGAATATTCTGCATGAAGGCCAACCTGATAGAACCAAAAGCAAATTGATTTTGGAGTAAAGGATAAAGGGTACTCAAAAGGGGAGAAAGAAGATCAGTTTTCTCATTACATACAGCAACCAGCTGCTTGATTTCGCCCTCAAAGGTTGTAAATATTGACTCTGATCTGACCACTGGTTGATTTGACATGTTATAAGTTGCACGACGGTTATCATCAATCACAGGTGGTTTCCGTCCCAATTTAGATAGGAGACCCTTCCCTGAAAAACAGAAGTTAGAAGGAAACAACACAATCACGCTCACGAGGAATTTAGAATACCTTTAATGACACAATTGTAACCTAAGAAAATTAAATATAACATCAGCCATGACATTGACATGTACTGGCCTTGTAAAACTTGGAAAATAACATTTTGAAACTAGTTCTCGGCAGACGATGGAGATTTCCCCATCATCCAGGAAAATATGGTAGAATTAATATCACCACAGATGTCCTCTTTGAAAATTCACCTCTGAAATTACAGATGATCCTATTTTAAAATAAAGTCAGTTTAGCTATAATACCAGATGATAGTTCTTCCACCTTCTCCAAATTGTTATCAACCAGGGAAGAGTTACCATCCACATGCCCATCAGTTTGGCTTGGCCTCTCACAACCACCAGTTTGGGTTGCAACATTGCCATTCTGGATATCTCCTGTAGTTGCAAGAGTGGCACCCGAGGAGAAGTCAGAGCCAACTGGTTCCTGTATGGTTCGGCTGAAAGGCTTCTTTATCTGCTTCTTTACCAAAACATTCGGTTTTACTTTTTGTTCTGACTTAGGGTCTTTTTCTACCTTGAGTTCCTTCTCTAACTTGAGCTCTTTCTCTGGCTTGAGCTCTTTCTCGGAGCGTTCAATGCCAATTCTTAACCTATGGAATTTTTTCTTTGCCAGTTCTTGAATGCCACGTGCCTTTGGAAATAATTTTATAATTGGGTTAAGGCGACAAACAAATGGAGGAAAGACAACGATAAAAAGAATAAGAAAGGATTATACCTGTCTATGGTATACAGTGTCTGGTGCATTGTATTGCATTGCATTTGAGCATATTAGAAAAACATCACTCTGGATTAAAGAAAACCAAGTTTCCAAAATTAATAGATATCTAAAAAGTAAGAGAATGAAAGAAGGAAAATGCATGTCTAGCCAAGAAATAATATCATTATAAGAAAAAAGTAACCATATATGAGAATAATGAATGGAACCATTAATATGAAGTCATCAATGTCAAAGCTCACGCTAGCTAAGCACAGAATTTCAAATCAGGTATATGTTGCACAGAAAAGATCAAGTAAACTTTTCCAATAAATTAGATAGAAAGCAAGTATTGCTACCGTAAGACAAGGAGAAGACAAGATTAGGGCCTTTTCAGTTAGCAATGGGCAACAATAAAAATCAATGGCATTTATCCAGATAAAAATCAAAGGGATGAAGCAGCTAGGGAACTTGCATTGCACATATTGCAGATATCCACATGCTATCTGCATGTTTCTTTAGGCCAACTTTTAAACACTACTACTTTACCTTTCTCACATAAAAATACATAGATAAACTCCAGCAGGGACATTCTCATTAACAAGAACAAACATCCATGACCATCTAAATTGCTGGAGCATTCTTCAAATAGTACTAAAGTTTCAAATCTTATTAAAAAGGGACATCAATAAGGTCAATGAACATGAGAACAAAAGCTTTGACGCATGGCTTCCTCATGAACTACTCAAATGTGGCAGTACTCCTTTCTAAGATACCTTCATTCCAGTTCAATGGTATCATTCCAGTTTATTGAACCAGATCAAAATGAAAAGAGCAGACCAACTCTGTAACAAGGAACCCACTGCAATTACATGGGACCACAAAGGAGCTAAAGTCCTACAAATAATCAATACACTTACTAACCAAGTCCCACTTTCCACTTCAAAACAAGTGTACATTGATCATTTGCACTTATTGAGCTCTCAAACAGAAGAAGCATATAACATCAAATCACGGTACAGAACTGATTCCCATTTTAACTTGGAATCCAATTTAATCAGGAAATGCTGGCAGCGTTGCACAATTTTTCTTTTCTCTTCCAAGGTATAATTTCTAGTTCACCAGCTTGACAAATACCTTTTTCTTCCTACCCATGTCTATAAACCCATTTTTCAGAGGATGGAAGCATAATAATATAGAGGTTATGCGTAGTGAATAATATCTCTCGAGTCTAAGTACACCCTAAAAGCTGCTTAATTAGATGTTGCCGGCATACATATGCAAAGCATGGCAGAAGTGGATGACACGCCTACATTATCAACAGATTAAGCACCATTGAGCCAGTAACAGCAGGTGACTCTGTTTCACAGCTTGCATAAGCAGAAACACTAATAGGTCAACATTCTCCTATTAAGGTATCATGAGTAAGGCAACGCAGAACCTGTACAAAGAAAAGCCCCAAATCCCAAGCCAAGGTTCAGCTTTATGAAACAAAATTTGGGGAAGCATGAGTACCAACCTCAAATTGCTCCAAGGTAGAATATGATCCACTTCCCAGCTTCTTCCTCACCGTGGCAAAGTCCATTGGATTCTCTATCACATCGTGATAATCCGGAAGCTACAAAAAATATCACTAGTTCAAATCTCTGACAAAAGGAACGTCTTCCAAAAGCAAATTGTAACTTTAAAAACAAA
This sequence comes from Melia azedarach, assembly GCA_028052125.1. Taxonomy (NCBI): domain Eukaryota; kingdom Viridiplantae; phylum Streptophyta; class Magnoliopsida; order Sapindales; family Meliaceae; genus Melia; species Melia azedarach. The sequence goes on from CM051395.1 coordinate 11,065,734, forward strand.
CTCCACACACCTCCTCGGGATCAACCGGTTCTGCATACACGCCATACGTGTCCTTCCTGTTGCAATTAGACATAAAAACAATAAGCAACACAGCACATTAATACCATAGACAGAAGGACAAAAATTAGCAACCCACTTTTGCAGTTTATCTAGAATCAACTCCAAAGACTTCTTCTCAGGCAATGGAACTCCGGATGCACGATTAGTTGGCGTCCCTGATCAAAAAATAGAACAAATTACACGATCCCACATCAAAGCAACAAACCGTAACTCAAAATCAACCAAAACCCACCCTCAAAACCCGCACAATTTTTCAGAAAAAAATAAGCAACACAATTTTGGAAACCGAAAACAAACCTGGAATCGAGTCCTGCCCTTTAGTCTGCACTTTTCTTCCCCTCTCCTGTTAAAACCCAGGAACGCAAATAATTATATATATATATATATATCTGTGAACCAAATTATAGCTGCGTGTGCAAGAGACAGACAAAGACAGAGACAGTGACAGTTAAAGCAGACAATACGTAAGTACCCTCAAACATAGATAGAGAGGGACAGGGCGTAAAAGAAAATATGGATATAGATAAACAAAGAGAGTTGGATAGAGAGAGAAAGACACAGTGAGAGAGAAAGTAGGAGCGTGTTATCAGATTCTGTTGTTAGTTTTTGACAGTTGACCCGACCGTTATTATCTCCCTCTAAATACCCGACACAACCAAAAAAAGCACTCCTAGTAGTAGTAATATACAGAGTCTGAACCGGCGCCAAAAAATCTCCAGGATTTTGGCTGAGCTGGATTTTCGATAAAATACATACCTCCTCCTCATCATAATTATCTTCTTCTTCGCTTTCACTTGCATCAACACCGTCGATTTTTCTCTTCTTCACCGGCTTATCTTCTTCATCCTCTTCATCCGAACCGTGTTCGGCACGCGCCGACGAGCGAGACCGGCTCCCAGCCGGCTCGGCCGAGTCGCTTCTCTGATTCAGCTTCACTACGAGCTTGAGCTTCTTCTCTCTCCTCCTCTCCTCTTCCTCGTCGTCGTCGTCCTCTTCGTCGAAGTAATCCTCGTAGTAGTCGATGTCATATCGTACATTTCGTCGGCGAAGGCTCCGCCGGACCTCCGATTCTGTCGCCGGCGTGGGGGAAATAGGGCGACGAGCTAGATCCGCCTTCGATGGCCTCCCTTTCTTCTTCCTCTTCACGATCTGGCCCATTTTCTCTCTCAAGAAGTCCTCTCTCTGTCTCTCTCTCTCAAACTCGGTCACACTCTTTTCCACTTTCTCTCTCCTGCTACGAGGGTGGTGGCTTGGCTTTTTCGAGTGAGGGCTTTGTGAGATCCGAGCCTGAGTCCGTGCCTGGTTTAGCGAGATATGGCTGAGGTTCGGCGTAATAAAATGATTGATTTTTATTTTTGTGTCTGCTGTGTTATAAAAACGGCGTTAGTGGCTGAGAAAGACGGCGTTTGGTGTTGCCCGTTGCCCGGGTAGGGTTTGCGTGTCACTTTGCCAGCTGCCCGTTCGGTCACGTCATCTTTTTGCCATTTACCTTCTTTTATAAGGGGAGATGTTTCTAAAGTCTGCTTTGCCGCGTGTATTCCACGCTTTCTTCATATCTCAATTTAGATTAGAGTCTGATAGAAAATGACCAATAACATTACTAATCTGGTGATTTCTGCAGCACTTAAACCATTTTACTTCCCAATTCTAAGTAACAGAATAAGGTGACACTCGATTGAAAAATATATATGAATGATAGACTAAGTTTAAGCATAGTTAATTAAGTTTTAACTTGATTGTTAATGCTCACAGCGACAGTTAATTATTTACACGAGTAATATTACTCCTTTCAATGATATTCTCTAAAATCAATGTAGTTTTAAATAATCTTTTACCATCATTATTTTCATAGGCTTCTTGATGGAAAAAAGCTTTATATGTTCATATTAATAAACATATTTGTTCATGTGCAATGAGAAAACAACAGTGGAAAAATTTTGAAAACATTTTCAAATTTGGTCTTTTTTTTTTTTTTAAATTTTAATGAGTCTCACTTAATAGTAAGATGACCCACAATACATTAAAAAATAAACACCCTTGCCAAGAGCAAGGATCGAAGCCAAGACCTTTTAATGAAGTTCTGACTTCTAATCACTAAAACTAGTTCAAGTAGATTATGGTCTTAAGTATTGGTAAAGCATATATGCAGTCTCCCCCACCTCAAAGATATATTAAGTCAAATCTCTATATTTAATTATCAAAAAATTAATATAATTCTTAGAATTAGAATCTTCTGTGAATAAAAAATGAATAACCATTAATCAAAACTGATCATTAACTTAAACTTTGGTCATTAAATTTTGGACAAAAGCCAAATTTGAACAAAACTATTGGCAGATGATTTGCATGCTAATAATTGATCGTAGTTTACTGCAACCAAGTAGCAGAAAGCTGAAAAGGCTGTGGAGTGTGAGCATGTTAATGCATCACACGCGCCTTAAAGCGAGTGAAGCAAACATTTTTAAATTTTCAACAAAGTTTGAAAGAGACCGCCATGACCTTCAGGTCCAAACAGACAGTTGCCAGCCCAGCACTTTGACTATATTAGCCACTAACATCAGCTTTCTTCGCGGCCGCTACAAAGGACTCGTTGGTCATTTCCTGGTATTATACCGCCTTTCCATTAGTGTGAACAAAATATTCTCCTTTTTACTTTTCGGTGCACCATTTCATCTCAATCGCTACTTCGAAATCCATCATCATCAAAGAATTACTTCTCGTGATGGAATGACATGTTGTTGTTTCGACACAAGTGAAAGAAACTCATCGCTATCTGATCGCGAAATTAAACTAATCGGACGGTGACCGGAGGTTAACTGGCCCACTAACATAAAAACCAAAAGCTTTGGACGTAGCAGCTCAACACGGAGAGGGCGAGTCAAATTCCAAGGGTAATCACTAACCATGTCCTGAATTTCAGGTCCTTGCTTACATCAACAACCCGGGGTCCCACAAATACGTGGGCCTGACCAAGGAAGGGTAAGGAATATGGGTCCCACATATTGTATTTTTCCTCTGGCGCGTGGGGCCAGAAGTTGGTAATGGAAATTATGGTGCTTCAATCAATGAACAGTCAGCATAAGACGTGTTTCAAGATAAGACAATAGTGCGAATAAATTGTAGCCGTTTGATTCGAGTGATGAGATGAGAACCGTAAACTGTGACCAATGGCACTACCTTCCTTTTTGCCCAAGTGGGTGGGACCAAGCAAATGCTTTTAAAAATTTTCTTTTTAATTTTGGTTCCTTTTGGCGGTGACTCATTCGTTTTGGTTCTGTGAAACTTGCAGTTAAGTCAGCTACCAAATTCGATGGAATATTTTTCTTTTCTTTTCGGGAAAAAAAATAAAAAAATTCAACGTTATATGTTATAGTTCGGAGGCTGCCGCTGCCGGAGGTTAACATGCCTGTTGAGAAAGGTACTCTAAAAAAATCTGTAATTATATTTTTTATAGAAAAAAATACTATTTTAATTGCACGCACAAATCTAAATTAAAAAAATATGATTTTTTTTTTGAATGGTTACATGTTATATATTAGTATACAACTAACAATCTACTGGTATATACAATCAGGATCTACTGGAATTTTAACTGGGAAGATAACCTTACAATTGTAGTGCACCCAGCATCCAGGAGACTACCTGCAATATAGCAGGAATACTGTCCAAAGAACCCTGGAAATACCCCACATTTTGTGGGAAAATTCCTACCACTTTGAGTGTGGTAGGAATCGAACACACTCCCTCCATAGGGAGGGAGTGTGTTCTGACCATCAGGGCTGAGCCCTGATGGCTAAAAAAAAATATAATATGATTTTAAAATTTTAACAAATAAATAACATTAGATTTTATCATAAAACTCAAAAAGACTTAGTCAATAAAATACATTTTAATGAACTATGACAAATTTCGATTCTATCTTATTACATTTCGAGTAGAAATTTTAACTTGATTAATTAAAATCTCTAATTTAGTTTTAGATGGCCATCATAATCAAATGTAGTAGTAAGAAGTGCATTGATTGATGTAAATGAATAGAACTGGAACTAGATAATAGATAGGACATTCTAAAGAGAAATTAAATTTGTAAAGCATAGCATAATTGGAATTCCGACAGAAAAAAAGATCTAATACAAAAAGGAAGACAACAATATCTGCGTGTTAAGGATACCACGGAGTAACTGCACTTGTCTAATAGCATCTGTCTGTTTCCGACAGGGTTTAGATGCTGATAGAGGTGGTCTGTACTTGGGCCAAGAAATTGAAAGCGCCTTGCAATTGTCACACTCACGGCGATTCTTCTTCCCTTGCTCGTTAGAGTTCCTCAATAACAAACCATTTTATTATTTTATCCACGTTTAATATGCTCATTCATAACTGTAGGAAACTGCAAGCAAATTTATGTGATGCTAATAAGTAGAGAGATGGATCCATTGTTTTTTTCTTTTTTCATACAAATCCAAAGTTAAATTACATTGATATTCAGATAAATTAAAATATTTTTGTAGTCTAAACCAAATCATTTTAGTGCGTAAAATCAAAATTATAATTATATTTACAAACTCGCGTATAAATTTAAGTAAACAAATTGGTGAGATAATTTTATATTATTATTACATATTTTATACTTTTTTACAAAATAAAATAAATAATGTGAAATGTGACAATGATATAACGATATTATATTAAATGTCATGTTAGTCTGTATCTAAAAAATTGTCATAAACTACTATTTCTTAATTATTAAAAAAGATTTACACTATACAATTTAAAAGAAAAATATAATGAATTAAAAAATCATTTAGTTGGTTCTTAAGAACTTTGTCCATACACTATAATATGTCCAAACATGATTAACATATAAGAAATTTATCCAATAATCACCGTAAGTCCACAATTAAAAGCATGATTAGTTAATAGTGGTTATATATATTATGGCCATTATTTGTTATATTTTACATTTATAGTATTTATTTTCTATTTTATAGAGCAACCACTCACTCTCACTCCTTAATTTTGAGTTTAAACAATTGTAATTATATTATATATAGTTTTAAATTATTTTTATTAGTGAGTTATTCTCCATTTTTTTAATTACTATTTCAAATTTTATATGTTAAATGATGTATTTATTTTACATTAATTAGATATAATAGTAAAGTGGGTAATTAATCATTTTGAAAGTTATAAAAAAATGGGGGAAGTATCATCGTTGTTCGCTAATAAGAATACTTTCATCATCATATGGGCTATTCGCCAAGACCATCACTTAACCCAAGGGCTGATTACAATCTGGGCCGTCCATCAAAACCAAAGGTCCACATCGCATTTCCATTTCCCTTTCCCTCCCTTTCTGTTGTCTCCTTCCAATTTCCAATTTCCATGGGGAAACTGAGGAGAGTAGTGAACGAGATTGCCTACGCGCAAGACCACGCGAAGCTTACTCCTCTTCAATCTTCTCTAATTCCTCTACTCTCCTTAGCTTCCTCTCTCTACGGCATCACTCTCTCTCTCCGTCGCTCTTTCTACAGCTTCGGCCTCTTCTCCAAGCATCGGTAATCTCTCTCTTTTGCCATACCTTCGATTTCTGGAAGTGAAAAAGGTTCGATTTCGGATAGAATTTTAAGCAAATTTTAAACCATTGTCTCGAATTTATTATGTTTATGTTTATGTTTATATCTCCTTTTCGTTCCTCAGCTTCCGCACCGAGTACTTTTGACTGTATAGGATTTCAGCTTCTTTAATTTGTTGATGGAGAAATGCCATTTTTTAATCTGTTTTGCTTGTAAATTTATATGGAAGGTTACCGGTGCCAGTGATTAGTGTTGGGAATTTGACGTGGGGAGGCAATGGAAAGACACCAATGGTTGAGTTCTTAGCTCACTGTTTAGCTGATTCTGGAATTTCACCGCTCATTCTTACCAGGGTAATTTTCTTCTCCGAAATTGGCTGTCTTAATGATTTCTTGGTACGAAAATTGGATCCTTTTTTGGTTGCAATATAGACGATTTTTCTTATTTACTCAAATCAAACTCACAGTACTTTGAAGTCATGGGTAAAAGAAGATCAGCTGGTAAAATGGAAGCAGGATGTCATAGAATATCCCTTTCTAATTTGCCTAACTCACTTTAGAAGACAACATTTTTTTCCATTTGCTTTGATGTGTGCTGTCTTTAGAATGTAGAGCTGAAATAGCAGCATTAGATGCAACCTCACTCTCTGATGCTATCATCTTATCATACATGTATCTGGCAGGGTTATGCTGGTGGGGATGAAGCTAGAATGCTTCAAAGGCATCTTCTTAAGCGACCTGCAAAAATTGGTGTAGGTGCTAATAGGGCTGCTACTGCTGCATCTTTCTTTGAAAAATATGGTTACATAGATCCTTGTAGTTGTAAATCCTCTGAGAGAACTTGCACTGACCAGAAAGTTGGGAGTCATCTGAAATCCGAAAAAATTGGTGCTGTAATTCTAGATGACGGAATGCAGGTAATAATTCTCTCTATTATTTTGTATCATTGTCATGATGCAGTCTTTATGATATATGTAAGTATGCGATATTAGGTGCTTCCTCTTACAACTCTTTGGATATTCTTTTGTCATTTGAGTGGAAACGATATGGTATTCTCTTTACAGTTTGTTTCTAAATAACATAATTCAGAGAAACAACAATGCTCTCCTTTCAGAAACACAGACCATGCTTCATTCATGAGTTAATTTTGAATCAAAATTTTTAGTTTACATTTTCCTTTTTGGTGTTGACCTCTTGATTCAGATTTTGCTCATAACTGATAATTTACATTATTTATGTGAAGATAGCATTGGAGCTTGTCGCGTGATCTTGAAATTGTAATGGTTAATGGGCTAATGCCATGGGGAAACCGTAAGTTACTGCCACTTGGCCCTTTAAGGGAACCATTGATGGCGCTCAAGAGAGCAGATGTTGCTGTGATCCATCATGCAGACTTGGTACACAAAATTTTCTCAATTCTACTGTTAAATTGTATACATTAAAAAATTTTGGTGCAGTATGATGCATTTGATATAACCACTATAATTCAGCTTTTCTTGTGTTCAACATATGAGTTTATACTTCTTCTCATGTAGGTATCAGAACAAAATCTCTCAGACATTGAATTAGAGATGCGAGATATTAAGAATTCTCTTTCTGTTTTGCTCACTAGAATGGCTCCTTCATACTTATTTGAAGTGGGAAATGTCAATGCTAAGATAGCGTTGACAGCAGTTTGTAATGCTGTTTTATTATCCGTTTCTGCAATTGGTTCTGCAAATGCTTTCGTGCAGTCACTACAGAAGGTATTTTACGATAATTACATTCTGTTTCCAATTTATAGAAAATGGTTTCTTATTGGAGATCTTTTGGGGTATGACTTTTATGTTCTATTTTGCTTTTATCTCTAAATATTGGTTAACTTGCTGCAGTTAGGAGCATATTGTGTTGATCGACTTGACTTTAGTGACCATCACTTATTTCAAGCCAGGGTATGATTTCTTCTGTTCCTTGAATTACAATTCTTTAATACCACAGTCCCTTTATTTAATGCAAGGTGCTTTAATCACACCTTAATTACAAGTTAAGTATATGAAATAAATTGGTACTAGTTTGCCTTTACCAGATAGTGCAGCAGCTTATCTCCATCCTGCCAAATGATGATCCAAAAGCAAAGATGTTTAGTCTGCATGAAGAAAATACATTATTTTTCATCATCCTTATCATTTTCCTTGATCTTAATCAGTTCGCAAAAGGAAATTTAATTTCTTAATGTGCTGTTCTGAATCTATCTAGGATATCGAGATTATAAGAAAGAAGCTTGGAGAACTAGAGGGCAAGTTTAATTCTAAGCCAATTGTTGTTGTAACCGAAAAGGTGAGTAGAATTTGAATTCCCCCATTTGGCAAATAAAAATGTGAAGAAAACAAACTGCGACGTGAACCTTTGGATCTCTGAATCCTTTAGTTATGACTGCATTTGGAAAAACCTGTTCTATTTTTATAGTCACCATTCTTGACTACAGGACTATGATCGAGACCGGGAGGTGCTGAAGCATTTGGAGCCATTTAAAGTTCTGGTACTCTGTTCTAAATTACAGATCATATCTCGCAGAGGATGCTCTGAGGATGAGGATAGCTTCAAGAAGTTGTTGAAGGAAGTATTGAATGTAAAATAATCAGGTAAAAATATAATTAAGCTTCAGTATCTCAAATTACGAGCAGGGCTTCACTTGTAATCGTTTCAATTTTTGATTTTAATTTGAATAATTCGATGAGTTGTTGAGTTGATAATATTAAATGCAATATTTTGATTTTAACAATCTATTTTAATCAATTCAGTATTTTGTGAACTATCAAATTAAAATTCAGCAGAGATTAAAAATGTGTTGGTGTTCTCTTTTAACCTAAAATTTTAAGCTGTAAATTTTGTATGATTTTTTGGACTGTAACTAATAGCCATTGCATATGAATTATGATATTTTTTACTAGAAAAGGATAACAAATCCCGTCTTTATTGTTTTTATAATTGGAATATAATTTTTGAAATTTAAGAATATACAAGTGTGGATGGATATTAAAAAATTATTAAAATTAATCCTATATCATTATTTTGACTCTCGCTTCTATTTTGTAAATCAAATAAATTTAAATTTTTTGTTTTGAAAGATAGCTTGAATCAGCTAAAAATAGATTTAATTTTATCTGTGCTAAAAAGAATAATAGTTATATCTCTTACGCAAATATCCCATAACCTGCAGCTTCATATTATTTAATTAATCTGTGTGTAAAAAAAAAGCCACGTGGGGAAAGAACTAAACAGCCCAATGAAACGAACAACAGAATAGTTCAGTCCAGGTTCAATGAACCGAAAACTGCGTCGCTTTTGCAGGAGCTGTTAACCTGTGTCTTCGGTTTCATAAGCTGATGCTGAGCCATTAAACCTCGTAACTCTGAGCAAAAACGCAAAACAAAATTGAAACACAACGGACGGGACGGATAATACGAGGTATCACACAAGCCTGTTTACTCTGTTCTCGAATGGCTCTCTCTTCATCCTCTTCTTGGCTCAAGCTCAACGGCTCTACCTATTCAAACTCAGTTTTTCCCCGTGATCTTAAAGGTTCGTGTTCCAAAAAATTATCGCTTGTATCGTCAGCTTGTTTTTCCGGGTTTGTGACGATTCCTTTTAACTTGACAGCTTCATGGGTTTATTCTCTTCGACAATTGTTGGTTCCGTCGACTGCCGGGAATTCTTTTGGAAGACAATCCTTTGTAAATGTAAAACCGGTTTGCGCTGAGCTTAAAAGGAGCGATTCTGTTGTCTCTCTTGCGGCCACTTTGGTAGCTCCAGGTATATTTGTCGTTCAGCAAATTGCATCTCGAAATTTATCTTTGTATTAATGATGCTGTTATAATCGTTGTGTGAGATGAAAGAAATGATGATCACTTGTCTGTCTTATGTTTATGGAAATAATCAGAAGTTGAAGATGAGATAGAGAACGAGGAGAACTATGAGAAATTGGCGAAAGAGATGGAAAACGCTTCCCCACTTAAAATTATTGACAAGGCCCTCGAGAAATTTGGCAATGACATTGCCATTGCTTTCAGGTATTGTTCTGAATATATTCTTCTTAAATTATATGGATTAACGTAGCACGTATTTATTTAGCTGTGACGGTGTTGAATGAGGCAATGAGAAAGGTGGTGGCATTTAGGATTTCAAGTCGATAGAAAATTACTGATCGGTGTCATTTTCAAACTTGTTTGAAATTGATTCCTTATGTAGTATATTGTGAACATTTAATATGCTCTTCAAAGATGCTTGTGTTACTTGGTATCCAATGGCTCTGTACTCTAGTTGATTTAATTATGAAAAATAGTTAATGATAAATACATTGGTAAATTAGTTGATACGAGTATGTTTAATTTAGTCAGCTGATAAATTTAACCTATAATACCACTTGCATGATTACAAATGTAAACTCTTTTGGCTTAATGGCAAGTCTCATTTTTCTTCCTCTATTGTTGTTTGGTTTATGCAGTGGAGCCGAGGATGTGGCCTTGATCGAGTATGCCAAATTAACTGGCAGGCCTTTCCGGGTATTCAGTTTGGATACTGGAAGGCTGAATGCAGAAACTTATCAGTTCTTTGACACTGTTGAGAAACACTATGGCATTCATATTGAGTATGCATTCCCTGATGCTGTTGAGGTTCAAGCTCTGGTGAGGACTAAAGGTCTCTTCTCTTTTTATGAAGATGGGCACCAAGAGTGCTGCAGAATTAGGAAGGTGAGGCCCCTCCGGAGGGCTCTTAAGGGTCTCCGAGCTTGGATCACTGGGCAGAGAAAAGATCAGTCTCCAGGCACAAGGTCAGAGATTCCAGTTGTACAGTTTGATCCCTCCTTTGAAGGAATTCGTGGTGGGGTTGGCAGCTTGGTGAAGTGGAATCCTTTAGCTAATGTGGAAGGGCGAGACATATGGAATTTCCTGTTAGCCATGAATGTACCTGTCAATTCCTTGCACTCGCAAGGGTACATCTCAATTGGTTGTGAGCCTTGCACAAGGCCAGTCCTGCCAGGACAGCACGAGAGGGAAGGAAGGTGGTGGTGGGAGGATGCCAAGGCTAAAGAGTGTGGTCTTCACAAAGGAAACATTAAACAAGAAGACAAGTCCCAACTTTTCAGTAGCAATGGAAGTGGTGTTGCTCAACATATGAATGGGAGTTCCACCATCTCTGACCTCTTTAAAAGCCAAAACTTGGTTAACTTGAGCAGAACTGGGATAGAAAACTTGGCTAGATTGGAGAACCGGAAAGAGCCGTGGATTGTTGTGCTTTATGCACCCTGGTGCCGTTTCTGCCAGGTAAAAATACCATTTTCATCATGTATAACTTCTACCCAGAATAATTTGCCCCAAGTTTTGTGGTATCTAAATATTGTTATGTTTTATTTTGAGCAGGCAATGGAAGGATCGTATATTGAATTAGCAGAGCAGCTGGAAGGGACAGGAGTGAAGGTGGGGAAGTTCAGGGCTGATGGTGATCAGAAGGGATTTGCAAAGCAAGAACTGCAACTGGGAAGCTTCCCAACTATTTTGTTTTTCCCTAGACACTCATCGAAACCCATCAAGTATCCATCAGAGAAGAGGGATGTCGATTCATTGATGGCTTTTGTGAATGCATTGAGATGATGAATTAGAAATGCTGTTGGTTCACTGCATAAGGCTAATGCTAGCGATCTGAGGACCACAAAAGAGAGAGGATAGATGAAAGTAGGATAGCAACACTGTCTTGTTTCCAGTAGCAGTTTAATTATATCACTGTATATATTATATGCAACGCGTGTTCAGTTTTGTTTCCTCGAATCCTTTTGTGTTTCCTGGTATTCATTTATTTATAAATGTAGGTAAGGAGTTTATTCTGAGTTCCATATATATGATAGGTCAATCACCATCGAATAAGAAGGTATCATCAGTAGTACATGCTGAATAATTTCATTTGTAGAGCTCTCAGTATCACTGATAAATTTAAGCTAGCTAGCCGATGAATGCACTCAAAAACTGTGTAATGGACATGCCGTAACATGCAGGAGTGATAGCATAATAGTTGGCACATGCAGCACGTGACGATGACACACCTTAGGAATAAGAAATGAAGAATTCCTACGTACTATTGATGGTAGAATAGTCTGTAAAAGCTTGGGAAACACGTTCAGAAAACTAAATAAATCTAGGAATATTTTAACTATTTGCTGCATACACTCTTCAAGGGATCCATCCACAATCTGTGTCTCTTTAATTTTCAAAGCTCTAATTTATGTTAAAATATTACAAATAAATCGTAAAGGTGAATGGTTGGTAAATATTGATTATTTAAATAAAAATATTTTTAATTGTTTGTTACTTTTCAAAATGAATCTAAAGTAATATTTAAGAGTATCTTGTTAAATTCCTTTTATACGAATAGTGGAAGTCTAGGGCTTGAGAATATTCTTAAGATCGACAAAATTATAAAGAAAAGAAAAGAAAAGAAAAGCATAGCAGAGGGGTTGTCTTTACTCTGCAGAAGATAAAAACTGTAACAGCTGCAGGCAACAAAAGAAGATTAAAAAAGTGGAAACCCCGTGTCAACGAGGATTGGTCTTTCTATATATAAAAGTGGAAACCCGTGTCAACGAGGATTGGTCTTTCTATATAAAAGTGAAAATCCGTGGCAACGAGGATTGTTCTTTTAATATATATATATTTTAATAACACAAACTAATTTTTTTTATATAAAATTTTATATTAAATATAAATTATCAAATATTAATATATTTAATAATTAATATTATATTTTAATATATAATTAATATATCAATAATTTATGTATATGTCAGATATAATTTTAATTATTAGATATATTTAAATTTAATAATTTATATTTAATGTAAGATTTTATATTAAAAAAAATTATTAATCTTTTCTATATATATATATATTTTAAAGGGAACTTAAATTAGCAGAATTTATTTATATTATGTGAATGATCTCAATCTGACATAAACATTGAAATTGGTTTAATTATATATATATATATATATATATAAAATAATAAGTTCAGGTTGGCTAAGTATGAAAAGAAAATACGAGCAATCAAAAAAGCCAAATAGATGAAGATTCGAGACGTAAACTTGGAAATGAAATTTAGCTACGTTGATAATTATAACAGATGGAGATTTTATATATATATATATATTATTTATATAATGATTTGATCAATAATTTCGGATGTGATGAGACTATATTTGGATCATATGTACAATGCAAGAAAATCAAATCAAAATAAGACAATACAATGGTCAGACTGAACATAGGTAAAGCCAATTAAGACGAAGCAACAAATTAAGAACGCTGGTGTGGGTATTCGCATTCGATTTGATATTGAAACCGAAAGGAAGGGGTGGGATGGGATTAGGTAATAGGCATACAGAGGGTCATGAATCTGAGCCACTCAATATTTAGTGGTGCACAGGTCAATATATATGGCGCATGGCTGGCCCACCGACAGTCGACTTCCTTTCCGTGGCGACGGTGCGGTAGCTCTGATCTGATCTGATCTGATCTGATGTGCTGGTTCCAGTTGCTACCTAGGCAGACTTACTCCCCCCTCTTCTCTTAATGACCACGTACTAGAAGATACCATACACATGGCTTCAATTAGTTAATAATATTAATTATGTAAAAAAAATTTCATATTAGTCTCGTCTTTAATTATTGGAAAGATAAAAAATGGTCAAAGCTTATTAATTATGTAATTAATTAACAAGCCAAAACATGGAATCGTGTCAAATAATACAATTCTCACGTCAAAGCTTAATTAACTATGTTCAAGACAATTACTAGTCCTAGCTTCTATTCATATCATTTTTTTTTCATTCGATCGTTGATTAATGAATGAAGACATGTAATTGATGTAACAAGTCATTAATTATAATATAAGCCTTGGAATTAATTGATCGTAGATCCAGTAAGTTTCAATCATCTGTCGCATTAACTCTCTCATTCGGGTTCACCTTAGTAGTTTAGCTATTTATATATAAATTATCAATCATCCCGAAATGGGAAAGCTTTATTGCACCAAAGAAAGTATATGTATCGGGAATGGATGAAAAGGGTGGGATTCGGTTCAGGATTCTCTCTCATGAGCTGGCCGTAATTGGGACCGCCACTTAACATTCAACTCTATCTGCTCTGCTCTCATTGTTGCATCCACACCTACGAGACAAGTCTTTTCAGCTCTGCCCGCCTCAGGGATATATCATCCATGTCCGTCCCACTTCAACAATATTATTATTATTATTATTATTACAGAATTTAATTCATAATATACAATTAACACATTATATTATATATGACTTGGGGTGTCTTATTCTTTTTTCCTTTTTCAAATGTCTAAAATCAACACAGCTAGCAATTGCTAATTTGTTTTCTATATTCGATGATCCGTTAGGGTAGACTTTGAATTATCATAACACGCAACAAAGAATTACTATTAATGGAATAATTAAAAACCACAACCAAAAAATCGGTTCAATAATAGATATCATCACAACACAAGTGAGCTCAATATACTTTTTAATCAATCCTATCACAAGAGAATTATGAAGAGGAGTACTTGTGATGCATTTATATTATATTATATTCGGTGGTTGAATTAAATTTGAATTCTCACGCATAAGCAATATTACAAGATTCAAACATCCAACCTTATTTAATGAAAATGATGAACTAAAATTCATATATAATAATCAAATTAATATCAAAACAGTACTAGTAGTGTCGACGAAAATGCCATTTATAGTGGGACAAATCAAACGTGGTGATAAAACCCTTTTCTCCATCCAAAACCCTACGCTACAAAGTCTTCACTTTCTCTCCTTTTCACACTCCATAAAATATTTTAATTCTGTTCTCATTACCATGAATATATACATATCAACGTATCCTCTCTATAAATAAAACCCAAGCCAACCCTTCATTTCATTCCTCCCCGTAACCAAAAACTCTTCTCTCCGTCTGAGACTGACGGAACTTGCTGAGTCTCTAAAATGGCCGGCTGCTGCAATAATAACAATAATAATATTATTTTCCGGGAGATTTTCCTCCTGTTTCTTGGTTTGAGTATGAGCTTCAGTAGTTTTTCACAGGCTCAAATGGTTCCGGCCATCTTCGCTTTTGGAGACTCCTTAATAGACGTTGGCAATAACAACTATCTTCCGGTTTCCATTGTTAAAGCAAATTTTCCCCATAACGGTGTTGATTTCTCGACCAAGAAACCGACGGGAAGGTTTAGTAACGGGAAGAATGCTGCTGATTTTCTTTGTAAGTAATTAATTAACTAATTTATGTGATCATCAAAACTTAGAAGGTCTCTGTCAACTTAATATCTCTATCTATCTATCTATCTATCTATCTATCTATCGCTAGATATCGTATCTTATAATCTGGTGGTTACAAACAAACCTAGTAATATATATGTTGGAGTTCACCTTTCAACATCTTTTTTATTAACTGGGTTCCCTGATCTATATATATATATATATATATATAAGTACTAATTCTCTCAAATATTTGTCTCCAGTATTTCTTGATTTCCATGCATCTTCGTTTTCTGTTCTTTCTTTGCCATCTCCCAGATGGGAAATTAAAAGTGATTATCGCTTGAATATTTTAATTTTCTCTCTATGAACCTCTTAATTAATTGACTTTGAAAATAACATATTTTTGTAAGTGGTTCATTTTTCATAAAAAAGATTATATTCCTTTCACATAAATAAATAAATGAATAATTAGTTCTCGAAGTGCTTACCACATTCGTTATAAGATTCTCAAGTTCACCTTTATTCTTCAATTTAATTATTTAATAAATCACGTATCTATATAAACAACGTAACTTTTTACCATTGGACATGTGTCATGTATTGCACTCTTACTTGCTTATCATAACCATGTAATTAATGTAAATCCCACTTTGATTTTCAGAGTCAAATTATATATTTGCTTATTAATTATTATATATATATATTATTTAATTCATTATTTCTCAAGCAAAGTCGTAGTGTTAATAAATTATAATGGAGGGGATTGGAGGTGCATGTATATATATATATATATATATATATATATATATATATAGCTAGCTAATGGTTTCTATATTATTTTGATGCTTTAACGAACTTTTAATTAATAATTTTTGGGTGGCAGCTGAGAAAGTGGGCTTGCCGACCTCACCACCATATCTTTCTCTCAAGTCCAACAAGAATAATGCATCATTTCTAACTGGTGTTAGCTTTGCCTCTGGAGGTGCAGGAATCTTCAATGGCTCTGATCAAGCTCTTGTAAGTCAAACACCCCCCTTTTTTCTATAAAAAAGAAAAGAAAAAGTATAATATTGTGCGTTTATTTTTTTAAAAATGTGAACTGAAATTGGTATGTTTGAATGGGGGCCAACGAACCACAAGGCCAACAGGGATTCTGGGTATCCCGGTCCCAGCTTCCCTATCATGACATTGTTGACCACAATGTTTAGATCTTATGTTACAATCAGCTATATCGAGCGAAGACAACTAGAGTGGTCCCCTATAGTTAATGCTCATTCAAGTCAAAATTGTTTGATAACATAGGCTTCGGATCAGAGTCATGATAAAAACTTACTGAAACTTAAACATGGACCCTCAATTGCACCCATGAGTTATGGGCTGGGCATCTGAAATTTTCAGAAGGGAAAAAGTTAATATTTTGCGGTGAGCGTGGATCGAACACGCGACCTTCAGATCTTCAGTCTGACGCTCTCCCAACTGAGCTATCCCCGCAAGTTGAAGTACAATTAATATTGATTATTTCTTATTGTAACAGCATCAATCATTACCGTTGACAAAACAAGTGAGCAGCTATGTGACTATACATGGAGATCTCGTGCAACAGCTAGGATCCTCTGCTGAACAGTACTTTTCTAAATCTCTATTTGCTATTGTGATCGGTAGCAATGATATCTTTGGCTATTTTGGATCGTCCGATCTTCGAAAAAAGAGCACCCCACAGCAGTACGTCGATCTAATGGCCACTACACTCAAAGGACAACTGAAGGTAAGTAACTAAGAAAATTTTCGCTGCCTCAGAAAACAACAAAACGAATTGTATGTTCACAACCTTTATTGCTAAATTTTTTTCAAAAAATTATTGTCATCTCGTAGCATTAAAATTGTAACAAACACTCTGGTCCATTTTCATTTTCTCATGTTTTTCTTTAACCGTCTTTGGCAGATTTTATACGCTCATGGTGCACGTAAATTTGTGTTTGCTGGGCTGGGGTTAATTGGATGTGCTCCATCACAAAGGGTTAAGAATCAAACAGAAGAATGTAATGAAGAAGTAAATTACTGGTCTGCTAAGTACAACGAAGCACTGAAATCAGCGTTGCAGGAATTGAAATCCGAGCTCAAGGGCATGGCTTACTCCTACTTTGAAACTTATACTGTTATGCAAGACATCATCCAGAACCCAGCTGCTCGAGGTAAAGATTTAAAAAAACTGTTAAGCAGGCTCTTTCCAATTTTGCAAACTATTAATGCCACTAAGAGGCTAAATTTTTCACTTTTACTGGATTTGGGAGCGCTTTTAACATCGCTATAAGCCTTTCTATAATTCTAAGTAACCAAAAATATTTGAAATTTTGTCTGATCCCAAAGCAACATTCAAAATATTTAATAACAATGGTTCTTAATATAATCTATTTATTCTTTTTTAAATATTTGAAATATAGTGTTTGCATTTAACAATAAAGTTACTGCATTTCAATACCAAATGAAGCCTAAGACAACTCTTATGATTTTTTTTATAAAAATTACCTTTCGAAAAAACTTTGTGAATTTTTCAATTACTTTATGTCAAAAACATTTGATCATTCCTCTTGTAAGAAAAAACACTCTCACCATATAATTCCGGTCTCGAATTCTTTACTTTATAATAAGCAAATATTTTGTTATTCCAGGGTTCACAGAGGTTAAGTCAGCTTGTTGTGGGCTTGGGAAACTGAAGGCCAAGATCCCTTGCGTCCCCGTATCAACCTACTGCCCCAACAGAAGTAATCACGTCTTCTGGGATCTGTACCATCCAACAGAGGCAATTGCTCGAATTTTTGTCGATACTATTTTGGATGGTCCGTCACAGTACACTTTTCCTATCAATGTTAGGCACCTAGTAGCTGCATAGGCTCACTAATACAAGCATAACGAATTTGAAAGGAAAGAGATTGTACCGATCCTGCAAATATCATATCAAAAGGGAAAGAAAGTTTGTCAGATTTTCAGAAAATTGTAATCTCAAAGATATGACAATGCTGTACCGTCAAAGAAGTCCATAAAATAGATAAAATCGACATAGAAAGTGAGGTAGGTTTAAGGTTACGATTATCAAAGCAAGCAACAAGCATATATATTATTTTGTTGTACTATGTCATATCATTCCAATGAAGTGCACTTTTCATATTTCAGAATCTGTAGGTTGGGATATGTATATAAAGTTGATTAAAAAGAGAAAATTGGCTGGATTGAAATAGTAAGAAAGTCAATTGGTAGAGTTCATTCACAGTTCTATGAACTTATTTGAGAGTAACATTCAAATAACAGGATGATATAGGCAAGATTTACAGAGAGTGAAGGTTGCCCAAGGTTGAAGTAAGACAAACTTCATATCCCTAATGTGCTATATTCACTCAATTATGTACAGAAATAACCTCATACCGGAATTTCAAAGATTTTTTTTTTTTTTAAAGGAAAATAGAGCAGAAAATAAATCCAGTTGTATTTCTTAAACTATATTCCCTTGATTGTCTTAGAAAGAATATTCAGAAAGAATATATAGGGCACAACAATGATACCTTTGATGCAGTTGGGATTAAGAGGAAAACAAATCTTGAAAGAAGAGTTTGAGGTCACCCTTAAGAACATCAAATGCCAACACCTTATCCAATGCATCCTGTGATCAATTCACAATGATGGTTTATACATATAAGAAAAAACATGATGGCGTATCACTTTTCAGATCAATGTTCTGAAGATACACCTTGTATTGCTGATCTAGAGCTGATATATTCTCATGGCTCCATCGCTCAACATGGTTATTATTTTGAACAGCATCCAACACATATGCTGCCCTCTTAATCACTTCCTCTGGTACACCTGCATGAATTGTAATATTTCTGTTAGAAAACTCACAATAATTTTTGTTCTGCACATAAATACGTGTATCTGAACCTCAAAGAAGAGATATAGACAACCTAAACAGAGAACCTACGTTATAATGGGTGGAAAGGAACAATACCAGATTATTAAGGTCATTGGGTTTATTCTTCGGAGGCAGATTTGTTTTTTATTAATCAAGCATGCAAATATAATAACAGATCAACTCTTAACTAAACCAATAAAGGCAAAAAAAAAAAGAAGCCCAAACTCAACCAACTTGTTTCACTTTTGTTTATGTCGGTAATATCTATGTAAATCATAGATCACTTGCTTTGTTACCAGCAATTTCCTGAAAATACAAAATCATATATACAAAGAAACTCTGGATCTGTTAAACTGCCATTAGAATATGATTGGATCATGTATCTTTTCTCCCCCTAGTTATACTTTCTTCAGTTTGTACTTGATGTACACAATTACTATTTTGCAAGTAGTTTGAAGAGACTGCTCATCATGTTTCTTATACTGTCCTTTCCCACGATCTGTCCAATTGGCAGGCTATTTTGGCAGCTCGTGAACCTTCATGAGTGGGTGATAGATTTATCTATGCTGTCTCCTCAACCACAGTATTGCATGTTGTCTTACTTTCCCTCCCTTTGACAGAGGTTATATCTATATAACAACATAAATGATATTTTCTATTGAGGTTATATCTATCTTTCATCTTCCCACCCAGAAAATATTCCCAATTGCTGGATGTTTTCAGATTCACATCCAATGAATAAAATGAAATCTGCCTTAAAAGTCCTCTTTCCTGGAAGTGCAGCAAAAAATGGACAAAGAAAAAAAGGACTGTAGCTAGTAAATCTAGAATTCGGAAATACTTCTGTATGCATCCATCGGTACAACAACTAGAAGTTCAAGAAAATTCCCCTTTTAGTTTTTGCAGATAGCTCATACTTACCAGCGAGAAGTGCACAATGCAGTCCTGCAGGATATAAAATGATGCACGTGAGTTTTCAGTAAAATTCTAACCAACTTGCATTAATAATACTGCACTCACCATAGCTAAGAAGTGTACGTCCCGGAACTAACCTGCAAAAGACCAAATATATGGATTATGGTTCTTTACTGATGTTTATAGTTCCTACTTCCTAAAGCCATGTACAAGGACATGCAATTAATCAGTTTCATGCATGAATTATAACTAAATATCCACCTGTATGAGAACTGAAAAAACTAGATAGCACTATCCAAAAATTCATATTATGGAGAAAAGGAGCAAATACCAACATAAACCACAAGTAGAAAATCAGAAACCGTGGTAGATATTTGTTGTAAATATCAGATGCAGAAGTTTTCTCAAGGATTATCAACCCACCCTTGCCAGTGTGACAAAAACATCAAGTCATCATGCAAATAATAGTTATGCAATGAGTTCTTTTCCCTCCAAGGAGTTTTGGTGCGAAACCACAAAAAAAAATACCGGTATAGGAATACAATGTCTTCAATGTTTGTAGAGCCGTTTTCGGGTCTCAGCACACTCATGGTGTAAAATTTGACCTTCTCGGACTGAAAAGATCATGAAAATTTATCACTTCATAATAATAAAGCTGTGAAATTAAATAAGGGAGTAACCTTGCAAACAGGCATACCTTTGGCAAGCAGCTTTCATTTAATAACTCGGTCAAGTGAGTACACACTAGAACCTGCAAATCAATATGGCCAGATTCATAATGAGTCGCCCATAATTTTCAGTCTTGGCAGGAAGAACAGAACATCAAACCTTTGGGGGATCATCACACGTGGCAAAATAATTTATGGTCCCACCAAGCAAACCGATGCCATCTGAATTGGACATTGCCAAAATTTATGCAATGAATCATATCTGCCATAATGCAGGAACAATGTGCACCGCATGAAATCAAAGGCAAGACTAACCTTCTACAAGAGTACCTTTACCAAATTCATCCAACAGACATAAAGACTGTGAAGTTGCTTGCCTGTACAATTCATCAACAAGGAATAGACATGAGTTCTAGATATTCTTCAATCAAATATAGCTTTTGAAACAAGCTTCCAACTCCATAAGCATTTTAATGCATTCCTGCAGAAGCAATTTGAATAACAAGCACTTTCAAACTGTGTGGATTTAGCAGCTAAAACAAGGTTCATTGCATGCATGAACCTAGTCCAAATAACAAGGATCATGACATGCAGACATCATAAACCACAACTGGAAATGCATTAATATTAAATTTCCTAACCAACCTCATCTGGGAATACCTTAGCATCATCCCTACTTGATGTAGGTCAATCATAAATGTTGATTGCTCTGCAGTCATATGCTTGCTTCCCATTGCACAGAATATCCTGTTAGAACAGAATGGTGGTTTGTTTGATCATGACCAACTAAATATAGATAGATAATAGTAATCTTCAAAGAAAAGATGTCAACAGTATGCAGGAACACACCGATCAGTCAATCCAACAGTAGCAGAATCAGCGGGTACGAAACTTCCTATGTGGCTAAGGAATACAATCAAAGCTACCTGTGAAAAAAGAAAGAGCTCTTTCATAATGGATAAAACTTATGAGGGTCACTGGAAAATCTTTTACGTATACACAGTTATTGGCCATTTTCACAGCACAAGAATCAACATCCAAGGTGGTGCCTACATGACCACGTGTGCAAGCAGTTGTCTCTGACACAGTAAGATATGCCAATAAATGAATGATCTTGCTACACATATAGCCTTAAATTTTAACAGTTGCAACTTAACAAATGTTGCACTAAACTAGTACTTGATAGTTATGGAGTTTGTACAGAAAATCAGTTTTGTATGCACATAATTATCAATAAAATTGTCAAAATCAAGAAACTTCAGTGATAGATGGAGGGAGAGAGAGATGTTACTTCCCCAGGAGAAAAGAGTATGTTTACTGACCTGCTTTATGTAGATACTTTTTCCTGAGTAATTAGGACCAGTAATGATATTAATCCTCCCTGAAATAAATTTAAACGTGAAGAATAGTTATGCTGGTGTGGCAATAATGAGAATTGGATCTTTTTCACACGAGTTAAGATGAGAATCTATATGCTCTGACTGAATTCATATTTCAATTTACCATCATCATAAATCTTTGTATCATTGGGAATAAATGTATCTACAGTCATTTCCTGCAAAACATGCCTGAAAATTGGCATAGACTACCAGTTAATTCTCTCATTGATACGTCTTAAGGCTTTTGCTTGGTAAGATTTGAAACTACTGCAACCCCCAGCCCATCTCTTACAATTTGAATTAAAGTTACTAGATTTACAAGTAATTATGCCCGAAATAAGCAATGAAAATACACTGGTCAGTTCTCACCTTCCGTTTTTTATATCAAGCAACATATCCAAAGTCAAGATTGGCCGGACATAATTGTTTTGATGGGCAACTATTGCCAGTGACAAAAAGCTAAATATCAATATCCACGTAACAGTTAGTAACAAATATCTTAGATGAGGGGGAAGACAAAAATGATGAATATCCATAGAAGAGGGATGAACAGAACAAAAAGGAAATTAGGCGGTTGTTTGGAGAGTTGATTCTTACCAATCAAGTTCTGCTGCAAAATTCACAGCCTTAAGTAGATGATTTGAAAATAGAAGTATATGTGACACCAAGTCTCTAACAATTGCCCTCTCCATATCTTCAACAAAGACGAATGAGAGACATGGATGAAGAACATCAAATAAAACACAATCAAAATGATAATGCCCACTATAAATTTGACATGGAGCATGTCATAATTCTTTACATCTCACTACCAAGTTTGGTTATAAGCTGCTCTGTTGCAAAGACCATCTTGCATATAAAATCACCTTATAAATATGTTCTTGTTTCGTGCAATTAACAAAATCTAAACAAGAAAAATACAGAGCAGGTTTTATATTACATACCCAAAATTTTATGATAAATATCTCCAAGAAGATTGTCCAATTCTCGTGTCTTTGGGGTATGATAAAAGAATCTTTGTGTCTCTCCATCCACATCCGAGAACTACATTTGACGGTACAACTAGGTTAAGCACATATGCAGTATATATTCATTACAAAAAAAACACCCATTTAAACACAACACAAGCATATCAACTTACTGCTAAATCAAAATCTTGAAGTTTCTCTAGTGTGGTGTCATCAAGTTTATCTTCAAAAATACACATCAAGTATCCTACAAAGGAAAAGGAAGCAATAGAAATTGACGAGGAAATTCAAACGAATCTTTAATAAATTAGATCACAGTAAGCAACAAACTTTAGACGGCTTTATATGGGATCTGAAGGAGCTTGGCATCACAAAAGTTCTTGAAGAGCTTGAGAAAATAAGAGAACCACAAAAATATACTCTTGCTCGGAAGTTAACATTTTCTTTATTTTTTGCTCTTTTTTATTTTCCAAAAGTACTCCACACATATTTCAACTACTCATGAAAAATAGATGATGCTGCACAAATTAGAACACTTCATACATGTTGTATTGCATACATGCTACAGCAGTAAAGACAAACCTATTTGATGTATGTAAACAATACAAGGAACGAGCTTCTCTTTACACAAATGAGGAAGTTGTGCAAGCTCCAATGATGTGACCTGAAAGGCATTGCTATCAGAACTAGATATAGATTTTATTTCAATTAATATTCAGATCATTTCTACAAAAATCTATTCAGCAAGTAAAAGGACCTGTTCCAGAAACTCCGGCAATTCCTCATATATTTGCCTCAGCTCATCCAACTACACGCCAATGAAAAGAATGACTTCAATATTATGCGACTAAAATTTCAGCCTTTAGTCAAAATTAGAGAAAAGTGCCCAATTTGGTTAAAATTAAGGAAAAACCAAGAGCTACTTGTGTTCCAGTAGAAGAAGGAATACATGAGTGACTAAACTAGCTTTAAACATCTAAAATATAGAATAAAAGAGGATCACTGTCAATGTCTAACCTCATCACAGAAACCCTCTTTCACTAATGTTCCATACCCCTTCTCTTTACTTCTATTAACATCAATAACACCAATCACCTACAAAAAATTTGTCAACCATAAGAATATGATCTGTAAAGGGAATTACATAGTTCACCATGTTGACTGAAAGAATCTTTAAGAAAACATTTAGACGGGGTGAATAAGAATACACCTAGAAATTAGAATTATCAACCAAAATCACATATAATTCTTCACATACGAATGAATGCTTCCATTAATATTCCAATTATGAACAG
Source organism: Melia azedarach (assembly GCA_028052125.1). Lineage (NCBI taxonomy): Eukaryota > Viridiplantae > Streptophyta > Magnoliopsida > Sapindales > Meliaceae > Melia > Melia azedarach. The sequence continues at coordinate 11,089,796 of CM051395.1, forward strand.
TTTACTGTATGGAAACCTTAACTGAGGCATGACAACAAAACCATATAATAAAATCAACATAAAAAAAGAGGAGACCAAATTATTGGCAGATTCATAAGTTAGTTCCTCCTTTCTTTACTTTATCTTATTTGTGCAGAACTGTAGTTCCTAACAAATATTTCTATTAGAGCTCTTTTAATATTTTAGATGTGTTGGTTCTTCTTTCTCGAGTAACAGAAGGCTCTTTCTTCTTTTTCCTTTTTTAAAAAATCTCTCACATATATTGGACAGTGTTTTCTTCGTCTTGCATCACAAAATAAGCTTATTAAAATCAGTAAATATAAAATTTCTCTTAGAAGTCCTGCAGATGATGAGGAATGGAAAAATTTATTCACCATTAATTAAGAAGAAGATAAGATGAGAATAAATAGGCCTCTGGAAAAGGAGGCAGAATATATGTTCACATCATATCAGGAAATTACTGGTCGATATTGAACCTTGCATATTTCACAAATTAGATGGTTGATGCAATTCCAAAAAGGAAAGAAGTTTGTAAAAGAACAGTGTAAGAATTATCAGATAATTTTGATTATTTTTTGTATATAGCAGGTTGGTATGTGTTTGATAAGGATTGAATCTCCTTGATTCTCCCCTTTAGATTAGGTTTATCTTTTCCTAGAATAAAGGGCTAAGAATCTAATCCAAGGCCTATAAATTGATGTATTCTCTCAGTTTGTATATAATTCTAGTGTTCTGCTTTAGCTTATTTTATTTTTCTAGCAGTGTTATCTTTTTGTCTCCTGCCTGGTTTCAAACAGAAAAAAATTATAGCTAGATAATCAAAATGTGCCCAGCAGAATACTTAACGAAGTGTCAAAAAGCAACAAGATAAAAAGAAGGAAGTAACGTGGATTATACCAATTCATAGACATAAGCCAGCTCTGTTGTAATGCATGAAGCAGCCTGCAAACAGTATGCAACAGTAAACACAAATTTTTATGTCAAAATAAATTGAGACATCTCAAGAATAAATATAAAAATATGACTCCATGAAAACTCTTTTAGATATTGTCTAACACCTTCTCAACAATGTCCAAATTCAAATGCCTCAGTTGCTCTCGAAGACTTTCAGAAATGCCCACTTCAAATATCTTGTTTACATGCAAAAGTGAACAAACGCTCTGCAAAAGAAAACATAAAATTGTCAAGAACCAAAATATCTTCTCACTTCTTCTATAGCTCATTTGTCTAATACACAGTTAAACTGCAAAATAATATTATTGTTGTGATGGGAAGAATTAATTTTTATCTTTTCAAACTTTATATCATCAGAAAAGGTAAAATTGAAAGGATACCCCATGATCAACCTTTCAGTAGACAATATAACAATTAAAAGAATACTCATAATTTTACAATAGTTTTTATTCTTGGCTTTTGGATAGTAGCTGTTGCAGAAACCATTCTTTAATAGTAGATATCTCCAGGAAATCCATCATGTAGACAATATGTACATCATTAGCAGTGGATTTAAGCTGTAGGTAGAGAGCGTGCTTAGCACTCAGCTGGCTGGATAAGTGATCTAACAGATTTCTTTCAAGAATAAAAAATGAATGAGAATGAAAGCATTACAAGTAGACACAAGCTCACCTTCAAAAAGGCTGTCCAATCACTAGCAGTACAGATGGAGCTCGGGGAGTTGAATTTCTAACAAACAAAATAATTAATTGCTGAAAATTAGAATAACATAAATGGTACAAAAGAGACATCGCAACGAAAAACAGCATTTGGAACCAAGGGGTGATGATGAGAGTAATTTAGAATGATTAAAAATTCCAATTGAACATAGAGCTGGTGCTTTCCACAACGGCAGTACACCACTATTGCAAGATAGATGCCAAGACAGCATCTAAGAAGTTACTCGTTTGGCATTTAAAGGAAATTTTCACAGCTATTTCATATTAAATTGATCTCAATGTACAAAACCAAGACAGTGAAAATAGGTCAGCAATTTGAACCAATACTTTATTTGTGAAATAATTGATTAACAGTTGCAGTTACTCTAAATAAAGCATAAATATCAAAATTTTGTAAAGAAAATACTGCATAATATGGAATGATAGAAGGGAAAAAGAGAAATGGAAATGATGGTACCTTAAGTATATGGGGAATATCCTTCACAGACTTCAAAGTTTCATGTAAAGAAGCCATCAGTTCTTCAGAACAGAGAAAGAATGATATCTTAACCTCATTAAAGAATAAGCTTTAATAATATTAGATTAACAATATAAAGTTTGAAGATTTTGAAAGTCATTTTGAACTATGACAATGCATATGGCCTTCATTCATAAGATTGGGAATAAGTCTATAATTTCTTAAGCACTCTGGGTCCTTGTCCAAATTATCTGCAACCCATCCCCACATCCTGGTGGTATCAGCCCAGCAATAAATCTTTCTTTCTTTCTTCTTTTCTAATAGAAACAAAATAAAACAAGTGTTCATAAACTTAAAGTTTAAGGATACAGCATCAAGACGACTGTTCAAATTTTCAAGATCTAGTATAGGCCTCAGAAACCAGTTTCTAGAATGCAGAAAGCATTTGTCAGAATGAGATTACAGGCAATGCCGGAAGCAGAGTAATCCCAACATTTGACAACTTTAATTACCTCAAAAGACGTCTACCCATTGGCGTCACGCACTGAAGTAAAGGCATATAAATTAGTCCATTGTATGAAGATATGAAGCAAAACAGAAAAATATGTAGCTTGTAAACCTTGTTCATCATGCCAAACACGGAGAACCTGTGTATCAACCGTTAGTACAGGTCTTTGCAACCAGAAACATTTACAGAACTGTAGAGAACATGACCAGAGAGCATTTACCCTTCCTTTGCTCTACCAATGCCCATATGGCTTGGATGTTTGTCAGTTTGGAATATCTGCAATGCTTCATGAGCCGTAGCATCAAGTTTAAGGAACTTGTTTCTATTTGTAGTTGTTAAGCATACAAATTACAATCTGAGTTTCACATTCTGAACTTATTCCTTTGAAACTCAACACAATATACATTAGACTTGAAAAGATACAATGGAATTTCTATTACAGAATCAACTGTAATTGATGCATTCCCGCATTCCTTTTGTTCTAGGGTGTCCACGATCCTTTCATTCTCTAATATAGCTAGGAGACCCCCACTTGCACGAACTTGAACCTCACTTCCCATGTCCATCATAGAATTCAGCTGTAGTAGATGAAAGAGATAAGATGCTAGACATTAGAATAACTTATATTCCTCCCAAATGTCTTTTTCTTGGAAGCATTATCTTCTAGGTTAGCTAACACCATAAGACAAAAGAAGTAAAGGAAAAATGACACACTTAGTTGTATCATTGAACAATTTGTGACTATTCAAGAAAAACATGGAGTGTACATTTACAGTGAGAAAAACCATGTTTCACAAACCCATTATAGTGGTCCTCTGAGCAATTCTCATATGATTTCAAATAGAGTCGGTAATCAGAGACACCCTGACTTGGAAAAGGAAAAAGTCATAGCAGTTGTTGTAAGCCTATTCATGCTTAAATTATATGTAACCAAACAAAATTGATGTCATTCCAAAATATAGAAATCATTTACAGGATCAAATCTATCAAATCATTGAAATCATAGATTTCCATACTAAAAACAAGCAACTGATATAATCCAACCATGTACCAGATATGTTTACATTTTTATGCAGAACTTGTCAAATTCAACTGGTTACTGTTATGTTAATAGTGCAATAAAATGGATTTTGTAAATAACATATACTAAGAACAGAACAAGTGCACATCGTCCCAAATTGCTGAACAATATTCATCTTAAACACAACTTAGGCTACAGTTTATCATGATAAAGAGTAAAATGTATGACATTGAGACCTACATAGCAAATTCTCTCCTTGATGTTTAATCCATCATCCATGCCTGTAACTCGAAGGTATATCAATCTATATAATCCAAAGAAAAAAGTGTTGGTGAGAGAAAAAAGAGAGGAACTTGAGAGACAGAGAGAGAAAAAGTTAATTATCAATATGAGAAGCAGCAGATGTATATCTTTTGACTTAAACAGTGTTATAAGAAAATATACATGTAGCATTCTCAACCAGCTCATCACAGTGTCAAGTCTTGCTAACAAAAATAAAGATATCAAGAGTTTTGAATGTCCTACTAAGAACATGAAACAATCTACAGAATCTTTATTCCACTCTAAAATGCATATACAAAATATTTATTACATATTGTATTGATCCTTGAATACCTATGCCATGCTTGTTCATAGCTGAAAATTGAACTTTTTACAAGCTTCACAGTAGGTGCCTCAGTTGTTCCCTCTGCATCAGTATTGAGAGTAGGAAGTGCCCACAGGTGGATAATCATTAGTCATCAAGGTAATAACAGCATACCACTTCGTTGCAAAGCAGACAAAAAGGCTTCTTCACTTTTAGTGCTTGTGTAAATGACGAGGGGCTGAGCTTGGTACTTTACTGAACAGGTTGTGCAGCCAAAAAGAAATGAATAAGATAATTAAGTTACATATGATAAAGGAAATAATTAGTTACAAGTAAAATGAGATAAATATTGCGACACACTGAGAATAATGCAAAAATGTAAGTTGCATGTGGGCAAACCAACAATCGTTTCAGTCATAAAGGGAAAAAGAACCAAGTAAAAATGCGGAATGATAGGAGGTAGACTCCATTATAAAGGAGACATTAAACCCATACCCAGATCAATCAGGGGAAAGTCTGAGTTACTATCTTCCCAAACTTCCAGCACATGAAGCTGGCGTATGCTGGAATCATAATAAGAAACTCCAACTCTGGACAGGAAGTTTAAACATGTAAGTTAGTCTCTTCAACGGGAAACACAAAGTTGAATCCATGTTTTTGGATTAACACTTAAGACACTTCTACAATTGTCTATAACCCTTGCACTTTAGTTCATATCAGTTTCATTTTCTCACTTTTCTTCTTGTATTTGTCAACACAAACTTGCTATTTTTTGGTTCCACAACAAAAAAAAATGGTGTTACTATTAACCAGTTAGTTACATGTTATTTTGTCTATTCATCAGAAAAGGGATATTGTAAAGTTCTGATTATCAACTTTGCTAATCTAACAGCTGAAACATACAATTCTACTCAGAAAAAAAAAATGCATACTTTAAAGTATAACTTCTTTCCTTGTTTTTTTGGGGATAAAACACTTAAAGGATAACTTAAGACAGAAGGTTATAGATGACCAGATGAAGCTGCTGAAGATTTTGGAAGTGCCTCCTGCTAGCCACTAACCCATAGAATATGATCTTTTCATAAACAATTTAAATAAGTTCTTGCTATTGCTAAGTGTATTATTAATGCATGAACTGTTCAACTTTGTCCAACTTACCCTGATATCAGCCACATGCTAAACGAGTTAACAATTTTCTACAGAAAACATTACAGTTGCTCAAGTCGGGTAACATTGCCTAGTAGCAGCATTTCCACTTGATTATTTTAAATATCTGAGAGCAAGATCTAAGATACTGTTGTTTATTATGAGCTACCGCATACCAATCTTCAGCCGCTTCACGGCCAAATTTCTTATAAAAGGACATTTTTGTTTTCATTTTGATATTTAACAAGGACTTTGTAGTATAATCAGCAGTAAATAGAGATGCCAAATAAAACTCACCGATGACCATGTAGAATGCATGCCATATAGACCTGCATTCAGTTTCATATAAATAGATAAACTTCATAAGATTGTAACAACAACATATATCCAAGATATATTGTCTTTATACCATAGACACCACAGCTCATTGAAACAAATCTCAGCATCCATAACAATTAAATTTTCTAACACTTACACCTATAACTGTTAACACAAGGAATAAAACAAATCAGAACTGAAATATGATGATGTAATTTGACAGTTGCACTAAATTTTTTAGTAATTGGTGCTGCAATTCTTACGTTGAGCTCAGCTCTCATTCACCTGCCATTTTAATAGCTGATATGTCATATATTTCTCTAGCTGAGCTATGAAAATATCATGTTATTAGTGGCTGTAGCTTAGTTTGCAAGGTAATGCTTAATCTAACACCATAATGTTTTAGACATTAATTACACAAAAGGCTGGATTTTCAGCAGCTTGGAATTCAGCCATAGAATGGGAATTGACCGGAACTGGAGGTCATCTTCATAACCAAACAAAAGAGAAAGAAAAATAAACAGCTGGCATCTCTAATTTCAGAGCTCTAATTCCATTCTGCTAAAAACAGCCTCGCAAACATGTCCAACAATACGACATAAGCATGAAATGACACCTTAATCATTGTCAAAGAAATAAATGATTCTACAACTTCCTTGTTTAGCGATTGTAATTTATTACTCATACATCATTCATTTATACAATGACTGTAAACTAAAATCCACAAATGGAAATTAGCTAAATACACAAAACATGATACTTCAGCTCATTCATTATTAAATATTTAAATAAGCTCGGTAATTCCAGTAAGAACCTATTGACAGCATTTTATGCAAAACTCAGTCATATCATCGTACAAGAAGTTTCCATATGTAAATCATAAACATTTTAATGCTCGGTTTCTTTGGTGAGAGGTAAGAAAGAAATAAGCATCGAGAAAACCTGAGGGGAACAAACAATAATGAAAGAGAGAGAAAAATTCCACTCTCGTCATTCCTTGTTTTCTCGGAAGCCAAACAGAGAATAAAAAGTTTCAACAAGAAAACATCGGCTCAAAATTGGCCAAATACACAGTATTCAATACAGTTGAGCAGTGCTTTTGAATTTTTTGAAACGGAAAAAACTCAACCAACTCAAGATGGCGTTTTCTTTCTTTTGCCTACATTTTCTCGTGAACCAAACACAAGCTAAGAAAGTTGCCAACATGAAAGAAGAAAATGTAGAGCAAATTACACCTGAGGTACGGCTTCGGTCTCGTCCATTTCCTCGTCCATCATCTTGCGTGCTCGAATGCGTGAGAAAGTGCGCTTGCGTTTTTGGTGCGATTTATTAGTTGAGAATCAAATGCCGTGGCTTATATAGAGCACCAGTGGCTCTGATTCACTTATTCAAGTGCTGGATGCACGTGGCATTTACTCATTGATCATATTTTGTCAATAAGGCTACAGCAATTTTTCCTGAAGAAAATGAGAGAATCCTTTACAGAAAATTCTATAAAAAAGAGACTTTTTTATTGTAGAAGTAGAGATTTTTTTTAAATAAAATCTCTTTTGTGTAAGGTAGTAACAATACCGGTATTCCTGCTTATTTATGAAATTTGTGATATTAATTTTATAGGAAGATACAACTCAGAAGTCTTGTTTCTAAGAATATTATAATATATGTAATACTCTTTCCTATTAAAGAAAAATATCTGAAGAAGCATATATTGTTTCTTGAGAAACCAAAATTCATGCTTCGATCGTCAATAATGACTCCAAAGAGAAGGTCGAGGACCTCGTTGTCCGATCTCCCAACTGATCTCCTGCTCATAATTTTCCAAAAACCGAACAACTGCAACGATATCTCACAATGTGCAGATGTCTGTGTTTATGGTAATCTGCCATTAATTATATGATCAACTCAACTCAATTTCATTTTCCTTTTTATTGCTCTCAAACATTAGCGATAAGAAATCAAACCAACAGTTTGCCTAATCTTCAACACTCGGACACGTATAATTCACAAAATATTACTGCCAGAACTAAAAGGGAAGCTGGTTTTCTACTTCGTCTCATGGATATGACCGCCGGCAGTCAGCTTCTGCAAAACAAAAAATATATATGCCTACTGAATCCTTTCACGAGACCGCGAATCAAGTTACCGCCGCTGGGTAAAGAATACACGCCGACGACGAAAATTTCTGAGAATTATCGCATTTGTGTTCCAACATACTGTGTTGTTCTTGCTTCAGAGTAGCTTAGCAGCAAATTCGCTTACAACAGGAGATGAGACGTGGATGTGCGTAAATATATTAGTGATATTTGTGAAGATACCGTAAGCTTCTGTACGTGATTGATGTTTTTGGTTACGTGTTTCGGGTAATACCAATATTTAATTCGGCTATAGCAGAATAGTTACAGGTGAAACAGCGGCACAAGCCGGTTGAAGATGATCATTATTACTTGGTACAGTTTAAGTGGGGTTTATTAAAAGTTTTAAGATTATCAAATAAACATTCGGGTTGGGAGAAACGTATGCGTTTGCGCTCTATATATAGATTGGACTGGTATAGGGAAGAGTGGGTTGTAGCACATGAATCAACGTCATCTTATTGGGCGAGCATAGCTCCAACTGTTAGTGCTGGAAAAATTAAAAGCGAATATATTAATTTCGAAGAGTGATTAGGATGAACAACCTATATGTTTTTAGAGTTTTTCAAATTTATATTCTGGATTGAATAAAAAATTTACCCCAAACCTTAGAGGGGTAAATGGTATTTTGCCAATAAAAAATTTAAACATATTTTAATATCTATATGCCTCCGTCTCTATTGCTCAGTAACAGTTCATCCAAATCATATCAAGTGAAAAGAACCAGTTACCTCCACCAGGAAATGAATTCCGTGAACCAAATTGCTTGAGAGCAAGCACATCAACCAGCCCTTTGATCACAGCTGCATAGTTTTCGGCTCCGATGGTCAGAAATCTGCATTTTGTAGATCAGGAAATAAAACGTGGACGAGCATACATAACTTTTACGCTTTCTGCAGTGATGCAATTTTCTATAACGATGGAATTTACACCGTTGATTGATTCGGTGACATTTTTCGACAGCGTTTCAGCCCTTTCGCTGGTGCGGAAAATCACCAATACGATCTGTTAATCTGTTAAGTTAACGTTAAGTAATTAATTGATGGAGTTGGAAGGCAGCTTGTTATTAGTTCAAAGATTAATTCCAAAAACAAAATGTGGATATTACAGTACGTGGGCTCAAGAAACACACAAATTTGATGTTTACAGCTTGGATTGGGACAGAAAGCAGTGGATTGAAGTGAAAATTATAGGGAAGAAAGCGATTTTATTGGGAAAACATAGCTCCATATCGGTTGATGTCTTTGATGCCGCAGATTTAAAAGCAAATTGCATATGAAAAGGATATGAAAAGGATTTTTTTTTTTTTTTTTATAGAGAATAGGGAAATTTTTATGCTCAAACTAATTTAATACTTGTACTTAATTGTCATGACTTAAATTATTTTGAATTATCTTATTTGTTTTCCAATAATGGAAACAGCAGACAAGCAACCTAACCAACAGTCCTGCTTCGTCTACTGCTTCCGTTCCCCTCAAATCGAAATATATCTTTTCCAGAACTAGAGGGAAGATTGTTTTCTACTTCATCTCAATGGGTGGCTGCTATGATTGGATTCGACCCAACACAAAATCTTTATCTTCTAACTAAATTCTATATCAAGTTACAGTCGGCACCAAGAGAAAACGATAAACCACAGTTTTTGAGAGTGATCACATCTACTAACCCTTTGGATCGACAATGCGATAATGCGATCTTATGTTATTTGGTTAAATAGTTCGAGAAGTGTTGCTGTTGATCGAGCCTTCGGCAAAATTGCATATATTTCGTTAATGAGATGCATGTGTGTGCGCATATATATTTATATTTGCTGAAAAAATATTTGAGATTTCTCCGGAAGTTACTAATTAGTGATGCAGGGTGTGTGCAATTGAGACCAAACAATTTGCAATCACTTGGACCTTTTTCTGAATAGAGTCCCAGTGGACAAAATAGGTTAAATTTAGAGTAAAAATAATGGAATTTTTTTCAATTTTTTTTTTGGTTGTTGCTGCTTCTGCTGTTAAATATTTCTTGTGTGTTCTTATTGTCTTGTCATAATGCAATAGACGAATAGCATCCCATTTAACGTTTGTATATCCTCTCAAAGGTGATTTCATTAAAAAGATTCTTGTAAGATTCTGTCATGCATTTTAACCGCATAATAAAATTAATTAATTAATTTTATTTATTTTTTTAATTATATACGACCCGACACAAAATTAACAAGTTAGAATTTACTTAAAATAACACGATTAGTAAATAAGTCATAATAATACGGCACGATTATTAACACTATTAATTATTTGAATATTCATATTTTAACTTATTTATAATTTAACATATTTATTTTTTTATATTTTAAAATTATATAATTATATTTTTAGTGTTTTAAAAAGTATTTAATATTATTTAAATAAAATTTTCTAATATAGAAGTAGATAATATTATAAATATTTTAGAATATATATTAAAATATATTTAAAAATATATTAAATGGGTCGAATTCTTAACATGATTATTAAATAGGTAGGAATTAAATTATTCTAATATATGTTATATCTTTAATTGACATAACATGAATGATATGACAAGGTAATTCAAATTTCAATCTCTAATTACCGAAGATTGTATATGTATTACTATTAATTAATGAGCAAAGGCTGGTGGAAACAAAAAAAAAAATCACTCATTAGATTTATTATTTTATATGTAAATTTTTTTATCAATATTATTAATATTAACGATGAATCTAATGAAAATTTTGGATCAAATAATTTAAGTAATAGTATAAACACATGAGTTATTTTAATCTCTATTTCAATCTCTGCAAATTCATGTAACTTTTTGTTTCAATGCAATTTGTTAAATTCTTGTACCAATGTGTTTATTATTACTATGGATATAAAGCAATTTGGAAGATCATAACAAGATCCAAAAGTCAAATTCTTGTTGCATTTGAATTGGTATTGGAAAGGTTTCCCCATAGAAAAACGTTGCTTATATAACCCATCTCTTTGCATGTTTAATTTAATATTCAACCTATCCCATATACGTATTACATAATTATTATTTTTATTTTAAATACAATTAATTAACATTTGAACATGTCACATACTGTAAATCAATATTGTCATATAAATATTAATTTATTGAAAGAGTTGATGTAATTTAAGATGTTGAAAAGATCAAATCTTATGTATTAGGTTTTATTAATGTTCTCTCACAAATTTTATTTTATGTCATTATTGAAGTTTTGAAGTTTTATATTAAGTGATTTAATAATTAAAAAATAAAACTTGAAAATATTACAAAAGAAAACTTTGAAAAATTGGAGGACCGTATCCTGATAAGGACCATACCGCAGTCAAACAACTACGTATGGAAACGAATACATTATAAAAATACAAATAGTTTATTTGCCTTATAATTTAATTAACTGTAATAAAATAAAATAAAATTAAATAATTCAAGATGTTTTCTCCCCGGCTTCTATGAGATCGTCCTCCCCAATCATCACAAACCAACCCCATTCCTGCAAAGATGGCATCATTTTCGTCCCTCATCTCTCGCCATTGCTCACTCATTTCATAAACCACGCACCCTCGGCGCACGTTATGGACCCTCCCTCCTTTGTCTCCAAAGCCAGGACTGCGTTCCATTCTGCTGCGGCTAAAGCGGAGCGCGTCTTCATAGACTTCAAATCTGACCGAGGTACCCCAAAGTTTCTCCCTATTTACAAATTCACCCTCCGCCACTATTTTTTTTCCTTTTTCATTTCTGTTATTATTTATTTATATCAGTGAAGAAATAGCATTTATTGGATTTTTTTGTGCGTTTCTGGTTTGATCGAAGAAGATTCTGAAAAACAACCGGCGAGTTTACAAGATGAAGGCGAGTCAACGGTATGCATAATACCTAATAATAATATGTGTATTTGGTTGCTTGTGGATTTAATCTAATTTGGCTTGTGAATCAAATTTGGTGCTAAAGCTCTGAGCATTTTCTGTTGGTTGTCGAGAAAAGAGAATGGGATTTATTCTCTATAAAAGAAGAAACGGTTGGTATTGACCAGATGATTGAAGTTATTTTTCTTCTTTTTTTTTTTTAGAGAAAAACTAAATTTCTAGTCTTCATAATTCACGTCTTGTTTTTGCTGTTTCCTGCATTTCTTTGGAAACCAAACAGGGCAGCTGAATTCTCAGCTCCCGATTATGCATAATTTGCTGCGAATATGTTATTTTATATTATGTTTTTGTTTGGGTTAGTCTTTTATATTGTCCCGACGACTAAACTGATTGTGAAAGAATTCTTTTTGACCGTGGATTATTGGACTACAGAGGGAATAAAATGTTTAAAGGACCCAAAGTTAATAAATGATAAATTGATTTCTTCTTGCTTTGCTGTTGGGTTGTTTCTAAACTGGGTATGATACAGGGTAACCATGAAGTAAAGCATTCACAGTTGAAGTGGAGACCTGCTCGCATAGGGACGAAACAAGATTGGCAAGATAGACTTAGGAACATAAGAATAGGAAGAAAGGGAGTGGAAGAACCTGACAAAGTGGAAGATTCAATTATGGCAGCTCCATTTTTTGATGAAAATTTGTACATGATGAACGTGAAAAGTGATCCTGAACCAAAGGCAAGAAACTTTTCACATTTTCAGTTTCTTGTGCTTTTCTTTTTCCTTCCTTTTTTATGGATGAGGTTCTTTTTATTGTATAGGTGTCAGAACTAAGTTCCTTGCTAGAACGTTTAAATGCCACTGATGTAAATAGCATTCCTGCGGCGTCTATATTGAAGCAACTGGCTGTAGTTGTTGAGTGAGTTCTTTTACTGTTGAAATCTGTTCATTATTTTTTACAGTTCTTAGTCTTTTATATGATGTTTTGTATGGTTCGTTGAATATTTATTTTCCTAATGAGGCAGGCTGTCTTCTCCTCTTAGTGGGATTACTGTTTTTTGTTCACGGATGAATTTATTTTCACCATAAGTCTGAAGTATCTTCTTGATATGCTAATGAAGTATAATCTTGTAGAATAATAGCTGCTCTATTCTGAATCAATGATAAATTGCCAAATGAGTTATTATCATTCTCAGCATGTATATCGTGCTCTTAACTTTCTGAATGTGTTTTGGGATTGCTTGTCCAGGAATGGAAAAAAGTTTAAGTCAATAAAAGATTGTCTTGCATCGTCTGGAAGTTCTTCACCCATCATGGAGAGGGCGAGCTTGAGCCTTTCTGCAGTGAAGTCATTGGTTCTTCGTGACAAAGAGGACAGACTTGCGTCTGATTTGGGTGATGATGAGAAAGTGCTATCTTTAATTCGTTCACTGTTTGATGCAGGTAGATCAATACATTAGTTGTCCTTGGTGGTACATTTAGTTGGGAAAAATATTTTCATCTATAATCTTTTGCTTTATCCTGCGATGAATTTTTATTTCCATTGTAATATCTGCAAGATGTTCTCAGAGGGAAATTTTCTCAGAAGGAAGATTGGCTTGGATTCTGAGGCATTTACTACAACAACTTTACCTAGAGAAATACATGGTGCTCCACCTGAAAGCTTTCTTGTTAAGTTATCTGAAGTTATTGGAAGCTTTAAAACCCTGCGAAAAATGGCATTGTTCTGGTGCAAAGTTGTTACTGAAGTAAGTGCTCCGCATAGAGCTTCCATTGTCTGAACTAATATGTATTGCAGGAAAGCTTCATTCACGCTATATTCTTGTTGCTTATTCTAGAAATTGATATTTGTTAATCCATTCACATTTATGCTAATTTGAAGGTGCGTGAAATTTTGTTTTATGAAGTTGTTTTGTGATTAACTGCATCATACCTCATTTGCAAAAGACTGTATAGTGTACTTACCTGAGTGTCAAATGTGACAATTTTGTAATTAGTTTATGGCCTGCAGTTCTTTTCAATTTAATTTTATCTGACAAAGTAATACAAAATTTTTCAAACTTCATCATATTTATACATTGAATTTCAATTAGTATTGCTTTTTATTTTTAAATTTTAGCTGACATAGTATAAATGGAATTTGTACACATGCAGCTAAGAAGACTCTGGTCCGAAGAACAACATATTCCTGGCATTCCTATGGATGAGACTCCAGATTTGAACTCCTGTCTTTTGTACCAACAATTGCAGGTTTTTAATTGTTGTCTTGCAAGGAAAAGGCGTCGCACTATTGCTACTGAATCATTGGAATCTGCAATGAGGCATTGCAGTTCAAACATTGAGGATTCATCTCTTTCTATAGATGCATTGCCTGAAAGCCCTGTTTTGTATGCTAGAATTATTACTGGGGAACTTATTCTTCGACTGGGAGCTGATCATCCAACTGATTTGACAATGTTGGAGACCAACGAACCTGTGTACGCCCCCATTACTCAGGTTTGGTTAATAGCTTGAACTAGAAATTAACTCTCCCTTAAAACTGACTTCCATACTTGCCTTGTTTTAATTTATGTGCCTCTGTATGTAAGTAGGAAGGGCCTTTGCTTACAGAAGATCTAATTAGAGAAAATGAAGAGTTTGTACTTCGAACGGGAAGGTCAGTATATATATTGATTCAGTTTAACCTTGTCAAATTATGTAAAGATTTTAAGCCGGTGTCCTCCTCAGCAAGTGCCGAGTGAATAAAATACTAGGATTATTATATTTTTTTCCCACTCTTGTGCATCTTGCAGCTTTATTTATTTTGTTTTATTTTATTTTACTTTCTGGGCAGTGTTGGTGCTGGGTGTTCTCAACTTTTATCTGACATGCAGGCTTTCAAGGTAACAGATCAATTTAAAGCTGTATGTTATATGGATTGTCAATATGCTTATGATATTATTAGAGTGGTTTCTGACACCCAACATAAGTGATTTTTCTGTTACTGTGTTAGGCTGCAAATCCTGGTTGTATTTTGGAAGATTTTGTGCGATGGCACTCTCCCCCTGATTGGACTGAAAATGATCAGAGCAATGAGGCAAAAGAGTGCTTTGATGGAGGTGATTCTTCCTCTACAAGAGGTCAACTAAGTTGTAGAATGCAAAAAGAAGGTCTTCCCTTTGTCCCCTCATCTGCTGCTGAATAATATTTGCAGCAGTTTTTTAGCTTTGTTTTAATTAGTCCTCTAAAATGTTGAAATAAATATTAAATTCACTTGGCAGAGTGCAGATTGGCTTTAAGTCACAAAAAGAGGACTTCTATAATTAATTATCTTCTTGTACTGTTTTGTGGAGTTAGTGAATGATTTCAATGCATGCCAGTAGGGAGAACAGTGCTCGGAACTGTTTTTGTGATTCATTTAATATACTATCATGACATATTATACAATTGTATAATGATACATTACTGCTGATGATGCATTTTTGGTTTAACGTACTGTAGAATTGTTCTGATACATTATAAGGCATCTGATGTTAGGTAATTTGTGGCGCGAACTGTGGGAAACAGCCAAACCAGTACCAGCTGTTAAACAAGTCCCGCTCTTTGATGATGAGTTGGCAGCGTAAGTCTGAAGCATTTCCATTAATGTCATGACTCAAAATTTTGTGTTTAAGGAGTACGGCTGCTCTCTGACACAAATAGCATGGTCTGTTGATTCTGTAGGGAGGGTATTCTGAATGGCTTAGAGGACATCCCTCCTTCCCAGCTTTTTGAACAATTCTTCCTTTCTTTAGTAAGTTACAATAAATATAAAAGGAGAATTTTTAATCCATCATTGCTTCTTTTCCCCTTAATGTCATCTGGTAGGAATATTCATGATTGGTTATTCTGTTTTACAAATTGTATATTTTAATGCAATCACTCGTCACTCTTACAATGCTAATAATGGCTATTTCTAAAATTTTCAGCTTGGTTTAGGAATGGTATTAGCCGACGCCAGACTCTCCACCGATGATAACTTGTCCAAGCTTTTCTATGAGTGCAAAGACTATGTTGTTGCCACTTGTCAAGGAAGTGCCTGGAGTGAGAAGGTCGATGATATTTGCCAGGTTTGTTCTGTTACCCTACAGCCAGTTGACCATATGTAATGTAAGTTTATCATGAAGCTTCATTGTCATGAGCAGAAACTGTATCTTGTATGGTGGATATTGTGATAAATAGATGATTTTATCTCAAATAAAAGAACTACAGTGGAATAATTTAGCTTTAACACATCCAAAGTTCCCCTTGAAGAGTAGAATGTATTACACCCATATATATAGGCACAAAGCTCAGACTTATCTATCTCAATAATTTAATCCACCTTTGTTTCTGTTCTTTTCCCTGTTCTAATATTCTTTGATAACAGATATGCAATCTGACAATATAATCTCCAATTTGCTTAATGCTTTTATTTAAAATTCTCACTCTTGTCCTCAATGGATGGAGCGCATGATGCGTTTATAACATTAGCAGTTTGCTTGCAAGATCATTTCCACCTTTTAATTGGAAGACATAAAAAAATTTATCAAGTTTTGTGTTTAATTCTATTCTAGGTGTATGAAACAGTGGAGACCATGTTAACTCGTCCAGAGGAAGTTCTGAAGAAGGCAGAAGAAACTACAACTACTGCAGATGAACTGAAAAGCCGGTTTAAGAGGCTTACTCTCAACTTTGGTGGGAAGGATAGATTGAAAAAACCACCCCTAAGAGACCCAAAAAATTCAGAAGAGAATCCAACTCGCCAACCCTTTTCCAGTTTCTTTGATGGCAAATCCTCACTATTTTCCAAGAAATCTCCTAAGCGAGATAATTCAGCCCTAGCTGAGAAATCTCCTAAGCCAAGCAGTTCAATTCCAGCTGAGCAATCTCCTCAGCCAAACAGTTCAATTGCAGCTGAGCAATCTCCTCAGCCTAATAGTTCAAGCCCAGGTGAGAAATCTCCTCAGCCAAATAGTGCAACTCCAGCTGAGAACCCTTCTTGTCCAGATGAAAGTGATTGGACTATTGTTTAATTATACCCCGATTTTTTGGAGAATTTAGTTTTCCTTTATATTCTGGGTTAAGTTACATGGTTTTGCATTGCATATAACTGTAAATTATCTTTGAAATGAACAGAACAAGAAATTTTTGTTTATTTTTCAAAAAGAAGAAATGGAATAGGCCTTCTTTTCTCTCTCTTTTGGGTGTGTGTGTGTCTTGTTCTCTGAAATTGGAATGGCGTTCTTAACTTATAAGGGCACGGTCACTGTTTTCCAATTGAAGTTAAGATATAAACATTATAATTTGAAGTTACAATTAGCTGTAACTTAACGTTAAAATT
The DNA here is from genome assembly GCA_028052125.1 of Melia azedarach. NCBI lineage: Eukaryota > Viridiplantae > Streptophyta > Magnoliopsida > Sapindales > Meliaceae > Melia > Melia azedarach. Next base: position 11,106,863 of record CM051395.1, read on the forward strand.
AATTTTTCGAACTGTATAACATTGTAACTTATATATATTTTCATTGTTACTTGTGAAAAAAAAGAAAGGAAAGAAAAAAGATTGCACAACAATTATGCATGGTCTGCTCCTTTTTGTGAATAATGGCTGCACAATGAGAGGAAATTTATTTCTAAAACTGACGATAACAAATAAGGACAAAAAGTAGATTAGAGAATGTGGGCTGGTTATAGCTAGATGTCACTGCTTTGTGAAGCAATGGCAGCCTCGGTTGTGAGCTTCTTGTACCTCTAGTAGCCGGTACTATGCTAGATTCTTTTTCATCTTTTATCATTCGGCTTCCGCTTTTGGTTTTGGTCTTCATTTATTTTATCGAATTCGAAATACTTGGATATGAGATCTGGAACCACGAAGTTTGCTATCCAGTACACGAAGAAAAGCACCGCACTGTTGGAGAAATTAATAATTCAAGGAGAGAAATTGTTGTAAAAAAGTTTGAAAGAGAGAATGCAAGAAACGGACCTTGTCTGGAGAAAGACGGTTATATCACCAGATTTTGCCGGAGCAGTATTGGCTCCGAGAATAAGTGAATCCGCGATTGCATTGGCTCTTAACGGAGCCCCTCTTTCGTCGTGTAGAACACGCCTTGTAGTTTCACTGCTGCGGAGGTAGAGCAGGTTACTATGTTTCAATCTGTGGTTGCGTTTGAGCTGTGAATTGGAAGCAATTAGTACATACGAGTAGCCATTTATGCAGCTCGTGGAGATACAGATACTCATGGTTTGAACTTGAGTAACTCGAGCTTAGTTCAGATGAATAAGATGATTGTTTTTCTAGTTCTTGTTAGCTAACGCTATTGTGGATAGTACTGTTGTATGAAATCAGGATATTTCCTTGCGAATCCAATCAAGTGCTTATTTCACCTGCCATCCAAGAGCGTGACCAACACGCGTTATACAACCCCTGCGTACATAATTTTTTACCTTCCCTAATATTCCTTCAGATTAATTCGTCAGTTCATACTAAGTTGAACATCGGGAGAAGTTCTATACATTCCTGATTTTTTAAAATTATAAAAAAAAAAACAAAACAAAACAAAGTAAAGTGTTATCATTAATTTGTTGATGCCCGCCTAATCAATTGTATTCATCTCATCCACCAACAGCTGACCTAACACTTGACAGATGAAAGCTTCAACGCACTTGGATGTGGACTCGAGGGGCTTACTATTCAACGAGAAGACGCGGAATGCCCTATTGTCTTCTACACAAATTAATTGCGGTTCTTAGCGTCACACCTAACTTCATTAATAATCAATCATTTTTTATTTTGATAATTACTCCAATTTTGAACAAAACCAGCTCTTAACAAGTGTTTGGGCTACAATATCCTATTTATATATATCTATGTCCTGTCATGGGGGTATATGGAGGTCATTTTACCCAGTATTAATCAGATCATATTTTCATATTACAAATACCACCTGCCTAATGTTTTATATTTATTAATTTTCTTTCATTAACTTTGATAATCAGTGAGATAAAATTTCATGCGACTGGTTTAATCTTTTATATTACTATGGAAACATTTTACGCTACTACTATTGAGCTCTTGATAATTCTGTTATGAATGTACAGAATGCAGTTTAGACGTTGTAAAATAAAAATAAAATAAAATTGATGATCTACCACATGCTAATATAATTATTTGAGCAGTTTTTTCTTTTAATACAACTTAAATTTTGAGTTTAAAATTTATCCAACCATTTCTAGATTTATGTGAGAGGTAATAATTATATTATTGAGCAGATGCAGATAGTAAAATGGAATTTATCCATTAAATTAAAATTAACAGCATTAATTAATTCAAAGCTTGGTTTGATTGAAGCGATAAGATCAAGCTCTTCAGCTTCCTGGGTCTGTTCTTAATTATCTATAGAAGAATGCCACCTTCCACCATTATTATAAGCTGAACCCCGCGACCCCCACTGCATTAATTATTATTAATTTATCGTTTGAATTCTGTGTAACCAGCTCTCTTCTCTCTCTATCTCCCTCTCTCAGTTACCATATGTAAAATTCTTAGCACGTTTTTGTACTTGAACAGCTTGAATTTTCAATTCACCGTTTCTCCATTGAAATTGAATTATGTTAGTTACGCCATGTTATTTAAAAATGGTTAATCAAACAGTAATATATTCCACAGTAATGTTTCTTTTTTCATCAAACTCACATTTTCCCTTTATATGCATAATTAATATGTTGTCGGCTACGGGTTGAACATCGTTGCCAGTACTCTTGGGTAAATGCCAGCCAAAGTATATAATGACCAGTAGACTTTTTTCATATCTTGAAATAATTATGATATATGAACATCCCTCTTTGGCGAAACATGTTACCGGTAGTAGTAGCCCCACTTCACCAGAAACATGTTCATAGATATCATTACTATTTGCTTACAGGTAGAATGGTTATAGGGCAAATCATGTCTGCACAAAAAAGAAATTTCTGAAATATGATAAACAGAAAGAGATACTTTAGAATATAAGAGCTTTTTATACACCGCGGAATACTTATACATCTAATTAATGAAGCTGAAATGCATGTATATGGTTCTCGTTGAATTATGAATATAATTTTTTTTCTAAGTAGATATGTCTCGAATAATTGTATATAACATGTCCTATTTTGGCAACCAAAATAACTGAAAAGGAGAAAGACGGGGGAAGTGTGCGGATGGGGAATATTAATGTCCTAAATGAAGTCAAATCCATACAATATTGATAAGCAGAAGTCTATAAAGCAAATTAAGTAGATAATTAGCTAATTTCTTGAAAAGCAGCTAAAATCCATGCAAACAAAGAACAAATTAAATCCATGCAAATTCCAGATCCAAAGTCTTTCGTATAATCATTAATATTATTAGTGAAAATCTAGCTTTGAATTGGTCGGGGGTGGGGCACAGTTAGGGTTTTCTTTTTCAAAAGTGACAGTTGTGTGCATTAATTAACTGTCTCGATATGGTTTTTAGATGAGAAGATGAACAAAATTTAAGAGCTCAACCGTACTCTTTCTTACAATTTAGACTCTCAAATCTCTATATAATCCCTTCGACCACCCGCTTCTCATCAAAAGTCATCTTCAATTATATCTACTGCATTATAACGAAGATGGCCACTTCTAAGTTTCTTGTTGTGTTGCTTCTTGGTGTTCTTGTGTGCTCCATTAATGCCAGGAAACTTGTGGATGAAAAGGTTTCTTTTGGTGATCAGAAAAACTTCATTCACCATCCTGGATTTGGCGGCGGCCTCGGTGGAGGAGGTGGTGGTGGACTAGGTGGTGGACTAGGTGGTGGAGCAGGAGGTGGGTTAGGTGGAGGAGCTGGAGGTGGACTTGGTGGGGGAGCTGGTGCTGGTGGTGGGCTGGGTGGAGGTGGTGGACTTGGAGGAGGTGGCGGTGGAGGTCTTGGCGGTGGTGGCGGAGGAGGAGTAGGTGGAGGAGCAGGTTTTGGTGGTGGAGCTGGATTTGGAGGTGGTGCTGGTGCTGGTGGTGGACTAGGTGGTGGAGCTGGAGGAGGTGGTGGTGGAGGCTTTGGCGGTGGTGGTGGACTTGGTGGAGGTGCTGGAGGTGGTTTTGGTGGCGGAGCTGGTGGAGGACTTGGAGGTGGATTGCCTTGAAGACCATATATAATTAAGCTATTAAGTCATATAGTAACTATATATACATTGTTGAGATGTCTTATTTGCTATTATCCTTTGCTTCTTCGTATTATCGTCAAAGTTTAATTACGTTCTGTTTTCTTTGTCTTCGTTCTCAAATGTTAATGAAGAAATAAATCGTTTCATTAGTAATGCTTGAGCTTTATCACTGTTGTGTTTTTCTTTGTCGTCCCGCCTTTATATTTTCGTCATATAGGTTGAGCAGAGAGGAACAGTTAAAACCCCAGTAATTAATGAAGAAAATATAGAGAACTAAGGAGGCAATCTTAATTCTTATATGTACTTAATATTAACTTCAGCACGGTGTTAAAAAAAACAATAATTTCAGAATAAATACAGATTAAAAATTGGTACATTTTTATTGAACTGGAGCAACTGCTTAACTACGTACTTCTTAGATCGGGAACTTGATCGAAATAACAATAGTGATCGATGAATAAAAAAGATATCATATTCTTTCATCTTCATTTAACCGATTACATACATACATATATATGTATGTATATATATGAAGGAAGCTCCTCGGACATTGTCATGGGCACGTGGGTAATCCATGCATGCAGCTGCGCAGAATCATTCAGCTTTTTCGGCAGTCTGTAGATGAATTTGGCCTCATATATTGCCGTAGGTAGATTTTTAAGGCAAATGACAAATATTAATGGTGGTTGAGTGAAAGAGATAGCTGCTTCCTTGCCGAGCTAACTTGTCCAGTTAGACCTAACCATACGGAAATTCTTTCCCCCGTTGCTTCAACCCTAGCTAGCAGTGCATAGTGAAGCCTCAAAACAAATTAAAAAGACCTAGCTAGTTAATTACCACATGACAATTAACTATATATATATGCATAACAAAACCTTTGTTTTTGCTTAAAGTTAATCCTGCGTCTAAAGCAGTTTTAACTCACTTGTAATATCATTAATTTCTAGCAGCACACTGTATAATTCAATTCTCTGTCTCATATTCCCTTTTAATAATTTTATCACATTTTCATACATCCTTAAAATTAATTAAACCTCAAAGTCTAGGAGTAGAATGGATATAGTAGTTGACATGTTTATCTTTCTGTTCTTGTTGCTCCCCTTTTCGGCCTCATTTTATGCAACTGCTTACTTTCTCAATTTTTAATGGAACTATTTATTTTTTAAGTTATTTATTATCATTTATTTTCATGACAACAGATATTTAGGTGTTTCTTTTGAATTTAATTAATTATGACTCGAATATTGGGTCGGATTACCCATTTATTACGCCATATAATCACCTTTTTATAATTAATGGCCATTTCTAAAATAATATGTTGTTATCTGGTTATTATAACTTGTGATCGATCTACAAATGAGTATTCACAAAACTTCACGTTGAGAGAGGGCCATGCATAACTTCGGCCTGCCAAAGCTTTAGATATTAGTTTATTACTTTCTGGCCCAGTGATTGCTTATATTGGGTAGGAAGAGCCCACTAACATGAGCGAAACGCACCGTTTCAATTTGTCTCTAACTTATCATTTTAACTCTCACTACAAAAGGAAACCATGCCGCTCTTATTTTCACTTTCTCATTCTCGCCCAATGAAATCACGACACGTCACGGTCTCACGTATGCTTGCCCCATCAGATACCAGAAATGGTGCTACAAAGCATGCTCGCGGCCTCTCTCTAAAACGCGAGCGATTAAAAATCTGAATACCCTAACAATCATTCAGCCAACTTTGTTTTGAAGCCTCTCTCAAAACGAAACTGCTCTGTTGGATCATTCAGGTTAAAGCTTCTACATCTCATCTTCTACGCTTTTCTTTTCTTTTGTTTTTTTTTTTCCTTTCTTGTTGCTTTTTCCTGTTTGGTTTCCTGGAAAGAAGACAGCTAAGAATACCATTGAATATGTTTGTTTTATGTTGCTTTCGTTTTCAAATGAAAAATAAAGTCAGTGAATTAACTCGTTTGAGCTTAGATTTGAAATTTGGATTCTCTCTGCTTTCCTACATTTTCTCAGCCACATAATAGAACTAGCATAAACTTGTACATATTTGTTAGAGATTGTATTTGTGCACTATCTATCACTTGATGTAGTTAAATCTCATTAAAAAAAAAAGCTATTGTGAATTGAGTTGAAGGTCTGATTCATTATGTTCCCGTGGCTACATTTTATCAGAATGTATGACCATAACTAAATATTGTCATCGAGACAGTAATGTTATTAAATCTACATTTGGACTTATGCTTTTCTTCTGCTTCTCGTGGCATCCAAAGTAAATATTTTACCTTAACAGAAAAATATGTATACATATGTGCTTATATTTTTTTGTACATTTATCTGTAGAATTGTGCTACTCTGTAACTTATGGAGTTATAGTAAAATCTTTTGGTTGTTAAACTAAACCGTTGAACACCAAATGCATTCCTTGTATCTGGAAGGTGTGCTAAGTATCACATTAAATGAGTAATTTTATCCATTAGATATATCAAATCATATTCATATATAACACAATTTTGTTCGGTAGCTCCACTTTTTGGTAAACTTATAACTTGGAGAGTGGAATGAGTAGCTTTAGATTTTGAAATCCGACTGTTGGTTGATTTCATAAATGGTAAAATCTTATACCAAGTTTTTGGGCAATGTAACTTAAACAAGAAAAAAAAGAATTTGAATTAGGTGAATTTGATCCTTTCTCTATTCTATTTATGTACTGAGACCTAAAATTTTTATTGTTCATGTCTATTGAGGTTTTGTTATTGCTTTTTGTAATTGTGAAGCAAGATACATAAGCTATGATGTGGAGTGTTATACGGAGAAGAGTTGTGGGTGGAGGCTCGTCTGCTTCGGTTAGAATTGATATTTTTATATTATCTTGGTGGAAATCAGAATTTGATTATGCATAATAGTTTCTCCTGTGTTTATCTTTTTAATTATTTCTCAGATTTTGGGTCGCTCAACACAGACAGTTTCGCCTGCGGTGTCTGCATCTAGAGTCTCATCTCTTACAGGAAAACAGGTGCAGATTTCTTTCTTTATTGTACTTTATTTTGCTTTTTTCTGTTGTGTCCTTATCTTAATGATACGGGCATATCTGGTATGTTATTGAAGTAAGGTAATTTATTATAGCATTAAACGTATATTTAAGTAAACATTATTTTTTATCTATTTATGTATATATGTACTAGTAAATGTGTACATATTACAATTTCTTTTACAAGATTTACATTTCAAGCCTGTGCACAGATATTACTCCATCCAAGAGGATTAGGACATGTGCGAAATTTTAGTCGTTTAATATTACCAGGTAATCATATGTATATCTTATTTTACCTCTTTGGCAGTAGCTAATGTATAGCAATACTCTATTGGGGTCAATGTTGTCACTAATAAGTAGAAAACTTTTGGTTATTGCAGGGTGCTCTGTAGGTTGTGGGCCGTTGAGGTTGGTGACACTTGTGTGTAATTTTTCTCATCATTTTATGGACTTTATTGTAAGAAATGTTTTTGAGGATTGCACATTAAGAATGGTGACATTATGGGCAGGGACGGTGCATTATAAGTGCCAATTTGTAGCACTTTGTTTCTTAAACTCTTTCACTTTGCTCTTCCCTGTATCCAACCAGGACTAGATTTAAATGCTTGATCCCAAACCTGAATGACAATATATTGTGTCTGTCGTAAACTGCAGCTTTTGACTCACTTGAAGGAGAAACTTTTAATTTTTTTAGAAACTAACTTCATTTCTTAAGCATTTCAATAAGCTTCCTTGTCACTGGGCTTTCTGAGGACCTTAGAAGGGTACATGATCAGTTTTCAGTCTGAGCTTTCAGACACTCGTTTTGAGACTGATCTAGTGATTCATTACTTTTGAGGATAATATGGGCTGTCTACTGTCTAATCGCTTTATTTCTTTCTGTAAGTAGAGAATCAGTTTTCAATAGTTGGTATATTTTTATTTATTTAGAATCAGAAGAGAATTAATTATTGACAGGTTAAAAAGATAAAATGAATTTATGCAAATGGGCACGATTTTTCTTATCCGTTTGCTGCTGCTCTTGAATTTTCTTTTTCTCATTACCTTGTGGGCAGGGATGTCATTTCCAGCACCCAGGCAGCAATTAACATCCAAACATGGAGCCGGCCATTTTCTTCAGAGGGAGGTGTGACATTGACTGCCTTCACTCAGTGACTTTGTTTAAGCCTTTGTTTTTATCCTAAAAGTTTCCGAAATGCTATGGATGAGATTGAGATGGATACTTGCTGAATCTTGTTATCTTATTTATGAAGAGGAAGGATCTGCGCTTGCTTAATCTTTTTAGAAATAAAATTTATTGTGAGTCTCAGAATTTTCCTGATGTTTATCTTTATTCATGTGTTATGAAGGGGATTTGGTTGATGCTGTTGTACCTTTTATGGGTGAATCTATAACTGATGGTACTTTGGCGAAATTCTTGAAGAGTATGTTTTCCCAGTACTTATTTCTCAATACCACCATTTACTAGATTTTTAATTTGTTCTTATTTGTGAATACTTGATTATGTGTGTTTCCGGTATTTGGAGAACAGGTCCTGGTGATACAGTAGAAGTCGATGAACCGATTGCCCAAATTGAAACGGATAAGGTGATTCCCCACCCTACCTCACTTGCTGCTGTTGTAGAGGGAGACTGGTTTGTTTTACTAACTTGTAACACTTATTTTCCAATCAGGTAACAATTGATGTTGCCAGTCCAGAAGCAGGCGTTATTAAAGAGGTAAACAATTCCTAATACCTTTTCTTTCTTTATTCCTTCGTTTTTAGTACATGTGGCCTCCTTTTTCCCCATTCTCTTTTGGGCTTGTTGGCTGATTATGTTCCTATCGGTAACAATAGCTTCGGTACTTAATTATTTGCAGTTTGTAGCCAAAGAAGGGGAGACTGTTGAACCAGGTACCAAGATTGCTGTCATTTCAAAGTCTGGTGAAGGTGTAGCTCATGTGGCTCCCTCAGAGAAGATACCAGAGAAAGCTTCTCCTAAGCCACCCCCTGCTGAAAAAGTCAATGAGAAGCAGCAGCCTAAACTTGAAACTACTTCTGCTAAAGAGAAGCCTAAAGCACCGTCTCCACCACCTCCTAAGCGCTCTGCTACTGAGCCCCAGCTTCCTCCAAAGGAAAGGGAAAGACGGGTAAGTCTCTTGTGGTTTCCTATTTATTCAAAATATTCTTTCTCAAAGTTTATTAGTTTAATATCGATAAACTTTTAAGAAAGCTTTTGATAGATAATCCTTGATGGTCTGACTTGTCAGTTCAAAATGCTTTTGATTGAAGGTTCCTATGACAAGGCTAAGGAAACGAGTTGCAACACGACTAAAAGACTCTCAAAACACATTTGCAATGTTGACAACATTCAATGAAGTTGATATGTGAGTTCAATCCTTGCTAATTTGACTGGTAGCCCATCTCGCTTTTTTCATTTTTAGGTTACTTAGGTATTAGAATTTTTCCTATCATATCTGCTTCTTGTGATGATTTTCTTTAAAGATATTATCTCATTTCTTTGTATGGTGCTTAATCTAGGACTAATTTGATGAAGCTCCGGTTGGAATACAAGGATGCTTTTTACGAAAAGCATGGAGTCAAATTGGGGCTTATGTCAGGTTTTGTGAAAGTATGCATTATTTTGTACCTATTGAATTACTTATAGGGAATGTAAATGAAGAGTTGCACAAATTTCTTGTTACCTAACATATGAATTTCACTTATAAATATTTCAGGCTGCGGTTAGCGGGCTCCAGAATCAGCCTATTATAAATGCAGTTATTGATGGGGATGATATCATATATAGAGACTATATAGACATCAGTATAGCCGTTGGTACTCCAAAGGTTTGTCAGAATAATTACATGTTTGCAACACTAATTAAAAATGGAGTGGAGGCACTCCACACAATGCCCTTTATTTGGTACCTTCTCTAGGTAGCTTTTCAATTTTTCTGATTAGCTCTCTGTATATAGTGTGCTAACCCCTTTCAATTTTCCGAGTCTCCCTGATTATATCACTAGACCCGAAAGCGTACTGAAAATATGAATTTATTTATAGTCTATTAGAATATGAATTGAATTATTAGCTATATCACAATGACCTGTTGATGCATATGGGTTATAGGTGTCTGGGTTATTTTAGTGTAACTGTAAAAGTATTTCTGCTTTGATATTAAATTAAAATAAACTCTATTAGCATTTTCCTTGTGCACATGGTGAAGGCGCATTATCTGTGTATCTTAAACTTTTCATTTTCAAAATTTTCCTCTTCAGGGCCTTGTGGTTCCAGTAATCCGCAATGCTGGTAAGATGAACTTTGCTGAGATAGAGAAAGAGATTAACACCCTTGCAAAGAAAGCAAATGATGGATCAATATCAATTGATGAGATGGCTGGAGGTTCATTTACGATATCTAATGGTGGTGTCTATGGAAGCCTTTTGAGTACACCTATCATCAACCCTCCTCAGGTTTGGCCATTTGCTTGTTTTTACCCATGTTAAACTTTTTTATATAATCTAAAATTTTCATTTCCATGTCTAAGTCGCTGGCTAATCTACTTAGATGATATTGTTTTTGGAGAGTTAAAAGAGGAAAGCAAAATGAATGTGTGCATTTTGTTGTTCTCTCATTTATATTATTGGACTTTCCAGGGCGATTCCAAAAACAAATTCTAACTAATGAACAATTTTTTGCAGTCTGCCATCTTGGGTATGCACTCAATAGTGACTCGTCCAATGGTTGTTGGTGGTAACGTAGTCCCAAGGCCAATGATGTACATTGCTCTCACATATGATCATAGGCTGATTGATGGAAGAGAGGCAGTTTTCTTCTTGCGTCGTATTAAAGATGTCGTTGAGGACCCTCGCAGGCTGCTCCTTGATATATGAAGACCATGCCGCTGTTGATGCTGCTATTTTGTTTAATTTCTTCATTTCCTGGTAATACCCAGGATCGCATATACCGTCTTTTATTGGAAAAAAAAAATAAATACACTTTGAGATTGAAGTTTTGTAGGGTTTAATTTTTAATTTACCCCTTCCAAATGGAGTTTTTCAAATGCGGCTGGTGAAGATTGAATTTGAAATGAGAAACTGATTTATACCCAAACTGCTGTTCCATCGTTTGTGCTTTAATTCAATACTGACTGGTGTTGCTTTCTGTTTTTTAATTTTTTTGAGAACAACGTGAATCAAATTGCAGTAGATTTTCTCCAATTAACCATCCCGAAAGTTACGTGGAGATTCAGTCTGGTTGCAACGGAAACATGTGAAATGGATTGTTTGGTTAGTTTCTCTATTAGCTAAGAATTCTTCTGAATTTGTCGATCAGGTATAAAAGTTGACTAGGAATTTTATGGGCTGAGTATCACATTATTTTAAATAAATTTTTTGACTCATTCAGAAAAAAGTCTAATAGCATATAATTATTATTTTATCATTTTTATCATTCTATTTTTACAAATATATCAATCAACCACAGATTAGGTGGTGACTGGTGAGGTTTGGTAAGGGATAGAGATCATTCACTTTTAACGCGCATGAAAGGAACTCCCATTTTTAGACTTGCCTCTGTTCGGAAACTGGAAGTTCAAACTCGGATGACGAGCGCGTTGAAAATAAACTCTTTGGACTGAGAGTGAATTCTGGCCAAAACTAACACATTCAAAATGCTGAAGAGAAAAATCTTTTCTCACACTGCCTTCTCAATTTGTGCTATATAAATCTTCATCGAACTCTGATATACGAGGGGTTGAATTGAATCCCTTACTCGTCCACTAGAAGCACAATAATAGATCATATAGCAAAGTCTCCATGGCCACCCTTTATTTTTCCTCTATTGTTTGTTCTTCCTCGGTTTCTTCTACTTATAAGAAAACCACTCTACCTGCCTCGTATGTTTCTATCCCTAAGTTTATTGTCAATGGAGGGAAGGAGTTACAAACCTTAGGAACAGCTTCTGCCCATGTAGAAATGAAGCCTAAAATGGAAGTAAAACAGGAACGTGAAGAAGTAACTTCCAATTCAATGGTGTTGCAAGAGCTGCATGCAATAATGGAAATTGTTGCAGATAGAGCCGAAATGCACAAGAATATTGGAATACAGCGCGATAATTGGAACCGGCTGCTTTTAAATTCTGTTAATGGAATGACAGGCACAGCTGCAACAATGGCTGGTCTTGCAGCTGTTGGTGGAGTTGGAGTTGAAGAAGCTTTGCTGGCTCTAAAGCTGTGTTCTGGTATGCTTTACGTGGCAACTACTGGGATTTTGCTGGTAATGAATAAGATTCAGCCATCTCAGTTAGCTGAAGAACAGAGAAATGCTTCAAGATTATTCAAGCGGCTACACAATGAGATCAAAACCACCACCCAACATCTGCACATTGAAGGATGCAATGGAGAAAGTTTTGGCTCTAGATAATGCATACCCACTTCCCTTGCTTGGAGGAATGCTTAATAAATTTCCAGCAAGCGTAAAGCCAGCCGTGTGGTGGCCACAAGCAGTAAAGTCACAAGAAGAAAGGGCTGTCGGGAAGGAAAAGAAAAATAGTTGGAATGAAAGCTTGAAGAAGAAATGAGGGAAATTGCTGCAGTTTTGAAGATGAGAGATACTGCAGAATATGTTAGACTAAGCAAACTAGTGTTGAAATTTAACAAAATGCTGGCAATTTGTGGCCCTTTGTTTAGTGGTGTTGCTGCAATTGCAACAGCTTTTGTGGGATCAAATTTCTGTGGTTCACTGGCTGCAATCTTTGGTGTAACATTTGGAGCTATGGCAACTGTGGTTAACACATTGGAGTATGGTGGGCAAGTTGTAATGGTTTTTGAGATGTATCGCTGCTCTGTCGGATCTTTTAGATTGATGGAAGAGACTGTACAATCGACTTTGAAGGAAAGAGATGTTGATAAGAGATCAAATGGAGAAATATTTGAAGCGAAAGTAGCTCTTGAGCTCGTGAGTTTATCAGAGCTCAAAAACCTTGCAGAAGCTTCACATTTACTTTCACCACGAAGAGAGATTAAAGAAGAGTTTGCAAGCAAACTTTTCCTGATTTAAATCATATTTTTAAGCTTGTAAGAGTTGGATCGAATACTTAAAAATGATGTAAAACTTACATAAATTTTCATAAATGATGTGGCGACGATGCATGTAAGTGGGTAATAAAAAACTGTCATAAATATATAGTTTTAAAAATTATGAAAATATATCATTTAACACATTAAAATGTATATTTATATAAATATAAATCAGAGGAGGGGAGGTAGGATCCATATCAAACAAATAAGAGTTTTAAAGGGGACTTGTCTACAGATGCGTACATACATATATACTGTAATTTTTGTAAGTGACTGAATGTATACAATAAAAATATTTCTTTAATTTCTCTCATATATTTTATATGTATAGACGCTTGCCTTCAATAGGATTGATCATTTTTTATGTTTCTTCATAAAAAATTATAAAATATATAAATTCAAAATTTATTATTGTATAACGAAATATTATACAATTCAAATAAAAAAAAATGCAAGAAATGATGGACCACTTAACAAAATGATTGAAAAAAGAAAGGGAAGCTCGTGTGTGTGTATATATATATATATATGAGATTGTTCAAGTACATTTAATGAACTCTAAACCAATTAAGAGGACTTGTCCAAACTGTTGAATGCTCGTAAAGCCATTCAATTCTCTGAGTCTCCAAGTTATAGGCACCTATATCAGGAAGCTTACTCCTATCTGTAACCTCGCAATCATCAATAAAATATATGCAATTTGCTTGAAAGTTAGCAATGCCTCCATCGACAGGAAATGATGATGAACTATGCTTGCCCAGCAAGATCGCATTATTCCCTATGTTTTTAATTTTATCGAACACCCACTTTCCCTCGTGCCAATCCATTTTGAAGATACGAAAAACAGTTGTTCTATAATAAAGAGGATCACCAAAATGTTCACCATGAGTAGTTATACTCCTCGTTCCTGCGGGTGGAGTTACAACATTTTTGGGTCTTGTAACAAGTAAGAGATCGCCATTCAACTCTACCAAGTAGTTAAATAAGGTGGTATAAGTTCGTTCTAAAGTCAGTTTTACTGCAGAGGAAAGGCCAAAATCTATACGAAAGAGTTCAGCAATTCTATCGACGACATAAAACTCGTCCTCATAAAATATGGTATCATTACAGTAATAAGGTCCGAGGCGGCGTTGCAAATCACCGCATATTCTGGTCCACTTGTTGTCTCCTGGTCTGCAAAAGAACAATTCCAGAGCATCCAAATGTGTGGCAAGAACCATGCAGTTGGGATTCAAAGGGCTGGTTGATGTGATCACTCTAAAGTGCATTCGTCTTTCTCTAGGATATGGTGGTATTGGTAGTGGAGGTAACTCGAATTCCGGCAGAGATATTTCGTGATGCAGGATTCTTGGTCTGGATACTCGTTATCATATTCTCCTTTTTCAAGAGTAAATGAACCTGCTATGGGGTTTATGTTTGACACCAAAAGAAATGGAGGTAAGGCTGTAACCCAAGTACAACGAGTGTGTAGAACAACCCAAGAATTAAACAATGGTAATGACAGGATTTTTTGTAGAGCAGAGAAGAATGTTAAAGGGTCTCCCTGCGCACGACGACGCGCATTAAACGCTTTCCGGACCGAACCCCCACAATTGGGCTTGGGCCGGCTTGTCTTGTGCGTGAGGGAGGCCCTCATACTAGCTTGTTATCTCACTCTATAATTGTTTCCATATATAAACAATTTAATAGTTTTATAACTAGCCAATGTGGGATACTTGTATTTTGAAATATCTCACATAAGATATAACAATCCCCCACATATTTCAAAATACTAAATGTTAGACTTTTATTCATCACCATTTGATAACAAACTTAATGCAAATGAACTGGTGCTTATCAGGCTATGAACCAGTTATTGAGCAAATTAATTGTGTCTCACAAGAACTAGGTGAAACATAATTAGTTTTTATGAACCATAACTCTTTTATTGTGAATCAGTGAACTAACTGCTCACATTAAGTTTTATTTCATTCCTTTTGTTGTTCTGCGGTTTGGCGCTTTCATGGCCCTGCGCATTCTTGGTAATCATGAGTGCTTTAGAGATGTCTGCCTAACTCTCATAAAAATCGACCCAATTTCACACTCACTTAGGTGAACCCTCCATCAAGCATGTCCTACAGTTAAAACATGCCACTATACAAATTGGGTTATGGAGTTTATTAAGAGTATAAGAACTCATCCTTTTTCACTGTAGTATTTACTATCTAGTCATAGGGAGGACTTAATTTATTTACAAACGATAGTAACTCAAGACAACCAATAATTTGTTATTACCCTTATGAACCTACTTCATGAGATCTCCAATCATATAGGTGAGGTTCCTATTACTTTTGCCTTATGTTCTAGGCAGAAGTCCCATCCCCCTCGACGTTCATTCCACTAACCCCCTATTTAGTGGTTTAGTCAGAGGATTGGCCAAATTCAACTCTGACCTTACAAAATCTAGGTTTACAACACCAAATTCTAGTAGCTGCTTAATGATACTATGTCTTAAACGTATATGTCTACTTTTCCCATTATATATCTTACTTTTAGCCTTAGCTATAGCTGCTTGACAATCACAATGTATTGAGATTGATATAGGAGGATGATCACCAATGGGAAGATCAGCTAAGAAGTTTCTTAACCACTCAGCTTCTGTACATGCCTTTTCTAAGGCAATTAGCTCGGACTCCATAATTGAACGAGCTATGCAAGTTTGCTTGGAAGATTTCCAAGAAACTGCTCATCCACCAAGTGTAAAAATATATCCACTAATGGATTTAATTTCATTGGATTCAAATATCCAATTTGCATCACTAAAACCTTCTAACACTGGTGGATCTCTTGCAAACGAAAGCCCAAAATCTAATGTACCTTTTAAGTACCTCGCAAGTCTATCTAAAGCAGCCCAATGATCCTTGTTAGGATTTTGAGTATATCTGCTTAGTCTCCCAACTGCATAAGAATATCTGGTATAGTACTATTTATTAAGTACATAAGACTGCCAATTATTTGGGCATATCTCGTTTGACTAATACTATGCTTATAATTTTTCTTTAGTTGGATACTTGCATCGTAAAGAGTTGACACTGACTTACACTCAAAGAAACTTTGTTTAACATATATAGTCAGTATCAAAATATATAGTCTTCATCAAATGTGTATACGTGTTTTTTTATCTTTTAAGAGTTATGGTGACATACAAACAATATACCTTACTCTGGAAGTTCAAATTTAATCTATAACTAATAATTTCTAGTTTATTCTACATAACTTTTATTATAACTTCACATTAATTACCAACAATTATATACAATTATTAATCATCAATTTCCATAAACTATTTCACTGAAATTCATGTCTTCTTATAAATATTGTGCAAGTGAACTAACGTGTATTGTAACGGATCGAAAAAAAAATGTTTATGATAAATGACAAGTTTAAAATATGAAATTAATTTTCCTTATTTCAATAGATGAACTAATTTCTTTTCCTACTGCTAATACTAGTACCAGAGCAAAAATAAAGAAATTTAAAAAGTGAAAAAGAGATATGAAGCATGCACGTCCATATCTAATAAAGTCACATAATTAAATGTGCAAGATGAAAAAGAAAATTACTCACATTTTCTGATTAAAAAAAGTTTTTGCCACCTCTTGGTAGAGAAGGTGACGATGGCAAAATAATTTCAGTTCCTCGAAAGCCTGGTAGGATTGATCTGTGAGGATTAAAAATGCTAAATGACTAGAATATATACCACTCTATTGGTACAACCCAATCACTCTACTAAAATTTACTCAATTGAATTAACGACTGTGACGATAAAATTTTAGTTATAAATTGTACTGAGCCAATTTAAAGGACTTCTCCAAATGGGTTGCGAAGATTCATATGTATAAAGCCATTCAAAACTGATCTGGTTGGACAGGTCGGATACACCTGTGTCATCATCTGTAAGCTTGCTCATGATTATATTTTAGTATGTCAATGAAATATATGCAATTCGCTTTTAATTTTCCCTAACACTAACAGATGTGGAGCTATGCGCTCGCCCAATGTACCAAGTAATAATGATCATCTTCAACCGGCTTCTGCTGCTGTTTAATTTATCTGCAACTTTTCTGCATAGCAGAATTAAATATTAGTATTACCTGAAAGACGTAACCAAAAACATCAACAACGTAACCAAAAACATCAACAACGTACAGAAGTTTATGATATATTCACAAATATCACTATTATATTTACGCTAATCCACATCTCATCTCCACGTTTACACCAGGCGAATTTGCTGCTAAGATATTCTGAAGCGAGAACAACACAGTACGTTAGAATCCAAATGCGATCATTCTAAGGAAATTTCTTCGTCGTGTGAATTCTTTACCCAGCGGTGGTACGTAACTTGATTCGCGATCTCGTGAAAGAATTAAGTAGGTATATATGTTTTTGTCGCGCAGCCATATCCATGAGATGACGCAGAAAACCAGCTTCTTTTAGTTCTGGCAGTAATAGTTTGTGAGTTTTAGGTGTCCGGGCGTTGAAGATTAGGCAAAGTCTTGGTTAGATTTCTTATCGCGAATGTTTGAGACCAAAAAAAAAAAAAAAAAAGAATGAAATAGAGTTGTAATTAATGGTAGATTGCCATAAACACAAAAAGCTGCAGGAGATATCGTTGCAGTTCAGTTTTTGGAAAATTATCGGCAGGAGATCAGTTGGGAGATCGGGCAACGAGATCCTCGACTTTGTCCTGGAGTCATTATGTTAGAAAAATTAAACACAGCGAAAATAATAAAACAACATTAATAGAGAGATACCAATATTTTTTAACATAAAAAATTCTTCAAAAGAAAAACCAAGAGGTGACAGTAAATCACCCACATAAAAAATCTCTATCATATAAAAAAAAGTACAACAAAAATTTCTTAAGTTTTACAACAAAACTTGAAGAACTTTCTCAAAATAATACATGATTATTTTGGAACTCTCTCTTTTCTCCCTAACTCTCACTATCTCTATTCTCCTTACTTTTTGGCTTATGTTCTGAGGCATCAGGAACTTTTGGCATAAATTATACCTCCACATGCTGCACTGTAAACAAACATTCAAAATTATTGAAAAGAACTTGCATGCGCTGAATCTTTAGTCAAGCTTACTGGAATTTTTGCTGAAAAATTTGCATATTAGACATGTACCGCCCAAATTGATTGCTTTGTCCCTACATGGGTTGAAAAACAACCCTATTAATTCTTTCCTTTTTCAACCCATGAGGGGAAGAATTATATTAGTCTTCATCACGGAGAACTCATCTCAACATGCTTAGAACATAACTCAAGCTTGTGCGGAAGGATCACTTTCGTTAACATATCTGCAACATTCTTGTTGGTATGAATCTTCTGTACCTGAAATATCGTCTTCTTAAGAGCTTTAAGGATCTAATGATATCTTACGTCAACAGCTTCGTACTCAAATTAATGGCACTCTTGACTATCACAATAAACCACATACCTATCTTGCTTCAATATTAATTCTTACAGGAACATCTTTAGCCACAACATCTCTTTTCTAGCTTATGTAACAACAATATACTCAGCTTCTATTGTAGATAAAGCAACACATTTTTGTAATTTGGACTGCCACGATACAACTCTTCATGCAAAAGTAAATATATACCCAGATGCAGATTTTTGGCCATCGAGATCACCTGCGATGTCTACATCTGTACCCAAGATTGGTTTTCCATTTCCAAAGCACAAGCATTATTTGGATGTACCACTTGGATATCTGAAAATCCACTTGACAGCTTCCCAATGTTTCTTTACTGGATTTGCCAAGAATATACTCACAACTCTAATTACATGAGCAATATCTAGCCTTGTGCAAACCATTGCATACACTAAACTTCTAATAGCTGAAGAGTAAGGAGTGATCGACATCTTTTATTCTTCCTTGGGAGATGCATTTGGCTTCTTAGAGAGTTTGAACTATGCTCCAAAAGGTAAAGCTACTGGCTTAGCATTCTTCATGTTGAATAATTCAAGTATCCATTCAACATATATATATATTTTTTTTGACAGCCATAATCTCCAAGATCTTCTATCTCAAACAATCTTCATTCCAAAAATCTGTTTGGCGAGTTCCAAGTCTTTCACATCAAAGACTTTTGATAATTCTTTCTTTAGCTGGTTGATCATTTGTGCATCCTGGCCAACTATCAACAAATCATCAATATATAATAATAAAATAATTAATTTCTCACCAGGAAACTGTTTAATGTAGACACATGAATTTGTTGCCGTTCTCTTGTACTTGTGATGCATCATGAACGAGTAAAACTTACATCATTACTCTGCCCAGTCTCAAGATCTAAAGTAGTTACTAGTCGCAAGATTACTCTTATAGAAGACATTTTCACCACCGGAGAAAATATTTCATCAAAGTCAATTCCTTTATTTTGTCCAAAGCTTTTGACAACTAATCGAGCCTTATACTTTACTAGATTACTACACCCATCATCCTTCAATCTGAATAGCTATTTGTTGCTCAAGGCATTTCTGTCTTTTGGAAACTCTGCCAACTCATAGGTGTTGTTTATCAAGGGGATCTCATTTCACCCTTCATAGATTCCATCCATTTTTCTTTGTCTTTATGAGTTAACACATTTTTGAAATGTTCTAGTTCTCCCTTTTCAGTGAGAAGAACATAATCTGTTAGTGGATATCTTGCATACGACTTCCACTCTTTAGTTGACCTTCTGATGGATTGTTCATCATCCTCTGATTGTAGGCTATTTTCCTGATTGTTATCTTCTTGTGCTGGAACATTATCTTCAACATCATTATCTTCATCATGATCATCGGGTAGAATTTGGATTTCATCATCTACTTCTTATTCTTTATCTTTTACCTATTGTTGAAGCAGACTCAGTTTAATTGAGGCTTTTTTAGGTTGCTGCTCCATTTACAAATCTTCAACAGTTTGATCTTCATAGAAGACAATATCTCTATTTCTCAAGATTCTTTTCTTTTCTAGATCACAAAATCTATATCCGAATTTTTTTTCTCTATATCCAATAGAGATACATGAAATGACCTTGTTGTCAAGCTTCAATTATTATTTTTTCGGCACGTGCATAAAAGCCTTGCAACCAAATACCTTCAGATGAAAATGAGAAACATCTTTGTTGATCCATACCCTCTTTGGAATGTTTAACCCCAAAGGAACTGGGGGGGATTTGTTGATCAGGTAACATGCAATTTGTATACCTATTCTCTATAAAGGTTTTGATAGTTTGGCTACTTTCAACATACTTCTAACTCTTTCTATGATGGCGCGATTCATTTATTTAGATATACCATTGTGTTGAAGAGTGTCATGAATCGTCTGGTCATGCCGAATTCTATACTTAAAGAAATAATCTCTATAGTTATGTGAAGTGTACTTGCCTTCATTATTTGTTTGAAGACACTTCAAAGACTTGCTAGTTTCTTTTTCTGTCACGGCATAAAACTTTTGAAAAACATAAAAACCTGATATTTTTAACAAATACACTTAAACATTTTTAGAAGCATCATTTATAAATGCCACAAAATATTTAGCTCTCCCTAAGGATTCAACTTCTAAAGGACCACATACATTAAAATATATTGCTATAATACATTATCTTTTCTAATAGAGGGACTGTCAAATGAAACTCTATATTGTTTACCAATTAAACGATGGTCAGAGGTTAAATGAAATACATTTCACCAAAGGAATGAAATTCTTTTTGGCAAGAATCTGTAGTTCATTCTCACTTATATAGCCAAGTCGCTTGTCTTATAAATTTGGTAATGAATCAAATGTTACATTTACGTTATTGGCGTAAGCTTTTCCACGGGTCTTGTACAAGCTAGAAAAAAGCTTCTCTTTTACAACAATCAACGGCTTTTTTTAGAGTTTCCATTTGTTATTGACGAAGTGGTTTTGATAGCCTTGTTCATTTAGAGCATTCATCGAGATAATATTAAGAAGTAATTTTGGAACATGCCTTACATATTTTAATGTCAATTGACAACCAACATTAATTTCAATGTGAAAATCTCCAATACTAATAATTTTACAGTAGGATGAATTTTCTATTTTCACCGAACCAAAGTCTTAACTGTGTAAGTGGTAAATATTCCTGTACTTGGAGTGACGTGGAAACAAGCTCCTAAATCAACCACTCATTCAACCATAGTATCGCTAATATATAAGCATTCATCAACATTTACGAAACATCCTTGTTCTTTGTGGTTGTTGCAGCTGTGTTGTTGTTGTCTTCTTTCTTCTTATCACTCTTTGTTACTCTTCTCGCTTCAAGGCTTGACAGTTCTTCTTTATATGGCCTGGCTTTTCACAGTGATAGTAGATGAAATTCTTGCTTTTTGATTTCGATCTCCTATTGGACCTGCCATTATGATTTCTTTCACCATGATTTTTGCTTCTCCCTCCATTGTCAGTAATAAGTGCTTATGATTCTCCACCGTGCACTTTTATTTGTTTTTCAAATGAAATCAAGGTTGCAGAGACAACTTCAAACTCCTGAGTATCTTTGCTATAAATGAAAGTAATGATAAGATGATCCTAGGATGAAGGAAGTGTTGCTATTAAAAGTACATATTTTTGTTCTTTAGTGAAATTTATATTAAATTGTGATAACATAGAGATCATATAATTCAAATTGCTCAAACATTGCATCATATCTATATTCTCATGCTTCTATATCTGGTACAACTCTTTCCACAAGTATAATTTGTTAGAGAGGTTCTTTGATATATACAGTGTTTTTGAAGTCTCTCAAGTTTCTTTGGCTGTGTTGTAGTCTTTACAATCGATATTTTGTAAGATGTTGTCTAACACATTCAATCAAATTGTAATTGTTACAATCTCGTCCATATCCTCTCACTACTTATTAATGATTTTATTAGGCTTTTTCTTCTTGCCTAATAAAGCTTTGTGGACTTTTTATTAGATGAGATGATCTTTCATTCTCTTTTGCAAAAAGGGAAAATTATTGTTGTTGTTGAACTTCTCGATCTCAACTTTCTAGTCAACCATCATTAATTATGCTATAGTACCATATCTACTACAGTGCTATACTCTTTTTTGAACAGTGATTGTTATACATAAAACTGCCTTATGAAACAGTAATGCCCTTTACAATAGTAATTGCCTTTAGATACAACTTTCAAACTCTTCTGAATTAAATGTGCAAGATGAAAAAGAAAATTACTCACATTTTCTGACTAAAAAAAGTTTTTGCCACCTCTTGGTAGAGGAGGTGACGATGGCAAAATAATTTCGGTTCCTCGAAAGCCTGGTACGATTGATCTGTGAGGATTAAAAATGCTAAATGACTAGAATATGTACCACTCTATTGGTACAACCCAATCACTCTTCTAAAATTTACTCAATTGAATTAACGACTGTGACGATAAAATTTTAGTTATAAATTGTACTGAGCCAATTTAAAGGACTTCTCCAAATGGGTTGCGAAGATTCATATGCATAAAGCCATTCAAAACTGATCTGGGTGGACAGGTCGGATACACCTGTGTCATCATCTGTAAGCTTACTCATGATTATATTTTAGTATGTCAATGAAATATATGCAATTCGCTTTTAATTTTCCCTAACACTAACAGATGTGGAGCTATGCGCTCGCCCAATGTACCAAGTAATAATGATCATCTTCAACCGGCTTCTGCCGCTGTTTAATTTATCTGCAACTTTTCTGCATAGCAGAATTAAATATTAGTATTACCTGAAAGACGTAACCAAAAACATCAACAACGTACAGAAGTTTATGATATATTCACAAATATCACTATTATATTTACGCTAATCCACATCTCATCTCCACGTTTACACCAGGCGAATTTGCTGCTAAGATATTCTGAAGCGAGAACAACACAGTACGTTAGAATCCAAATGCGATCATTCTCAGGAAATTTCTTCGTCGTGTGAATTCTTTACCCAGCGGTGGTACGTAACTTGATTCGCGATCTCGTGAAAGAATTAAGTAGGTATATATGTTTTTGTCGCACAGCCATATCCATGAGATGACGCAGAAAACCAGCTTCTTTTAGTTCTGGCAGTAATAGTTTGTGAGTTTTAGGTGTCCGGGCGTTGAAGATTAGGCAAAGTCTTGGTTAGATTTCTTATCGCGAATGTTTGAGACCAAAAAAAAAAAAAAAAGAATAATGAAATAGAGTTGTAATTAATGGTAGATTGCCATAAACACAAAGAGCTGCAGGAGATATCGTTGCAGTTCAGTTTTTGGAAAATTATCGGCAGGAGATCAGTTGGGAGATCGGGCAACGAGATCCTCGACTTTGTCCTGGAGTCATTATGTTAGAAAAATTAAATACAGCGAAAATAATAAAACAACATTTATAGAGATATACCAATATTTTTTAACATAAAAAATTCTTCAAAAGAAAAACCAAGAGGTGACAGTAAATCATCCACATAAAAAATCTCTATTATATAAAAAAAAGTACAACAAAAATTTCTTAAGTTTTACAACAAAACTCGAAGAACTTTCTCAAAATAATACATGATTATTTTGGAACTCTCTATTCTCTCCCTAACTCTCACTATCTCTATTCTCCTTACTTTTTGGCTTATGTTCTGAGGCATCAGAGATCTTCAATTTATAAGAGTGGGGAGAGGAACTTTTAGCATAAATTATACCTCCACATGCTGCACTGTAAACAAACATTCAAAATTATTGAAAAGAACTTGCATGCGCTGAATCTTTAGTCAAGCTTACTGGAATTTTTGCTGAAAAATTTGCATATTAGACATGTACCGCCCAAATTGATTGCTTTGTCCCTACATGGGTTGAAAAACAACCCTATTAATTCTTTCCTTTTTCAACCCATGAGGGGAAGAATTATATTAGTCTTCATCACGGAGAACTCATCTCAACATGCTTAGAACATAACTCAAGCTTGTGCGGAAGGATCACTTCCGTTAACATATCTGCAATATTCTTGTTGGTCTGAATCTTCTGTACCTGAAATATCGTCTTCTTAAGAGCTTTAAGGATCTAATGATATCTTACGTCAACAGCTTCGTACTCAAATTAATGGCACTCTTGACTATGACAATAAACCACGTACCTATCTTGCTTCAATATTAATTCTTAGAGGAACATCTTTAGCCACAACATCTCTTTTCTAGCTTATGTAACAACAATATACTCAGCTTCTATTGTAGATAAAGCAACACATTTTTGTAATTTGGACTGCCACGATACAACTCTTCATGCAAAAGTAAATATATACCCAGATGCAGATTTTTGGCCATCGAGATCACCTGCGATGTCTACATCTGTACCTAAGATTGGTTTTCCATTTCCAAAGCATAAGCATTATTTGGATGTACCACTTAGATATCTGAAAATCCACTTGACAGCTTCCCAATGTTTCTTTACTGGATTTGCCATGAATATACTCACAACTCTAATTACATGAGCAATATCTAGCCTTGTGCAAACCATTGCATACACTAAACTTCTAATAGCTGAAGAGTAAGGAGTGATTGACATCTTCTATTCTTCCTTGGGAGATACATTTGGCTTCTTAGAGAGTTTGAACTATGCTCCAAAAGGTAAAGCTACTGGCTTAGCATTCTTCATGTTGAATCATTCAAGTATCCACTCAACATATATATATTTTTTTGTGATAGCCATAATCTCTAGGATCTTTTATCTCAAACAATCTTCATTCCAAAAATCTGTTTGTCGAGTTCCAAGTCTTTCACATCAAAGACTTTTGATAATTCTTTCTTTAGTTGGTTGATCATTTGTGCATCCTGGCCAACTATCAACAAATCATCAATATATAATAATAAAATAATTAATTTCTCACCAGGAAACTGTTTAATGTAGACACATGAATTTGCTGCCGTTCTCTTGTACTTGTGATGCATCATGAACGAGTAAACTTACATCATTACTCTGATTTAACTTTGAAACCTTTAAGTTGATGCATATAGATTTATTCTTCTAAGTCACCATGAAAAAATACAGTTTTTACATCCATTTGCCCAGTCTCAAGATCTAAAGTAGTTACTAGTCGCAAGATTACTCTTATAGAAGACATTTTCACCACCGGAGAAAATATTTCATCAAAGTCAATTCTTTTATTTTGTCCAAAGCTTTTGACAACTAATCGAGCCTTATACTTTACTAGATTACTACACCCATCATCCTTCAATCTGAATAGCTATTTGTTGCTCAAGGCATTTCTGTCTTTTGGAAACTCTGCCAACTCATAGGTGTTGTTTATCAAGGGGATCTCATTTCACCCTTCATGGATTCCATCCATTTTTCTTTGTCTTTATGAGTTAACACATTTTTGAAATGTTCTAGTTCTCTCTTTTCAGTGAGAAGAACATAATCTGTTAATGGATATCTTGCATACGACTTCCACTCTTTAGTTGACCTTCTGATGGATTGTTCATCATCCTCTGATTGTAGGCTCTCTTCCTGATTGTTATCTTCTTGTGCTGGAACATTATCTTCAACATCATTATCTTCATCATGATCATCGGGTAGAATTTGGATTTCATCATCTACTTCTTATTCTTTATCTTTTACCTATTGTTGAAGCAGACTCAGTTTAATTGAGGCTTTTTTAGGTTGCTGCTCCATTTACAAATCTTCAACAGTTTGATCTTCATAGAAGACAATATCTCTATTTCTCAAGATTCTTTTCTTTTCTAGATCACAAAATCTATATCCGAATTCTTTTTCTCTATATCCAATAGAGATAAATGAAATGACCTTGTTATCAAGCTTCAATTGTTATTTTTTCGGCACGTGCATAAAAGCCTTGCAACCAGATACCTTCAGATGAAAATGAGAAACATCTTTGTTGATCCACACCCTCTTTGGAATGTTTAACCCCAAAGGAACTGGGGGGGATTTGTTGATCAGGTAACATGCAATTTGTATACCTATTCTCTATAAAGGTTTTGATAGTTTGGCTACTTTCAACATACTTCTAACTCTTTCTATGATGGCGCGATTCATTTATTTAGATATACCATTGTGTTGAAGAGTGTCATGAATCGTCTGGTCATGCCGAATTCTATACTTAAAGAAATAATCTCTATAGTTATGTGAAGTGTACTTGCCTTCATTATTTGTTTGAAGACACTTCAAAGACTTGCTAGTTTCTTTTTCTGTCACGGCATAAAACTTTTGAAAAACATAAAAACCTGATATTTTTAACAAATACACTTAAACATTTTTAGAAGCATCATTTATAAATGCCACAAAATATTTAGCTCTCCCTAAGGATTCAACTTCTAAAGGACCACATACATTAAAATATATTGCTATAATACATTATCTTTTCTAATAGAGGGACTGTCAAATGAAACTCTATATTGTTTACCAATTAAACGATGGTCAGAGGTTAAATGAAATACATTTCACCAAAGGAATGAAATTCTTTTTGGTAAGAATCTGTAGTTCATTCTCACTTATATAGCCAAGTCGCTTGTCTTATAAATTTGGTAATGAATCAAATGTTACATTTACGTTATTGGCGTAAGCTTTTCCACGGGTCTTGTACAAGCTAGAAAAAAGCTTCTCTTTTACAACAATCAACGGCTTTTTTTAGAGTTTCCATTTGTTATTGACGAAGTGGTTTTGATAGCCTTGTTCATCTAGAGCATTTATCGAGATAATATTGAGAAGTAATTTTGGAACATGCCTCACATATTTTAATGTCAATTGACAACCAACATTAATTTCAATATGAACATCTCCAATACTAATAATTTTACAGTAGGATGAATTTTCTATTTTCACCGAACCAAAGTCTTAACTGTGTAAGTGGTAAATATTCCTGTACTTGGAGTGACGTGGAAACAAGCTCCTAAATCAACCACTCATTCAACCATAGTATCGCTAATATATAAGCATTCATCAACATGTACGAAACATCCTTGTTCTTTGTAATTGTTGCAGCTGTGTTGTTGTTGTCTTCTTTCTTCTTATCACTCTTTGTTACTCTTCTCGCTTCAAGGCTTGACAGTTCTTCTTTATATGGCCTGGCTTTTCACAGTGATAGTAGATGAAATTCTTGCTTCTTGATTTCGGTCTCCTATTGGACCTGCCATTATGATTTCTTTCACCATGATTTTTGCTTCTCCCTCTATTGTTAGTAATAAGTGCTTATGATTCTCCACCGTGCACTTTTATTTGTTTTTCAAATGAAATCAAGGTTGCAGAGACAACTTCAAACTCCTAAGTATCTTTGCTATAAATGAAAGTAATGATAAGGTGATCCTAGGATGAAGGAAGTGTTGCTATCAAAAGTACATATTTTTGTTCTTTAGTGACGTTTATATTAAATTGTGATAACATAGAGATCATATAATTCAAATTGCTCAAACATTGCATCATATCTATATTCTCATGCTTCTATATTCTCATGCTTCTATATCTGGTACAACTCTTTCCACAAGTATAATTTGTTAGAGAGGTTCTTTGATATATACAGTCTTTTTGAAGTCTCTCAAGTTTCTTTGGCTGTGTTGCAGTCTTTAGAATCGATATTTTGTAAGATGTTGTCTAACACATTCAATCAAATTGTAATTGTTACAATCTCATCCATATCCTCTCACTACTTATTAATTATTTTATTAGGCTTTTTCTTCTTGCCTAATAAAGCTTTGTGGACTTTTTATTAGATGAGATGAAAATTATTGTTGTTGTTGAACTTCTCGATCTCAACTTTCTAGTCAACCATCATTAATTATGCTATAGTACCATATCTACTACAGTGCTATACTCTTTTTCGAACAGTGATTCTTATACACAAAACTGCCTTATGAAACATTAATGCCCTTTACAATAGTAATTGCCTTTAGATACAATTACTAACCCTTACTAATAGCAATTGCCTTTCACAGGATCGTCCTATAAAACAGTTGTGACTTAAATGACAATAACAATCTTTAATGTTGGCAGATATAGTGAATCGCTTATGATGCTATAGTGAAACTGCTATAGTCTACAACAGTGATGTCTATAATACTGACGATTACAATGTTATTAAATAGTAATACAAATAATTTTTCTCCAACAATGCTCTAATACCAGTTGTTGGAAAAATTAAATACAACGAAAATAATAAAACAAAATAAACAGAGAGACACTAATATTTTTAACGTGAAAAATCCTTAAAACGAAAACCATAAGGTGACAGTAAACCACTTATACAAAAAATTTCACTAGATCAAAAAATGGGTACAATAAAAATCTCTCAAATTTTACAATAAAACGTAAGGAACAATCTCAAAATGATACAAAATTATTTTGGAACTCTCTCTTCTCTTCCTTACTCTCATTATCTCTATTCTTCTCACTTTCTGGTTTATATTCTAAGGAAATTAGGTACATCTAGTTTATAGAAGTGAGGAGAGGGACTTTTGGTATAAATTACGCCTTCACATGCTGCACCAAAAACAATCTTTCAAAATTGGTAAAAAGAAATTGCATATGCTGAATCTTTAGTCAAGCTCATCGAAATCTTTGCTAAAAAATCTGCATATTAGACATGCACTGCCCGAATTGATTGGTTTGTCCTAACATAGTTTGAAAAACAACCTTATCACATTTTTGACGATCCAAACATGAATTTTGGTTTCTCAAGAAACAATATATGCCTCTTCATATTATTTCTCTTTTTCTCATTAATAATAGAGTTTTTTTATTTTTTATTATTAATTAATTAATTACTTTCCAATTTTGTATTGTATTAATCTACAATTTTATTTGAGTTGTAATAGTTATCTTGTCTGATGCCTTTTAAAAGCTTTCTTTAATAGGAAAAAGTATTACATATATTATCAATTGAACAAGGAGGAGTTCGGTGCATGCGTAGCAAAAGAAGAAAATGAATTAAGTGGCGCCTATAATCTTTGATAATGCGGCACTTAATTCAAGGAAAAAATTGAAGGAAGATTGCTTATAAATAGCAAGCCCTTCTCTTTCTCGTCTTAAGCAATTGAAGTCCATTTCAGAGTCTTAAAGAAATATTAGGTATTTTAAGTATTTTGTTTCAAGTCTTCCTTTTCTTGTGGATAGAATAATTGGAGTGAAAAATATTTGTATGAGAGTATTTTTATGAATAGTCTCGTGAATGAGTGTATTTGAAATTTTGGATTTTGAGAGAAAAAACTGTATAATTGTACAAATTTATTACATAGTGAATTTTTCTCCTTGAGAGCATATAGTTTTTCTTCGATTTAAAGTTTTTCACGTAAATTCTTGTGTTATTGATTATAATAATTTTCTATTTTATTTCTCAATTATTATTTGATATTTTTGTAATAGTAGATCTTAAAAGTAAATTCGAATAAGTTCTAATTTCTAAAGAATTTGGTGTTTACTATTCATATTTATGATATCACTATTCATTATAAATAGTGACTAGTCAAAATTTATCGGAGTTTTTCTCATTAGATCGTACCTCGGGTCTAATTTTCTCTACATTTTCTTCTTTCATGTTAACAACTTTCTTAGGTTGTGTTTGGTTGACAAGAAAATGTAGGCAAAAGAAAGAAAACGCCATCTTAAGTTGGTTGAGTTTTTCGGTTTTAAAAAATTCAAAATCGCTGCTTAACTATATTACATACTGTCTATTTGGCCAATTTTCTCTCTCTTTCTTTATTGTTTGCTTCTCTAAGGTTTTCTCGATGCTTGTTTCTTTCTTACCTCTCACCAAAGAAACCAAGCACTAAAATGTTTATGATTTACATATGGAAACTTTTTGTACAATGATATAGCTGAGTTTTGTGTAAAATTACAACATCGTATTTTAGTTCTAATTTGTTTTACACCTTGTGTTAACGGTTATAGGTGTAAATGTTAGAAAATTTAATTGTTATAGATACTGAGATTTGTTTCAATGACTTATGGTGTATATGGTATAAAGACAATATATCTTGGATATATATTGTTGTTACAATCTTATAAAGTTTATCTATTTATATGAAACTGAATGCAGGTCTATATGGCTTGCATTCTACATGGTCATCGGTGAGTTTTACCTAGCATCTCTATTTACTGTTGATTATACTACAAAATCCTTGTGAAATAGCAAAATGAAAAGAAAAAAAAATTTATAAGAAATTTGGTCGTAAAGTTTCTAAAGAATATGTTATAGCTCATAATAGACAATCAATATCTTGGATATTGTTCTAAAATATTTAAAATAATCAAGTGGAAATGCTGCTACTAGGCAATGTTACCTAACTTGAGCAATTAATTGTAATCTTTTTTGTCTCATACTTTGGCCATATGTAGAAAATTGTTAACTGGTTTTGCATGTGGCTGATATTATAAGTTGGATTAAGTTGAACAGGTCATGCATTAATATCATATACATAGCAATAGCAATAAATTATGGTCCCTATACATCAATATGAACGTAATCAAGAATGTCTTTGCTATTGTGAGACAAAGTGTTAAAGCTAACCCTGTTCTGCTTTCCCATGACAAAATTTGCAGAATTTTAATTTGTAGAATTTTAATTTGCATCCCTTTACACTGCTTAGAAGGTTCCTTTTATGCAACTCATATACCCCACATTCATTGAGATGACCTAACTGCATATGCCATAATTCAATATTGTTAGTGCTCAGTTCAGTATATGTAGCAAGCAGCAACTCCACCTGAAACAATATCTTTTAGCAGTTTACACAAGTTCCCAACTTTTTCTTCTTTCATTACTACAAAAGCTCCTTTGTAGGCTTTAAGTAATCCATCTTTGGCAGAGAATCCAATGTTATCAAGGAAATCAGATTTTTCTTCAACTTAGGAATATGCCGAACATTGCCTAGTGTTCTAACAGTTCCATCATGCATCATTATTTTCACTATGTTGATTCCAATAACCTTGCAAGCAACATCATTACCCATCAAAACAGAACCAACATCACAAGATTGGTAGGTATTAAACTATTCTTTGTAAAAACACATATGGTACGTGTATCCAGAGTCTAGTATCCAAGATTCTGAAAGAGATCTTCCACTTGTAGATGTCAACAACATTTCTCCTTCTTCATCGTTATTGGATTTGTTATCAACGACATTTGCTTCGGTTATCTTTTGATTCTTTCTTGTTCCAAGTCTTTCTTTAATTCGTTGACGAAGATTAAGCAATTATTATGCTGGCTTCTTTATCAAAATCGTACGAGACTTTGGTGATCACGTTGCTAGTTGGGAAGCAAAAGATGACTTTGGTGATCACGTTGCTTACAGTTTTTGTTTTTAGTTCCTCTCAATCACCCTCTATATCCTTGGGGTTTTTATCTAGCAAGGCTTTAAGAAAACCCTGTTGCACTAATGCATCCTTTACAATACTTTGTCAAATACTAAAGTTAGTTTTACCATCGAAAGGTACCAACTCAAACTTCGAACTAGTCATAACTTTACAATTAATTATTATATTTCAAAGCTTACAGTAAATCTTGACGTGAATAATACACTTTGAAAAATTATCAGGAAAGATTGGAGGGGTCATAACGATCCCACTTAAAACCCAAACTCTTAAGACAATAGTATCTCTTTTGACAAAAATTTTCTCATGCGTTGATCCACCCTAGGTGAACCATTATTTCTGATACCACTTGTTGGAAATTTAATAGTCTAATAATTTCTTCAAAATACAAACCTTATAAAATATAATAATTATAAAATTTAAGTGATGGCAATATTGGCAAACATAAACAACATATAATAAAATACACGAAAATTTAATGAGGTTCAATAAATATTACCTACGTTCTCGGGTACTTCAATTACTCCATTATGATCAAATTAAAAGATTATACATAATTTAGGTATAACTTGCAAATATTCATAAATTTAAATGGACTCAAATATAAAACTTATAGAAATTTAAGTAAAATTGTAAATCTTATAAAATTGAAGACTTGAATAAAAACACCATTTTCAACCTCAAAACAACCTAGCAATGTTTTCTGTCTCCTCTGTTTTAAGCTCTCTCTCAATTTATCTCTCAATTCATGTTTTATAAATGAAAGAATCTCATATATTTATAGGCAATTAAAGGCCAAAATTATCAACAAAATCCATCCAATTTGAGGTAAGCACTTACATATACAAGCCATCAATTTTCTCTATCAGTTGCCACCAACTTCTAGATTTAACTAAATTCTATGTTTGCAACTTTCTTTGAAAATGAGTCATTTCTTTAACAATAGTTGACTAAAAAAATTTGGTTTTGTACTTCAGCTGGCATTCCTAGTAAACAAACTTTAGATCCTTGCCCCCTAGAAAGCAACAGAGAAACAAAAAGCAAGCTTTAGCTATTTTAAAGTATTAATAAATCTCCCGGAAACTTGAATTGAATAAAACCAAGAGAGAATAAATAAATTAAATATATGAGCAAGAGCAACTAAGCTTCCGTGATTTATGTGTAACAAGGAGTAATTTATTTTTTGCAATTAAATCTTCGAGGAAGTAGATTGGAAGCTTCATTTGGAATATATGCTTGTAGCAATCTAAAAAGGAAATCAAATATATTTTTCTTCTTTATAATCCTTGGCTCTCTCCTCATTCATTTCTTGCTTTGCTTTCCTCCGCTTCTTCTTTTTCAGTGTTGGTTTATTCAACTTGCTCAAAAGAAAATAAATCAACGTATTCTGCGACATTGTTGCTAAATTTGACAGTTTTGCAGGATTGCAATATCTATGCTGCCAAGCATTACATATTTCTTTGGGCCATTTCATCAAAGAACTTTGGCTCCTCAATAATCTTTAGTTTTCCTGTGGGTTAATATCTCCATATTTGGGATACACAGCCAAAATTTCTTTATACAAACTTATCCAACCCCAGAAATCTTAAGAATGACTCATGACTTTGTTTCTATGCCAAGTATACCAAAGCACCACATACAATGCTTGCAACCACAATTGCAAATCTAAGAGATTCTGAAATGGCTTGTTTGACGGTATTTATCAATGCTAGAAGACCGACGGTTACACCATCACTCACCGTTAGCTAATCAATATGGTAATCTAATTTTCTATCAAATTTCAGTAGCTGATCAAATGCAAAAAACATTGTAGTTGCGCACCATGATATTTTCTCCCCAAAAAGAAAAAAACAAGACCAGAAAATTCTAAAATTCGTTAAACTAGTAGCAACAACTTTCCAACAAAAGTCTTACAAGAATTCTTTCAGTCATTCCATCAAAGAGCTTCAAAGCCAGCTTTATTTTTTTTCCTTGTTAAGTACTAAATTGTAGAAAAGCACCAACCTAACAATTTAACTTCTTCACCGTTGGACAATATTAAGTAAGAAATACATACCCATTACTGAAGCTTTCTTGTAACGATTATTACAATTTGAGTCATGATGAGAAATGGCGAATTAAGGAGTTGCATGAGTTTAGTGGCTGTCTTCTGCAAATTCTGACAGCATCCAATAGCAACTTGAAACATGATGATGGAGGAGATGAATTAGCCAAATCGCTTTAAGTAGGCTCTGACTATTGGATGACAGATGCGATAGCAGTTGGCTTGGGGTGGAAGCAACAATAATGGCTGGGATCGATTTGGCTTTCTCTTGAAGAATTATACCACAGAATAATTTTTCACATCATGCCTTTCTTTTTTGCACTGCTTTCTTTTCTATTTAACATGCCACCCTTTTACAACGCCGTAATTTCTCCTCATTTTATTTCACACCACCTTAATTTTCTCCTACCTCCTTCAGTTTCGCCATAACTTCTTCGACGCCATATTTTGCCATTTTTCTTTTTCTCACTATTCATGGCTTTTAATTTTTTTTTTCGAAAACACAAAAACAATTTTTCTCATAACTTTTTGTATCGCTTCCTACAGATGGCGCCAGCTGTTGATACTGATTTTTAATTATTAGTCTCCAACATACAATTTTTCTCCTTTGTTTCATATATCTGCAAAAGAAAAGCCAATCAAAGGTGCTGATTTCCCGGCGAAAACCATCCAATGCCTAAGATAGCAGGGTTTTCTTTGTAAAAATAATCAGGAAGCGTAGTAAAGATAATCTAAGAAGCATGCATGAAGAGTCATATTTTTTAACTGCTAATTATGAGGAGTGAGGCTTGGTAGTGTCCATTTGTCCATTTTTTTTAAGGGTTTTGTCATCCACTACAACTTAGTTATTTGGTTATTGACTCTTCATGGTAGCATATTTTTCTCTCCAACAATAATTAGATAAATATAAAATATAAATATACATAAATTTAACTATATACCAATCATATATGTAATTTAATCATCATAAATTCAAAAATGATCACATAACAAAATGCTATTAAAAATTGACCGCTCTAATAATTTTTTAACTATTATGACCAAGTTAATCAAAACTCACTTTTAGATGATGTCACAATACTTTTGAGTGCGAAGGAACTTAAAAGTGTATTTTATATTAAATTCTTTTACACTAAAAAGTATCACGATATTTTCGAGCAGATAGAATTTGTGTAGTTTCGAACATTACTCATTTTTGAAAGAGCGATACTTTCGAGCGTTCCACATTTTCGAGAGAGTAAAATTTTCATATTTTAAGTTTGTTCCATTTTTTAGTATGCAGAATGTGGCACTTTCAAGCAAGCAATCTTCATACTCGAAAGTTGTTTTTTGTGCAAAAATTATGGCCATTAAAGGTATTTTTGTCTAAAAATTGTTAGAATAATCACTTTTAAATAATATTTTATCATCATGTGGTCATTTCTGTTTTTGGAATATAAATATAGTCATGTTTGGTTTAAATCATATCATATATTAGTACCATTTTGTAAAATAAGGGTTTCAACATTAAATTTTTTGAAAACTTAAATAGTTTCTAAAAAAAATATGATATAAATTTTTAATAATTTAATTATTGTTATTTACGTATGACTAATATTGGTATAGATCATGTTAGTAAATTTTAAACTAATTGGTATCTTTCTGCTACTAGTTTTTCGGTTGATTTTAAATCAACTGGAATTAATAATTATTTGTGACTGATTCATGGTTGATTTATATGTAGTCGAAAAAAAGTTGCTACCATCGTTGAAATCAGCCGTAAATACAAAAAAAAAGTTGTAGTAATTAGAGTAAAAATACAATATAATCCTTAATGTTGTTAATAATAATAAATAAAAATTATATTTAAATATATTATTTTAGTCCCTAATAATAGTAAAGTAATAATGTGGATTAATATATTCAAATTTATAAAATTATATTAAATTAAGATAATTAGACAACCATAGGGACTCAATGGTTATTTAAACAAAATTCAATTAATTTGCTTTTCGTGATTGCAATTCGCAAAGGGGATCTGGCTCCTCCTTTGCCGTCCTTCCTTCACTCTCTTCTAACTTCGCCATCCTTCCCTCGCCGTCACTCCCTCGTCATTTCATCTCCTTTGCAGTCGCTCCTCACCGACACACGAATTCCATTGAAGTCATTGCTTGATTTCTAGCCAGAATTTCTGTTCTTTTATCGGTTCAGGTGTTAGCTTGCTTCACTGCATTTATTTGGCCACTGTCGCCTCCTCTTCCGGTTGCGGGTATAAACTCTATTTCTTTTTTTTTCTGAAAAATTCTTCTTTTAGCTTTTTATTTCGATTAATTGCAGCCGATTCGAATTTATTATTAACTTTAATATATGTTAGGTTGCTGATTGCAGTTTATTGTTGTGTAGGATTAAATCATGTCTTCCGCTCAAGATCCATTTTATATCGTCAAAGAGGAGATTCAAGAATCTGTATGTTACCGGCTTTTTAAATTTTTCTTAATTATGCGGTATTATATGTATTTTTTGTAAATTTAAAGAGTCGTGATTGGATCTCTTATAATTTCAGTAATTTTTTTGTTGAAGATATGATTTTCTTGTTTAATCAGTTATTAGCTCTCCCAAATGTTGTTTTAGGGTTAAATCAAAATTGAATTGTTGAACGGATTGGTATATTTTATTGGATCGTGATTTCTTATTTCTGTTTTTTTTTTTTTTTTTGGTTAGATTGATAAGTTGCAATCTACATTCCATCATTGGGAGAATACTACTGATACTGGGGAGCAGGCGCACCTGACAAAGGAGATACTTGCTAGTTGCGAGAGCATTGAGTGGCAGGTAACAGAAATTTTATATCTTTTCCCTCGGATTCAATTTTTCCTCGTCCAAATTTAATTTGACATATTTATTGGCCGGTTGGATGTGTACTGCATATGTTTTGTTTATTTGGCTTTGCTTAAGATTGTTTGAGTCCAAAATTCTGACTCAAGCTTGTTTCAATAAGGCTTTGTCAAGTTCAATCTTGGCTTGAATAAGCTTAATAACATATGGAGCCAGTTCAAGCTTCAAGTCTTGTCTTAGTTAACAAATTGCTATATTTTTTAATACATGTGTGATATACAAATTACTTATAATAAGTAAGTATAGCTTACGATATGTACATTAATTCTTTTATTAAGTTTTTTAATCAAACTCTATGGTGTTTTGAGTTCAAGATCAGCTAGTAAACGAGTCTCAGATCAAGCTTAAGCTCAATCCAGTTAATCTAGTTGAAGTATTTTTTTTTTTTAATGCCAAGCTTAAACAGTGCAAAAGAAGTTCATTGTGCATGCATGCCAAGCTTTAATCATAGTTGGTGCTCTTGTTTCCTGACGCAGCTTATGCACTCTCTCATTGAACCTCTTACAAGTGGAACTGCATTGATAATCGAGGACTAGTATTCTATACTAAGATGATTAGCATGAAGTTTTGGCATAACTATTTGAATGGAATTATACTATATTCCATTTTCCAACTTCTGAAATCCTTCTTTCTTGATAGGAAGGTGGATGAATTGGACAAAGCAATTGGTGTGGCAAGCAGAGATCCTTCTTGGTATGGTATTGATGAAGTGGAACTTGAAAAACGAAGGAGATGGACTAGCACTGCTCGTACTCAGGTATCATCTGGAGGGATTTTTTTTTGACATATGTTTCTGAGGAGAGGGAGGGGGGGGAGGGAAATAATTTTTAACTGCCAGCAATTTTGGATGGTATACCGCATGGTGAATCCTGGGCTTTAATTATTTGAGTCATTGACTGCTAAAGGATTGCTGTACTTTTATTAGGTTGGCAACGTGAAGAAGGCTGTATTATCTGGAAGGGAGGCGAATGGCATTGGAACTACAAGTGCAAGTGGAATGCGTCGGGAATTAATGAGGCTTCCAAATTCTCACCAGACTGATAGATCAAACCAGTACACTGCTGCCCAAGATAATGATGATTTTATCCAATCAGAATCTGATAGACAGATGCTTCTCATAAAGTATAGTCAGTTTTATCTTTTCCCTATGAGTTTGTCTCTGTGGAATGGTGCTTTAATTGATCTCTATATGTGTCTTTTTTTACTGAAAATAGGCTGTGTTTGACTTGTTACTGATTGCTGGCTAATCGGTGGTTGTAGGCAACAAGATGATGAGTTGGATGAGCTTAGTGCAAGTGTGCAGAGAATTGGAGGTGTTGGGCTTACCATACACGATGAACTCCTTGCACAGGTTAGGATTTATGTGTGATGTTCCTTGTGGTGCATCTTTGCCCTCTACCATGGTCCAGCTGAGAGTAACCGGTAGAAAAGCATCAGTCTGTGCACATGTGTGCTTTCTTTAAGCATTTTTGGTGCAAGACTTGCTCTTAGACAACCACAAATAGTACCTTTGTATAATCTTTTTTTATCGTACTTCACTTGAGGATCAGCGTGCATAATTTATTGCTAAATGTAATTCTTTGGCTGCTTCAGGAGAAGATTATTGATGATCTGGGTATGGAAATGGACAGTACATCAAATCGTCTTGACTTTGTTCAGGTATTTTTCCCTGTAGATTTAGTCATATACTTTTGCAGAGGATATAAAATTTGGGACTTGATAACTTATCATGATATAAATTGCCGTCTATTGAAAATACTGAAATGGCTATACTAGTGATGCCATAAAAACGATAATGTTTCCTTTGTTTTCCCTCGCAGAAAAAAGTGGCTATGGTCATGAAGAAGGCTGGTGCCAAGGGTCAAATTATGATGATCTTGTTTTTGCTAGCTCTGTTTATTATTCTATTTGTTTTGGTCTTCTTCACTTAAGCTACATAAGAGAGCAGCCCGTGTTGTTCATACATAGAGAGGCACCTGTTCTTTGTTAATAATATGGAGTTGGATGAGGGAGACAAGAAGATTTTCGGTTGCTTGAATTGGATGTGTTGAGCATGAATAATTAGTTGATCTAGAAATGCTCAATTAAAGAAAGAATCAGTATTCTTGAAGGGTTTTAACAAATGTCAGACTTGAGCAGAGATATTGAGAAATTTTGAGGAGTTAAGTACATTGTAAGAGGTTTATATTATTTTTTCTTTGTTTGTTCTCCTTAGCCATGTATTGCCTGTATCTATGATTTGAAGTTTTGTTACATAGTATGTGTAATATTAAGACTACAATCATTTTACACTATTTAATATACCGTTGCATTTCAGACTACAAATGGCTTGCGTTTTGTTTGGCGCAATGTCCAGTGTAGGTGTCTGAAGGAACATAGAAAACCTTGGGAGAAGTAAACTTATAATTGTTGAATAAAGTAGGGACAAGAGGACTATGAAATTATAAACATTATGAAATGCCTTCTTTCCCCTTTAACAAGAGCTGATTACATCAGGAAATGAGTTGTCCTTGTCCTATGCAGTTTGTCATATTGCTTTCTTGCGAAGAAACTCGTATTGCGTTTGCTTCCTCAGGAGGAAGCTTGCAGATGTAAGTATGGAACCGTTTCAACATTTCATTTGAAATTTCTTCTCGATTCGGTTTCTTCATGGAAATTATCAATGATTTGAGGCAAACCAATAGGTGTGTTTATTTTCATTTTACTAGATATTCTCCAACAATAATTTCAAAATTATGAAAATTAGTGAATTTCCCCTGGTTAGTGGTTCCCAAAAACAAAAAAACAGAAAAAAAATCCAATGTCGTGTTAGTGTTGCTGATGGGTTAAACTTAAAGGGGAAGGGTTTAGAACGAACAAGGTCTTCAGAACGCTGAAATTTTGATAAACAACCCAAACCCATCCATCAAGTTAAGATAGTACTTCTCATCTTGTTATGTCACGAATGTTCAGGACATAGTAAAGAATTCTTTAACCAAACTTGTTCTGTTCAATTGATTCCTGACGTTTGAAATCCTCTGCCTCTTAAACCATGCTAAGTATGATTCATTGTGTGGACTGTAAGTTTAAAAGGGCAGTTGAACTTTAGGGGCTGGTATTAATTATAACAAGAACCAGAAAAAAAAAATTGCAAGTTATAAAACTCACTATTATTTCTCCAAAATCCCCTAGAGTTAAATTTTTTTTTAACACTCTGCACAATGATTTATCTTTTGTTTACAGTTCTATTGACAGAAATGGCATTGGTTGTGACCCTTTCGTTCAGAAACCCTCTGAGGAAATTGGTAATCTCGTTGTTGGACAAACTGAAGCAGGGGAGAGGGCCGATAGTTGCCAAGACCGTTGGAGCAACTATATTAGTTGTCTTCCTCTCTGCTGTATATAGTGCTTTGGATATCCAGAGACGTTCCAAGGAAGGCAGCATGATCAATCCGACAGATGCGGTTCTCATGTCACATCTTCTTCTTTTAGCATCACTCATGGGTAAGTCATGTTCTGGGAGCTGATTATGCTGTGGGTTACATTCTGTTATCACTTGTCAGTGTTGTTTTCTGCAGTCAACTTTTGTTGTGCTACATGTGTGTACATAAATATATATATGTACGATTAGCTTTGTTTTCAATGGTAAATTAGTTGATACTGATTGGGGCATTATAATGAGACTGCAAACTCATAGTTGAAGACATTTTGCAGGATTTTCCCTCTTTCTTGCATTGATTGCGGATAGACTGCATTACTATATCAAAGAGATTCATCTTCTGAGGATGAGATTGGAAGAAGCAAGCACCTGATCGAAAGATCAGCAACATAGCAGACGACTAAGTCTAAAAAGCACCATAGAAGAAAGAGAAGACGGCAAAGGTTCCATGACATCTCCTTTGAGAACTCAAGATTTCATGCATAGATTAAATTTATGAAGAAATTTAACTGTAGTTATGTCATAAATTAAAATAACAAGAAAAAAATGAGAAGAAAACCTGTGATTATCTCTGCTGACGAGTCCATACAGACTCGCCCAATAATTTGTACGATTACATAGTTTAAATGAAATCAGGGAAATTCACAGTATCAGCTCATTTAAGACTAAACAAGAAGCTTACATCTAAGAAATTCAAAAACATCATGGTAGCAAAACAAGAGACGGCTAGAAACATTAATGAAAAAGAGAAAAGAAAACTCTTGTGGCTACTAAATTATGAAAACAAAGATATCGGGTCAAGTAAGGCGTGTCATCAATGAAAACAAGCTGTTTGTTTGCAACCCAGAAGATACTATGATATTACAACCTGTAATCTTAAACAACACGAGGCTCAATCAACTTAGCTTGGTATTCCCTAACCAATTTCTTTGTCAACGCGCGTTACATTATCCTGTTATGCCAGCAATATTAAACCCAAGTTGAAGATGAGTTGCAAATATCCTGTGAAATCAAATCGTTATATTATAAGAAACAACAGCAAAAGATAAACCACCAATAATAGTACAAGACTTAATTTTACTTGGTCTTAATTGAACTGCCAATAATGGAAACGAGAAACAAAGGATAAGGAAAACACCGTTGACCTTCCACTTGCATACATACAACTCTCTTACTGTTCACACAGTTTCAAATCCATCACTAGCGAAGTATATATAGTTGACTTGCTAAATAAATGGCTAATTTGCTTTTTTGACTTCAATAAAAATAATATCCCAGTCCCACTAGGCTACGTGAGAAAAACAGTGTCAAATGCTTTCATTCCTCCTCCAACCACTCTTTTCCAGCCTAGTTGGCAGAAGAACTTGTGCAACTAGAACAAGAGGTTTCTTCCTTGCCTAAAGAAAAAAAGTAGTATTTCACCCATTCATAGTATTCTAAGGCCTTCTCAACTTGAAATAACTTTACTGGATATGGCTTTTGAATGTGTAATGGAAATCCCCTAAACCTACGAGATTAATGGATTTAGGGTGAACTTTTTCCGTGAACAACAAAAACAAATGCCAGTCAGCATCAGGTAGTTAGTTGATGGTTGCGGCGGCGGTTTCAAGACAGATTCTATCTTGGCATCTGAATTGGACGGGCGTAGACTTGGAAAAATATTTTCAAGGACTTTGTCTCATTTCACACAGAAACTTTCAGGAAACCAAGATTCACTTGCATAATTTGTCATATAGAAGTCTCTTCTGTTCACACACACGAGAGATTGACCCATTTGATGACTTTTGAACCAAGTCATCACCGTTACAGAGTATCTAAAGTCAATTTTACGGTGCTTCATCGGAAAAATCAGAAAGATTGTACTCAAAAAATGAAAAATAAGCAAATGACCGTGACAAGAAAAGAGGAACAGGAATTGAACAAAACTATAATTTCCATTATCTATATCAAAATTTAGATTTTGTAATACAAAATTATCTCCAACATCCTCACTTGCTAAAACAATGTCTCTCCTAATACTAACGTTGCTGATATTACTACTACTTTCAAATGAGAATTCGGAAAACAAATCTTGATTAGAAGTTGAACTTTGAAGCTCTTCTTCAGAAATTGGCTCCAATACTAAAGTGGCTGCAACTGATAGCTCATTTGCCATTATCAAATCATTCTCATCAGAACAATTTTTTATTTCCTCAGTGCCATTACGTCTAACTGTGATCCAGTCTTCATCCAAACTCCAATTGGGCACACTTGAAACTGATTGCAGAGCACATCCAATCAATTGTTGAATCCTTTTAACAGGAGAATTTGGAGAAGAAGAAGCTTTGTTTGTCAGATTTTGTAAACTTTCTGTTTCTTCCAGAGAATCCCAAAAGCCATGATTCAACACAGTGCAAGGAGAATTCGTGACAAACTTCTTAACATCTTTGAAATGATCAGGCTCAACTTCACCAAGAAACGGATGTTCAAGCAGTTCTTTCGCTGTCAATCTCTCCTTAGGATCTCTCTTCAAACACTTTCTCAAGAAATCCTTACCGTTCCCTGACAACCAGCCAGGAATCTCCGGTGAGTCGCTGGAGAATCCAATCTTGTAAAGAGCTGATACAGGGTCAGTTAGCTCCGGCCACGGATTAGTCCCAGTTGCCATTTCAATAACTGTGCACCCAACAGCCCATATATCAGCTGCAAATCCTTGTTCTTCTCTGCGTGCAACCTCCGGCGCCATAAACAACGGTGTGCCTGAAAAAGCTGACGTGGGAAAACTAGCATTTCCTTCAACTTCTTCCACAAATTTAGCGCAACCCAGATCAGCGATCTTTGCTCCATCTTTGCCCATCAAAACATTCTGGCTTTTAATATCACAATGCGCAATTCCATTCACATGCAGATAATTCAGTCCTTGAAGGATCTGATATGTGTACAATCTAGTCATCCGCTCATCCAATCTTCCTCCATGCCTCTGAATTTCATCGTAAAGAGTGCCGCCGGGCATGTACTCCATGCAAAGATTGTACGTAGGCTTATTGTTTTCATTTGTGACACTAAAGCCTAAGTACTTAGCTACATAAGGGCAGCTGATCTTGGACAACAAACTCTGCTCTCTCTGCAAAAACAAAGACCGAGAAAGCTCGGTGGACTTGACCGCGACGAGCTTGCCGGAAGAAACCAAGGTGGCTAACGACACCGTGGCGGTGGAACCGCGGCCGATGATGGGTCCTCTTGTCCATTCCATATTAGATAGAGATTTAAGAGAGAGCAGCGCAAGAAGAAATTTAAAATGAAAGATAGAAGAGAATGAATATGTTGTGAATGTAAGATGCTATATAAATCACATCGATTTTAAATTTTAGTATCTTATTTATTTTTTTACTTTTTGGTTTTGGTAGTATTTCAGTATTGTGATGTGAGGCTGTTTTTCTGTACTGTAAAGATCGTGGCTTTGGAAAATATCCACGGAAAACACGTGGCAAAAGGAGGAAGTGTTAACAGCTTTAGGCCGCCTCAGGGCGGCGGTTTGATTACTTGGGCATTGACAAAAGCCAGGCACATGAAGACACGTGAGCACGTGACGAGATTGCGTTATTAGCGGGAAGAGAAATGGGTAAAATACGTACGAATATCCAAATATCCAATCCGAGGCCGAAGGTTGGGTTTTGCGGCGGCAATCAACACAACGTGAATGTGAATGTGAACCCGTCGTTACGCTTTTTCCAGAGCATGCAAGCAAAGCAAGCGGTAACCTTTTGGTCTACGTTAACAATTTTATTAATAAAATAAAAAAACAATATATCTTGGGCATGATAGATAGCATAGATAGAATTGGTATTTGCAGCAGCAGCAGCAGCAGCAGGCTTTTTAATTATGAAGCTGGCATATGCATGCATACAATACAAAAACAAAAACAAGATAGATGCTTTCGTTCAAATGCTAAGTTACCTTCAACACTGGTTTCTTGTATGAAAAGTAATTGTAACCCGTACAAAATAACATTATTCGGTAAAATTCATAATTAACAAAATATATTCTAATATTTAAGGATAATGTTGTTATTTTTCAGTTCTTCTAGAATTCATTAAATTTTCAAGATCGAATTAGAATTGCATTGAAAATTTCTATAAACGGTCAATATTATGTCTCGAGAAAAAAACAAATTAAATATGAAGGGAAACCGTGTATGTGTTGTGAAATATGCGTTAGGTTAGGTTAGGTTAGCAATTGAAGCTATCTGGCATTTGGATTTACATACGGAAAATTCTAACGCGTATAGAAAATTTTTTAGAGAGAACCGTCACCGTTTCAATGTGAAATATCAGAAAACTACAAAAACTTACGATTAAATCATTGGAAGGATTTATTCCATTAAGAAATGAAAACGCGTGAAATTCACGTGACTTGCACAAAAAGGTCCATACCCTCGAGCAGGCTCCACTGCTTTGAGTCCTGAGTTGACGCTAATAACAATATTCATTCATATTTTGAATGGGAATTAAACCGGAAGTTTTAAAAGTCAACTTTAACTTGAACTGATTGGCGGTAATGCGGGATTAGAGCTTCAAATTCAGATGAGTAGACATCACGCATTCCCAATTATGAAAGCTTGTTTAGCTTGAATTCTGTGGGGTCATTTCATTCACATTCACTATCACAAATCACTCACTTCTAGACACACTTTTGAGCTGCAAGTCGGTGCCGTTATTCTTATTAGCAGAAGCTCCTACAGGAGACGCTCTTTTTGATCCAAACTTTCCAGCTATACAGTACACCACCACCACCATCATCAGGATCAGATGAATTGTCTGAATCCTGCAGATTCCACCTCAATTTGGGCTAAGGAGAAGCAACCCATTTCAAGTTTTCTTCAACATTCCAATATATATGTACTAGGAAGGTGAAATGAGACGTCAGATACGTTTTGTAACTAAGAATTCTTCGGCAGTTGCTTCTGTAAGAAGCTAAGAAGCAAATACATTTCGTGTAATAGTAATCCTATTATCATAATAAAAAGTTAAATGACGACCCAATTGACTTCAAGAGATAAAACATGCTTAAGCTGTTGTTGTATATATACTTAATAGTGCGAGAGAATCCACCGTTTTATGCAGCTGCTTCTTGTTCAACCACTGGTCTTAAAGCTCTACCAAAAGCCTCCTCGAAATTCTAAGAAAGCAATTATAGTGATCAGCACCGCTGACCAGGAAATCATTATGATTTTATT
The DNA here is from genome assembly GCA_028052125.1 of Melia azedarach. Lineage (NCBI taxonomy): Eukaryota > Viridiplantae > Streptophyta > Magnoliopsida > Sapindales > Meliaceae > Melia > Melia azedarach. Next base: position 11,151,486 of record CM051395.1, read on the forward strand.
ATGGGAAGCACTACTTTCGGTTAAGCAATTTCTGCGTGGAATGTGCACCCAAACATCCTTTTCCATTTGCACTCAACTGTTCCTGACTTCCTGTCCTTTCTTTTAAAGTCAAAGCCACGATAGACAAAATATCTCACTAATGGGTTCACATGAAGCCATTTACCGACATTGACCTGTATTCAATTAGCCAATATGTAAATTTAACAATTACAATATTCAAATTCATAATAATCATCATAATTGCAATGAAAAATCAAATGCCTGAAATCATCACCGTTTCCCCTTCTATTATGCCATTTTGCAATCTAATGTATAGTTGTAAGACCATTGAGTTACTTTTCTAGCTTTAATTCTAAAAGCTTTCTCCCATTTCGGTGATTTTCCGGATTGACCTAACTATAGTTAGGTAATGATAAATAATAATCAACGCAGCAGGATTAACAGACAACATAGTCCCACATCTTAGGCTTACTTTTCAACATCTCATACATCATTCACTGTTATTTACATATAATAGTCATCTAAGGTTTACTTTTCAACTTGTTAAAAAAACAAACAGAAATTCCAGGATGTAAAGCTCAATTGAACACGATTTACAACGAACTTATTCAATTCATGCGGCTTCTGCAAATCCCACCCTCATGTTGCCATAGTCAAAAACTGTATGGTAGACACCCATAAAAACATCTCCCAAGATCCTGCATAGCAGCCAATAGAATTTGTAACTCAGAAACCAGATAATCACCGGCATGAGGTAATTCATGGTCAACATAGATATATACAAGTCAAAATATTAATTTGTAGAGACATACCAGAGAGGTCCACGTGGTGGGGGCACATCCAGACCTGTGAATCCACTTATACATTGAGCTACATCTCCTTCACCCACTTTAAGAACGTACTGTTTGCCATCAACCAAAAAGAATTTAGAAGCTAATGAGAGCACCGAGTCAATCTTAGCACAAAACATTCCAAGATAATAAGCCCGCAATGCAGTACATGCATCCACGCTTGTATGATAGCTCAAATCCATAGGTATAGTGTCAGTCACAGGCACCAGCAGTGGATTATCATGACAAACACATACAAACAAAATCACAAGCATAAAGGTTAGCAACCGACAAGAACAAACACAACAATAGAAGTTTTTGACTTTATATTACATTTTTGTTTCGTGGTATTTCTCAGATGGGACCCAGATATATAAACAGAGTTGGCCCCTAACTACCATATTTCACTGCCACATGCCTCATTCAGAAGTAATGCACTAAACCACTCAGAATATCACCTCTTATTGTACATTGGTTTTATTTCACGAAATTCCAGCTACTCACCCTCTATTTTATAGTTAGCCAGTCCATCGCTCAAAAAGCTGAGCACTATCTTTACACCTTCTGGATTTTAATGTCTTGTTACATAGCATAAATGCAATTACTAAAAGCATTTAAATTGAATTCTGATACCCGCTACAATTGAATAAAGTTAGTGTGGCTGGAGAACATGAAGTGTAAAATCATACTTAAGCAAGCAGAAAGAACACTTCAACAAATCCAAAATATTTTATCATACCTGCTCAGGAGTGAGGTCAAATATCTTTCCACCAATTGTAAAGGAAACTATAGGCATGGAAGACAAACTGCTACAATCTACCGCAGATTCTCCCATCGGACTCGGCAACCGATCACAGAGCTGCAGTTATCATTGAAATTTTGAGCAAGCACAAAGTGAATCTTACAGAAAAATACTGGATAGGAACAAGGTCAGTTCACCTCGTTGACATAGTTTAGTATGCGCTCTTGTGTTTGGTTCTGCCTCAGCTGGTTCTGCATCCAAACAACTGTCATCTCACAAGTAGAGCACATTGCATCACGGAAGCCACCAGATGATTTTCCAGTATTCTCATCAACAACACTCTCAATTCCCATGCTGATCAAACCAAGTCCAAAAAACAATTTATGGAGTAAGTAGCGTATACTATATATATTTATATTTGCACAATTATATGTTTATATAAATGTAACAAGATAGTCTGCACATGTAGTAAAAGCAATATATATTGGAACATACATAACAACAAGAAACAGGTTGGAGTCTTACCTCACACCTCGAGTACCATCAAATGTGCACAAACCGATCTGTGAGCAAATCTTTTGAGGCTCATCCTGCCAAACATACGAATAATTAGCAAAAATCTGAAAAAGAAAATACTGGTTGATCATCACCATTTCCAATAATGACATCCTAGAAACTTAGTAGATACCTTAGCTAAAAGCATCTCGATTATTGTTTCTCCATATTGTGAAACTACAGCCTTGCATTCTTGACTTACAACTCCAGTGGCTCCAATGGCATGGTTAACCTCAGTTATAATAGTCTGCAAATGAGATACAATAAATCTTAAAACAACCAACTTATAGCAGTAATAATGCATGCATAATTAAACAAAGCTGATGCCTTTGCACAGGGTCAATGGTGCAACGCCATGCCATTAACACTATTAAGTTTACAGGGTCAAACAATGACTCTATTGGTGTCACATCAAAAACTAACAAACACTGTCATCATGAAATTAAAAAAAAAAAAATTCTTAATGCGAAGAACATGATGAAACACAAAGAGCTCTATATGTTATCACCATAAAACAATATATAAGTAAAACCTATACACCATACACACACATAGATACATACAGTTGGGCCAGCCAACAAAGAAGTCCCTGAATCAGCAATTGCAGCACAGCCACTACCACAAAAGCCTGTAAAAGAGATGCAAAATAAGGATGAAAACCAATCAATGACAAATACTTTTGACTCCAAAGACAATTCACCAAAATAGGTGTATACTTACCCGTTGTTTGACCATCAATCATAACATCACCCATATCAAACTGCAAACAAAATATACCAGGCCAATTTAGAAACTTGAGATAGACCTGCCACTGAATATTCACAAAGTGAAAGAGAAATTCAGAACACCAACCTGCCAATATCCTTTCCGTGTCACAGGAACATATGTGTGCTCACCCTTGTAGTGGTCAGGATCCATCCCACCAAAAACAATTTCACCCCCTTCTTCTTCATCAGCATTTCGGTTAAACCAAAATGAGAAAACTGGTTCATTAATGAGACCTTGATTTACCATATTGTACCTGAGGCATATACAAGTTAGAAATCCTAGCATTGGAACTCCTACAGTATCAATTAATCTGTTAAATAAAAATCAATAAAATCTAAAACAGTACATAATAATAAAGATATAGAAATATACCACACAGGCACTGCATTTCCAACTGAAATCTCTTGGAATCCGAGTCCAAGTATGCCATCAAACTTGGCCACCAAGAACGTGAGGCTAGGTTCCCTGGTTGCCTCAATAAATTCCTGAAACACACAACTCTCACTAAAGGCAATCTAGAGCACCGAAGTGGTATTATCCCCTATCACAGCAACTATATATATAACCAAAGATCAAGATCTTAAGATTACCTGATCTTTGACAACAAGATCCCCAACTTTGACATGGTCTTCACTAAAGAACCCAGAGATAGCTCCAGTTCCATAATGGATGTCTGCTGATTTACCTGTGTAAGGATCAAAACACAATAAGCTCAGTCATCTGTGGATGGAGGAATATCATTACATTGACATACACATAAAAATACACACACTCACATGACAACATACAAAGAACAATGCATAATGCAGCAGGGAGCTGTCAATAGTTCCAGGTCACACCTATATAATGGAACATCAACTAAAAACGTGTTGAAAGATGTGCATGTTAAACATGTTTAATAGGAAGGTCAAGCCACGGGATATCTAAAACATGTTTAAGGAATTTTCCACAGGAAGCAATCAAGTTACAGAATTTCTTCTGCCATAAATCCATCACACTGCATGCAGCAAAACTATGAATAAAGAGTTGGTCATCAAAAGGGCATATAACACACAGCCAATTTACAAAACACAGCACATTGCAAAGAGATGATGACTAAGCAGCTTATTATCAACAATTTAAAGATACAATCAATAGAAGAGGCGTTATATGATTGCAAAGATAAATTTGGCAAACTAACTCAACGCATACATATCAATCAGAAGACAAAAGATTCATGAACATCTAAATGAGGAAGAATCAGGAACTAACCATTCTCCTTGTAGGTACTTGAGGTGCGTGATCTGTACTTGGAATGGAAATAGCAAGCAATCTGCACCCAGATCCAATACCACGTCAATCTCCAATCAAATCATTTCCAAAAGCCCATTGAAAAATTGAATGGCACAGGGAACTCACAGAGAAATAACACTTAGAAGAGGGCACCCACAAATTTGAACTACCAGTGTCAAATATCACAGTGAATTTCTGTGGGGGTGTGCCAATACCAATCTCACCAAAGTACTGAGCATCCAGGTAGTTCTTAAGTGCAACAATATCAGCATCCCCTGACTCCCCCAAGTTTCCACGGAGATGATATTTTCTGATCGAAGCTCTGAATGACTCTCCTTCCTTGGAGTCAATCTGTGAAGCCACCCGATTGTTTAAGTCAAACTTCCTCTTTTTCAGGCCAATTCTATATAATCCGCCATCTGGGGCAGAGAACACCACAGGAAACAGAAGCAAACAAAGGAAGAAACTGGCTGTAATAGATTTGAATATTGTTCCCATGTTGAGAAATCTGTCAATTTCATAGAAAATAACTGGAGATTAAATAATACAATCTTCAATATAAAGGAAGAATTGAGCTATCTACTACAGCTCGGTGTTTCTTCTGTATGTGTGATGAAATACCAACTAATTTCTAAAAACAGTTCAGAAGTAGACAACAACAAAGTTTATGGCAACGTAAGACTTATTAGGCACAATTTTTGTCTGCGAAGTTCATAACCACCAATTCCACCATAAAACAATTGATAGTGATCAAACTGAAGGTTTACACAAAAATAATTGAGGCAAATATTAAATTATTGTAACTAATTTCAACAATATTGTAGACTTGCGCAATTTATTGCAAACATAGTCAATAATAATAAAACCTAAGCAGTATCAAAACACTTGGGGCGCTAAAAGAACATAAGCTAAACATAAATAGAGTTGCAAACAAACTGCAAATCGAACTGATATCTACTTGACCATGGATCAAATCTCAAACTGAAGCTTCACATATGCATGCATCCGAACTCATATTTCTCACTATCAACCATCATATTTTCAATTAGGAACTTGCAATGAAATGATATACTTCACTCAGTTATATTCGATCATCGAGAATTCAGGGAATTCTAAAACATACAACAAAAATTTCTTTTCAAGCGCTGGGTTGCAGAGAAAACCAAGAGTAAGCAAATACACAAACAATACTCATAAAAATAAAAGTTAAACATCTAACATTTCTGTACTCTGGCCACCAGATATCTCAAACTCCACAAAATTAAAATAAATCATCAGAAACAAAAGTCAAAATGCTCAAAAACACACTCAATAAAACAGTACGCAGTTTTCTCAGCTCTTTTATACTTCCGATCGTCTTATTTTCTCAGCAACCAAACAGAATCAGAAAGTCAAACTCGCAACGAGCACCGATCATACCATAAAAAAAAAGCAACTAAGATCATAATCAGAAGCTAAATAGAGAAAATTAAGTAAATCAACAAAAATTACTTGCACTCTCTCTTGATGATAGAAATCGCTTGCAAGAGTAGCTGTGAGCAGAGGAGTACCAGAGGATTAGATATTTAAAGAGTGAAAAATCTCTGCACTAAGCTGAGTGTTCTTTTAGCGGGTACATTGGAAAACAAGGATCGTACACGTGTACGAGATGGGATATTCTTTTCTTAGTAGAGAAGAGTTTGAAATTTGTAGAAAGTTTCGATTTCGTGGTTGGGGGACTATCATGCTCGATGTTGATGCACTGCCGACGATAGTCTCATGACAGTTCTGACTTTTTGGATTTTGGTAAACTTTACTCGTTCGTCATTTATTTAGTCGTCCTTCCTTATCTGCCACCGTTGATAATGTTTAAAATTTAATTTATTTAATGTTCTTATGTGTCACGTTAGTAATCATAATATTTTTTAGACATATTAATTATTTCAAGACATGTTTTCTAAGCAATCCCAATTTTATAAGTATTGCAAGTTTCACGACGTCGTTTCAAGTTTCAACGTCAATTGCAATTGAATACGAGAAATAATACTATATATTTTAAAATTTAAGAATATTTTCAATAATAATAATTTAAAATACAAACGCTGGTAATATAATATTTTATAAAAAAAATAAAAATTAGCAGTTTTATTTTTTTAGAAAGAATTGAACTATTTTATTGGGTATGATTCTTTATTTAAAAAAAATTATAGTATAGATTTGAAGAAAACGCAAATGTAGACAAGAGGTAATCAGACAGAAAGAGGAACTCAGTTATACCATCATTTGTCATATCTAAAATAAAGTTAAAATCTTTAAAAAAGAAACAAAAAAGATCGAATGAAAAGTATTGCCATATTCATCGAATAAGTTGTATGCACATGCATATGCATAAACCATGATTAAATGGTTCCTTTTTCTTTTTTTTTAATTTCACGAGCTAATTTGATTCATTTTATATTTCTCTGTAAGGGAAATTTGTAATTTCTCCCTCTTAGTTTCAAATTTATTATATTTTTTATTAAAAAATATCAAATAATTTCTATCGTGAGTTTCTTAATGGTGAAAATATATTTTTTAAGTGTAAAATAGACTTTGTAAAACTATAATAATTTATGTCATGTTATTACAGTAGAGGAGAGATAAAGGAAAAAGGAAATCAAATCTATTAGTGACAAATGTCATTATTATATCACCGTGAACCATTGTTCGTCGCTAATGACTATCGTCGACATCATTGGGCTCCATACTTTTAGATCTATATAATAACTTGTCTATTTTCAAGAAAAAAAAGTGATGAAAGAAGGCCAAAAGTTGCCACAATGTGTACCTGAGATCATCTCCAAAGGCTGGAATGCATTTTCATTGTGCCACGATTGTTGCGCTCAACCTAGATTCATGGTTGTTAGAATTCAATTAGGTTTGAAGCCAACCAACTCTTTTTCTGGTTCAAAAATATCAGAGGTAGTTTTGATGGATGACAGTGGAACAGAAGTAGAGCAACCACAAGTACTTAACACCGATATTTCGTGTGTATTTTGGCCTGAAAACTAAATTTCAAGCTTAATCTATGCTCTGCAAATTCGTCTTTCACGTGCAACGTTCAACAGAACGCAAAAGTAAGAGGTTATATACACTTTTATTATAACACCTTTAAAATAAATGGTAGGCTAATGGAGATAGATGGTGACAGACGAGGTGACTTTCCTCTGTGTGTTAATACCCGTTAAAGTCAAAGAAGTTTGCGGCTTGTGACAGCATATTATATTATGTAAAAGAAAGAATACATTGTAAATAGATAGATCACGTAAGGCCCCTTTTGTATTTGGGTTTACAGAGAGGCAACATATTAAGCCCGTTTCCTTTGGGCCGGGCTTATAGATACCTTTAATGAACTCAAAATTTTAGTACCAATGTTCACACACATTCTTATGCATACATGAATTTAATGTACATGTTCAATAATAATAATAACAAAAATACTCTTCTCTGTAAGCATTTTAATGGCAACAGTTTTTTTCTTATTAACTGCAAACTAAAATGAAACACATACATAGTATGGAAAAAAGTTAAAACAAAAAAAAAACCTAGATCAATGAATTTCTACATTCTTAATTAAAAAAACAATAAAAAATTCATCCTAGAATGGACACAAACCTTGTGTAAACTCTAATTGGGACAAGCTTGCGACAAGTCAAAGATGTCCAATTTTTTCCCCTAATATTAATGACTATTAAACCATTTTCAAAAGAAGTTACTATCAAAGATAAGTTACTGTCAAAGATCTTTGGCAACACTATAACAAATAAACTCGGTTGATGCATGCAATATTCATAGGTTACGCTGACAGCGAACGGCTAATTATCTCGAAGCAGGGCAAATCTGTACGAAAAAAGGGGAAGGGGAAGGGGAAGGGAAAGGCAGCTTTAAGCAAGCTTAAACAAGCTGCTGAAGTGCAAATTAGCTTATTAGGTTGGTACAGCTTTGGAAAAAAGCACTTCCTAATCTTCTTCTTTTGTATTTGTTTAATTAATCACAAAGCGATTAATGGTTAGATCATCATCTAGCCATAGAATGGAGGCAAAGTATATATAGATAGTAAACCCTTATTCAAATAGGCATAGGCCGGCCGGTGGATTTGCCGCCTACCTTCAACTAACTAGCTTAGCTAGCTAGCTATAGATTTCGATCGCCAGCAGTGAGTCAAACGCACGAGCAGAATAATTTGCCATTATCAATTAATATTTCTGCTCTTCGTCATTTAGTATTAAAGAAAAATTCTGGGACAGCTTGCTATTTGGATTCCTATAGAATTAGAATCCAATATATATATGCACTTCGAATTCGGTTTATCAAAAGATGTTCTTAGAATATGTAGTCTTGGGGTTTCTCAAAGAATAAACGATTCATGATCATAAATCATTAAATTGGAGTTGGGTCTACGGAAAAACTCTCTCTCTCTCTCTCTCTCTCTCTCTCTCTCTCTCTCTCTATATATATATATATATATATATATATCTATATATATATATATGTTAACTGTGTACATGAATAATATAATTAGATTTTTACGGCACTTCACTAGAGCTAATTAACACACACACATATATATGTATATATAAATGATACAATAAGTATGTATTACATGATGATCGACACATAATAATATAATTTTTTTATTTAAGTTCAATTTGTAAATGTCTAACTATAAATAATATATGAAATTTAGGGCTTAAGATTGAATTGTTATAATTTTCAATTTACAACTTATACAATAAAATCATTAGCTACCAAATAAATAGAAGAATTAGATCAATTAATCCTAAAAATTGATGGAAAACCAAAACTAAAAGTTCTTATTAATCACAACTTATTGCATATATTGTAGCCAACAGTTTAGAATATATCCAATTTTTTAACCGTATGTTGAAAAAGAAAAAGAAAGAAAACACATCAAACTTGTTTGGTGTCCTTTCCTAGCTCTATGTATAAAACTTCACTTTTGCCTATTTTTCACCATTGAGAAGTTTTTCTAAAGAAAAAGAAAAATGACCACATTGCAGTATATCGATCCCTACAAGCTGTTTTTCATGTGTTCGATCTTGTCGCTGCTGTTTCTAGGAGTAGTGTTGTTGTTGCTGTTACCATTTTGGTTTTGATGAACATTGCCAATAACGGAGGTGATGGCTGCCACTAGAGCTGCAGTGAAACTTGGATCCGCAGTAATGGCTGCCGCTGTTGCCGCACTGATTGTGTCATTTGCCGGCATCTGATTTTGAGCTGATTGAGGTTGCTCCAATCCCATAGAGTTAAGAAGTCCCATAAAACTTGGTTGATTATTAATAACTGTGTGACCAAAAACTTGCGGCATTGTCACAAAATTCTGCGGCAAATTATTCGGAGAAGGGAAATGGAATTGGCCTAGTGGTCTTTGAAACTGAGAGGGATTTGGATTTGGGTTGTGAGTAAGGTCTAATGTAATGGTAGGAAATGGAGCTGAAGCAGAAAGTGATGCCAAGCTCGGCGAGAAAGGGAGTGAACTTTTCGTTAGAAAATCTGCGTTCACTATACCATCTGCACTTGGCATTGACCCTGAAAGCAGCATCGATGCTGCGGCTGATGTAGTTGATGCCATTGCCATAGCCGCCGGAGGAAGAGGATGGTTGTGATTGCCTTCATATGTAGTTATAAGTATCGTTCGGTCTTGTGAGCATCTTTGTACCTAATTAAAATAGAACTTGATTAGAAAGAGCAAGATGATATGCTATGCTCTTTGATCAAAGAAGGAAGAAGAGAAAGAACTATTATTAATTTTTACTTGTTTCCGGACGGGACAACCAGACGCCATCGTGCAACGATAGTAAGCGCGAGGGCAAGGGTTTCCTTTTGCCATTTTCTGCCCGTACTTTCTCCATTGACAGCCATCAGAGATCTATAAATTGATTAACAGTGATCAAAGACTGAAAATTAATAATGATTTAAGCTTTCCGTAAACTAGGGCAATAAGGAATTTTGCTATAAAGCAAGTACTTCTAGGCAAGAAATTATTAAATTAAAGATTTATTTAATATTGAGCAGAATTAAGGCATACACGCCTAATAAGTTTATACTTTTATTTCTATTTTGACTAAATTCTTGTACTTCAACAAAAGCAGGCGGAAGTACCATATCAAAATTGTGAGCGCTGTAATTGTTTGCTCATGCGTCTATGTATATATCTTCCTTTTATTTATTTATTTTTTTGTGTTGTTATATTTTATTTAATAAGTAATAAATTCACTAATAATAAAAAGTTTGAAACTGGATTAAGATATGAACATACCATGGATGCTTCTGATCGAGCTCGGACGGAAACTCGGGCTTTTCTGATCATGGACATAGTCTGCGAAGCATTTTCAACATCTCTTGAAGAACTAAACCTGGGAACTTTGTTAGAACACCAACCAGCTGCTGACTGTGCTGCATCTTGATCTTGCCTTGCTTCTCTTTCACTAATGTTAATATTATTCTTCTTTTCCAAATCCAGTGCAACAATTTCATTATTATTATTATTATTATCGCCATTGATTTTTTGCATCTCCATTGACTCAACTATTGAAAATTCTCGCGATCTAGTGCCTTCTGAAGAAGAGTGTGAAAGTTGATCATCTTTTTCAGCCATTGCAGCTTGACCCAGATCCATAAATTGTCTTGCAACAGCAACTTTTCCACCATTACTCATCTAGAAAACCACATAAATGTCGTTCTATCAATTACTGATAATAGAAAATAAATATTTATGAAATTAAATAAGATTATTAATGGTGTAATTGCACCAAATTTATTACCTCGTGGACTGGTGTATTTCCAGGTCTGCGAATCTGTTGCCGTTGCATAAATGTGAAAAGTTGCATCTGTAATGCGCGATAGTCACTGTTTACCTGATTAAGAAGGCCTCTCAGCCGTTGATTTTCTACATTCATCTCGTTGAGGTCAGCCTGGAGAACTGCCAACTGCACCATAAGAAACATCGTTATTCATTATATGAAATACATCGTAAATTATACCTATTGAATTAATTATCGCTGGAAAGTAATTACCAGACAAGATCGAGATCACTTTACCTCATTTTCTTGTGGCTTATACTCGATGTTGAAATTTTCACTGCTGGTGTTAGTCGTTGAAAGATTTAAACCAGTCTGAAATGAAATTAAAGGACATAGATAAATAAATAAAATAAATAAATTTCAGAATTTATGAAATCAAACTGAAAAAAAAAAAAATCATGTGCTTAAGAGCTTACATTTATGTCGAGTTTGATTCCTTGTTCATCTGCATCAAGAACAGTACTAGCACTCTCTTTCTTGACATGATCGACACTTGATGTTTCTTGATCATCAGAAGCTAGCTTATCTTTATGATCATGAGCAAAGAAGTTCATCTCATTGACCACTCTTTTCTCAGAGATATGCGTCTGCAGCGGAGAAACACGATCATCTCCACCGTTGATCAGAATCCGATCACTGTCGACTCTGCCCATGATATCGTGCTTACAAGCAGCAGCAGCAGTATTATTCACAGGTATTTTACCGAATATTGGATGGAGAAAACAAGATTTTGAAGGATCATGAGTAGCAATGGAGAGACCTAGTGATCTGTCGTCCATAAATATATAAAAATAGAATTGAGACAAAGGGATCGGAAAGAAAAAGAAAATAAAGGGGCGGGGGTTGAGAAATGAGAGAGAAAGGGAAGGGAAGAAGATTTTGAAGTCTTATTAAGCAAGGGACCAGGCAATAAAAAGGGTTTGGACTAAGACCAAAATTGTAAAAAGGAGAGTGGAAATCCTAGTCTTCTTTAAGGAGAGAGGAAGAGAGCATGTATGAAAAGAAAAATATATGAAATATGAAATGAATTTATGTAAACACGATTTCAGATTCTGAGATTGTAATTGCGGTGAGGTAAGCTGGTGCGTCAAGTAGACAGATGGCTATAAAGTATAAAGTCGTAGGAGTGAGATATAAAGAGAGAGAAAGTCTAGCATACAGTTGTTGTCGACAAGAGAGAGAATTGAGGAAGAGGAGATCCTTAAGTTTAAGAAAACAAATAATTATATATATATATATATATAATATTTAATAATGAAAAATAAATGAATATTCCAATAATAATCTAATTCTAGAAAGGTGATGGAAATATTGTCCAAGAAACTCGTGCAGTTCAATAATGACATGTATATAATTTTGCTTTTCTGTAAATACAATCTGGTCCATTGGATAATGCTTTTATACACTAATTAACGACTTGTTTTATGGATATCTATATATATGTGTGTGTGTGTTGAGCTTCTTAGAGAAATGAAAGAAAAACCATTTCAAATTGTATATTTTTTCAGTGAAAACCCCTTTGTTCCATATCAAATTTTTTTTAAAAAAAATGTTTTATTATATTCATTAAATACTATAAAGTAATAACAATTAAAGTCATAAGTGCAACTATAAGACTTTGATGTTCAAAGTCTTGCTCACATTAATATTAGAAAAAAAATTAATTTATGCAATTTTAAAATTAAAAAATAAACAATTTAATCTAAGAATATTAAGGATGAGTATATTAATTAAGTATATATCTATATTATATAGTTGATTCCATAAAATAAAAGTGTATAGAGAATATATAATGAGAGAGAGCAGCAAGTTTCACATTATGATTGATTTATAAACATTAAATTCCAAGTAGCAAAATAATGAAAATATAGCAGTATTTTCACACACCTCCCCTAAGATTATAAAAATTACATATAAATAAAAGATTTGTGAATATTTAAAGAAACCTCCAACAGTAAAAATGTGAGCATTGACCATTAATTGACTAACTGAAAGTATACAATGACTACAATACCTTAAATAATTTATTCTCAACTAATAAGTGTAACCCTAATCCATTTTATTTAAATATAAACTCACTGTCATCGCCTTTCAATCCTTCCACTAGCATAGCACTATCGTTTCTCATACCTCCACCCACCATTGCAAGCCTATTTCTCACACTTCGACCCACCATCTTTAGTGCCACCATATATCATGCCTCCATCTCTCTCCACCTTAGCGCCATGGTCTCTCAAGCATTTCACCACTCATAACATCATCGTTTTGAACTATTCAGCATTATTATTGATTGAGAAATTTCGAAAACTCATTATTTTAATATCTACTTCTTTTCGGTGTGGTCATTTTGAGTTGGTTTTGTGAAGAAACAACATATTTTTTGTGAGTATTTGTGTAGAAAGAGATACTTTGGGTGTTGGGCAAAATGTTTTCTCCAAGAGGGAGAAAAGAATTCATTTTTTTTTCTTAGCAATATAAGAAGAAATCCTAGTAAATATGAAGGAATTGATTGGTTGCTTTTACATTATGAGTTTGCAATTGATTTTGATTAGAAAAAAGGGAATAACTCTACTTTTCATGAAGTTTGTGGCTATTCTTTTTCCCATCTAATTGACCGAGTTCATTAACTAACATGAAATGAAGGATATTTTAGATTTTTGAATATTTTAGGTTAGTCAACTCACAGTCAACAAACGAAATTGCTATAGTAATGAAAGATCAAGTAAATTTTCACAAACATTTCATTTATGTGTTATTTCTGCAAACCCAGTGGAGGCATATGAAAATACCCCATAAAATATGTAACCAAATTAATATTTGAAGTCGTTTTCTATAAGAAAGCTGAGAGTTTGACTGGTTCCGTAAATGAACGGTTCTGATTGGTTGGGTGCATCCCACATGTGGCAGAAAAGAGTAAAGTCAATGATATTGACGGCCACGGTTCTCTTCTCTGACGAGTGTAATTGGGTCCCACCATAAGTTTGAACGTTGACGTTTTAGATCATACATTACCTTTGCCCGCATCCATCATAAACAAAAACAATAAAACAAAATTAATTTCAATTCTTTTTTTATAATTTCTGAATTCATTCAACGCAATTCTTAGTGTTAGTATGATTATGACGAAGGATTAATATATAAAATTTTTATAAAATAAAAATTACAAAAATATCTTGTGATATGGAGATAATTAAAAGTCAAATATGAAAGCAACAAAAGAGAAGACATAATAATGTATGAAGAGCTAGCTTTCCATATCATGCACGTTAACATGTGTGTGTATATATATATATATATATGAATTAATTGATTCTTATTAAGTCACACACTCACACTTAATTTTCGAGCCAAAATTAAATTAACATGCATAAAAAATAAAACAAAGTAAATTAAAAGCAGAAACATATATATGTACATAATTAATATTAATTCATGGCTGCTACTACTATTGCTATATATATAAGGTTATTAAGCTAATCAATATTTAATTTCAGTGCATGGAAGTTGATTAACGCGATCCCCTTCAGAAGTTTAAAGCAGTTTATAATTATTTATTTATTTAACAAATTTTAACTACAATATATTATATATAATCTTACTTTCAATAATTGAATTAATTAACAGCAATAATACAAAAAATAATTACCAATCAGCTAATGGAGATATATAATTAAAACATATTTTATATAATTAATAAACCATATGATGATCTCTCTGCACATTATATTTACTACTATTTCAGCAATTATATATCACACTCGACATCATTCCACCAAAACGTAGAAATTTCTTTATCTTCATATTTCTATGACTAAAACAAGTATATATGAACAAATTACAACTTTAATTTTCTCTAACTTGTTAAATAAGTTGTTAATTAATTCAATTATTTAAATTAAGTAATAATTATGTGATTGATTAATTGGGAAAATTAAGGTTAATGGATATATATATATATATATGTAATTAATGATTAATGTACTAAATTAAACATGGATTGAAAGGGTAAATATTAATTAATTAATTAGGTTTGGTTGTAGCCGAAATAATTAACCACTAAAGTCGTAATTACTTGGCTTCAGTTTACGTGGAACGGTGGAAGTTTTTTTTTATAATAACACACACAGACATAATTAAACTAATTAAACTCAAAAGGTCCCCAAATTTAACGCCTTCATTTAAGGACATTCCAAATCAAATCTAATTAATTAAGAGACTATTTATCTATTTCTTCTTGACTAAATTTCGTTATATGAAATAACTTGAATATATTTAGTTTTATAATCTAAGATATTTCATTATACTTTTTTTCATAAATTCGGAGAAGGATAAACGAATTTGGAAACCGGGGAAGTTTATTTGTTGAAAAATGTATTAAAACACAAAAGTAAAAATTTGTTTATAGAAAAGAGAACTATTTGTAAAGAGAGTTTTTTTTTTTGGGGGTTTCAATGTAGATGATAGGATTAATTAATAAGTGTATCCATCGTAGAATGTTTGCTAGGGAGGATATATTGGTAAATGTGGGTTATAGGAAAACGCAATTAAATTAAATTAAATTAATTATTAGATTAATTTACAGTGATTTGTAGTTAAGACTTAGGGTTAAGCAATTAACCGGTGGAACACGAAAGCAAGAAAATTATCCAAATGAAATTAATTAAAGAGAAGGCTTTAATTTTTATATATAAAGTCTGATTAAATGACGCGTGCATGCAGTTTCGTACTCTCTTAATTTCTTATTAGGCAGCATGCATGGCTCGTGGCATATGACTAATGAGTAATGATGACTTATTTTGTTTTTCTCATTTTAGTTCGTTCCTTTTTTCTTTTATTTTTAGGTTAGAAACTAAGAACAATGGAGAATATGCATGCTTGTTATCATTTCAAAGTAATATCAATATGATTCAAAGAATTAATTTACATAACATAAATCATGTCATTGTGAAATATGAGTATCATGGTGCGTGCATGTCAAGAATTTTTATTATAAGGATTTGTTTATTAGTGAAAGTATTTTCTAATGCTACAAATATATTTCATAATACAAATATAATTTTTTTTAGACTTTAATTATATAGTATCATTGATTTTAAAAGATATTTTGACTATTTTAATTAAATTTTTTTTAGTAAAAAAGAAATTCTTCACATTAACTTGAGATTTTTTTGACCATGCTAATGAAAATTTATGGGTTAGAATTTGATCAAAAAGTTTAAAATTTTAATTGAAACGCAACTTAAATTTGTTTTAAAAAGGTCAGAGCTAGCTCACATTTTGAGTGTGACTTAACTCATCTACTAACATCGTCATCTCGTGTATAGTTTGAATCAATTTGAATATATGTTAGCAACAATCCAATACAAAGATGTAAAATGAAAAATCTATCATATGAGACAAAAACTAACATATGAAAGTCACTCAAAAAGTCAAAACTATCATATATATCATAGATGCGTGTAGCTTTCACAAAATTATCAAAATCAAGTTTTGTCATCATGTGTGATATATACGTGATAGAAAAAAAAAATAATGCAAATTAACTTTCATATATTATAACATAAATATTTTTATTTTTTTTTATAATAATCCGATGATGATTTTGACTAGGTCAGCAGATATATTTGTTGTTTTCACACTCCTATAATCAAGCTCAATTATTATTTACTTTTCTTTTCCTTTTACTAACTTATGTAAGGAGATGTTCAATTGAATAAGAAACTACAATTTGTTTTTTTAAAAGAAGAAAGTAATGGGCGTTAATGCTTGACTAATACAATTATTGTAAGGAGATTAGAGTTCAATGAGGTAATCTTTATTGCCAACTCAGAATGTTGAAAAATGAGGTTATGGTTAGGTCGAATCTTAAACAAGAAAGAGAGTAGACTTGGGAAAAGAAAAATTGGTAATGCCTTCGGATATGGGTAAATATATTTATGAATGGTGAAGCAATTCAAAATTGAAATTGGCTACATAGAGTAAGGAAGAGGCTAGTTGAAGAAGAAAAATGACCTATAAGAGTTGATACTTTCTTCCTAACTTAATTTGGTAATCGAGTTGTCAAAATTGTATAGAGAAATCAAGGTTTATACACAAGTCCAAAATTCTCCAATTTCGTCACCCATAGATAAAAAAGCTCTGTACTTAAGCACAAATCTAAGATCATCAATCTTTAACCTAAACCTATAACTTGTAACTCAGGTTTTAAACTCCATTGGTTCATCCTCCAAATTTTAAGTTACGACTAAATTCCTTGTAAAACCATTGGCAAAATCATTTTTGCTTTAGGATGTGAAGTTATTTTCAAGGCAGAATGATTTTGACAGAAAGAAATTCTCCCTGCAAAATTCAAACTTATTTCCTCATATAATATAATAAAAGCCTCAACTTGACTTGACCGCTCAATGAATAGTAGGCCCATAATCTGTTGCCACCTTTCTTTTCTCTCACAATATATTATAGGGAAAATGACATAGATGTCCTCAGGTATGACATAATCAACATATAAATTTTAATAATTTTAAAAATATTTATAAAAATTTTAATTTATTTCAAAAAAACAATTATACCTTTACTATTAATAATTATTTAACAAAAATATTATTAAATCATTAAAATTTGACAAAATATAATATATATTTATAAAAAATATATTAATAAAATATATTATAATATTATTTTATAATACATTAACTGTATAATATTTATTTACATTTTATAAATTTATATATTTTGTAAATACTATAAATAAATTTTTTTAATATATTATAACTAAAATATAAATTTATTTATTTTACAATACATTAACAACTCAATATTAATTAAGTATTAAAAAATAAATAAAATAAATATTAATCTATAAATAAAATATCAATAACAATTATTTAGCAAAAATTAAATATTGAAAATTTAACAAAATATAATTTATTTATTGAAAATATATTAATAAAATAAATCATAATATTATTTTATAGTATATTAACTATATAATATTTGTTAACATATTATAAATTTATATATTTTATAAATACCATAAATAATATTTGTTAATATATTGTAACTAAAATATAAATTTATTTAAGTTTACAATATATTAACAATTCAAAAATTAAGTATTAGAAAATAAATAAATTAAATATTAATTTGTAAATAAATATTTATGTATATTTTAAACATATAAATTATAATAAAAATAAAATTTATTATTTATATTATAAATGTAATATTTATTAATGTATTTTTGAAAAATATATCATATTTTCTCAAATTTTAATAATTTAATAATAATTTTTGTAATTAATTATTTTTAATAAGGATACAATAGTCTTTTTAAAATAAATTAGAATTTTTATGAGTATTTTAAAACTATAAGAATTTATGTGTTCATTAAATTAAATGTTAGGACCTCTATATCCTTTTTCCTGCATTATATTTCCCTAACTATAATGCCTACCACTCATGGTATATAATAACCTTTTCTTGTAAGCTTTGATCCTTAGAATTTTCTTAACTGGTTGTTTAAAATCTAAGATTTTCTTCACTATCTTATATAAAATCGTGATCCAATAACAAAATGATTAAAGAAGGATAATAATTCTGCAGCAGTCTCCTTAATACATGCGGAAAGAACTACTTGATGTGATTTTCAACCAATTGCAGCAAAACTTCCTGCCTAATCTATTGATTTTTCCCCTAAAATTAGAAAAGAAAGGAAAAATGGGGAAAAAAAAGAAAACCTTTGGTGCTCATAAAGCCGCGTCAATCTGTTAATTCAGTTGGCTACTAGACAAGATTTCTAAGAGGAGGCAAATTGAGGCAGTTAGGTAGGACAGGACCTCGGACTTGAAGCCATAAAAAATAAATCTATAAAGGTGCGAAAGGGATATTCTAGAGTCAGCACAACCTCTAGATGTTGTCCTTGCCTTGTTGCATGTAGGGAAGATGGTAGCTAAAAAGTTGAAGTTTAAGATACTGGTCCTATAACAGTACAAGTTAAAGGTAGGCCTGCGAGGAGAACTGGAAGGCATACCTTTCATTCAGCTCTGGACTTTTATTTATGGCCTGCCCGAGCATCTAGAAGCTGAAACAAACAGAAACAGACTGAGAACTTCAGAGAGATGACAAGCTCAAGTCCGAAACTTATAACAAACCGGAAGCTTGCTACTGAGATTAAAATCGTAAAATGACTTTAGTGTAAATATATTTACAGTAGAGTAAGTTAGATATACGAAACACGATAATTTATGACGTGTCACAGCAAGTCAAAAATATTACTTCAACAGAATAACCATCCAAAGTTACCTGAACATAAAAACTTGCATGACAAAGCAGGAGGAGCGGGAATACGTTACAAATTCATCACATACTTTGAACAAAAAGATAGAATTGTGGATATATATGTATTAATACAAAAACAAAAAAGTTAAATATGTTCTGCTGCACATTACAAGGTTGCCATCAACATGGCACGAATTTTTGCTCTCAAATCATCAGAAACTTCATTAGTATTGGAGGGCTGTGATGAGGCCCTTCCACCTTGACATGATTTTGATTACATCTACAGAAGCTTCTCTGCTATGATTTGATTTTGATACATCTATAGAAGCTTCCCTGCTAACAGCACAACCCTCGCTTGCTTTTGATTGATCTGATTTAATCTCCCCTTCCTCCAATTCCAATTCTCTTTCTGAGTGAGATCTCTTCCTATGCTTACGAGATCTCCTTCGGTGCCTCTGCTCATCATCAGATGCACTATTGTGTTTGTGCCGACGTCGAGAGTGACTGTGCTCATCATCTGAGGAGCTATCATACTTGTGTCGGTGTCGATGATTACCATGCTCATCATCAGAGAAACTATCATGCTTACGCCCATGGCGGGAGTGCCTTTGCTCATTGTCAGCAGCGCTATCATGCTTATGACGATGCCAAGAGTTTCTGTCCTTGGAAGATGAATGCCTTTTTCTGTTCCTGCTGTGATGTGAAGATCTACGAGAGCGGCGCTTCCTTTTTGAGTGCTTGTGATCCTTTTCTTCTTCTTCTCCTTCTTCCTCCTCCTCTTCCTCTTCTTCTTCATTCCTCGTAGATCTTGAACGATACTTCCTCTTTGATCTTCGTTCAATATCATCAGCAACATCTTTCTTTCCAGATTTCTCATTTCTATTGCTATCAACATCAAGTGGAACTGAACTACCTTCTCTTTCTTTGCCTGTTAGATTTACAATCTCAGCACCTGACCCAGAAAACCCTGACTCAGGAAGTTCTACGGACTGGCAACGTGGTTCAGTTTTTAATGGTGCAGCTTTACCTTTTATCATGGATGCGAACATCTTTGCCCGCTTCAATCTCTCAGCCTTCAACTTCTGCTCTCTGGACAAGCTTGCTTCAGAGGAGTCAGCCTCACTTGCAGCCGCAACAGCAGCTGACTTTGCAATAACATTTGCAACAGGGACAGAAACACTAGGCTCCCCCTTCTGAGCCAGCTTCTGGTTTGAACTTTGAGGCCAAGATGAAAGGAGACTGCCAAGGCTTGAAGCCTGTCCACCCTCACTGCTAGGGCCTTGACTGTTACCAATTAAAGACATCTTTGTTAGACTATCTAGATCTGGGTTTCTAATGCCTCTTGTAGCAACCTGAAGAATAGCAGCAGCTGCAGCTGCATCCACAACGACACCACTATTCGGTTCAGTGGGTTTGGAAGGTAGGTCCTGTGTATCCTTCTTTGACTTGCCTAACACCATCTTAAACTTCTCTTTCCTGTCAGAATCATAGGGTATATCAGATTCTAAGTACGGAGTAGCGCTTTCTTTGGATACATTTTTCCTCTCCATCCCAAGCCCTGCTGAATCATGTTTCTCAGAAGCAAAGCCCTTTCCTGGTAACTTTGACTGTAAGCAAAGGGAAAAATAGAACTGTCAGCAGTAGGAGAGGGAAAATAATCATAGTAAGAGGTTCTGTTATATTGATCTTATTGACTCCAAAAGACAACCAAAATTCAAGGATTACAAAATAGCCCGCAAAATTTGAAAAGTGCACAGAAGGCTTTCACTAATTCTCCACTAATAAAATGGGAAAAAGGTTAAATAAATTTCAAAACTCAGAAACATTTTGACCTTTAATTAGAATTACAACTCAAAAAGATAACAATGTGCCAGTATGACATGAATTCATAAATTCTCATCAAATATAGCGTTAAGTATCCGTTTGAGTATCCCTATTGAAATTAAACATGCCTTCAGGTTTATACATGGAATATGACAATCAAAGTCGGGAAAGACCATTGAAGAAAATTGGAGATTTGAAGATCATACTGAAATGCAGCAATGTTCAATTTACTCTTACAATTGATAACATCTCTGGTTCACCGTAATGCCCCCATCGATAACACTACATTAATAAAAAAGACTTTAATCACAGCATTTCATATTTCATGGACTGTGGAGACACAACTAGGCAATTTCAAGAACTAATGTCTTGAGAAGTTAAATATAAGCACCTATGTCAATACATATCCACAGCAAACTCTTCTTCTCTAATATTTATGCCTAATGAAGATTCAATAAATAAATATAAAACAAAATCATGAAAAATTGACCAAAGTTAAACTCACCTCTTCAGCTTTATGAAGAACTTTTAGATAGTAAGGATAATACAAGTTCGATTGCAGAAGGAAAGGAAATCTCCCATGTTTACGATCCTGCTCAACAAGAACTGCCTCAAATTCTTTCCCATTCCTCAGGATAAACTCAACTATCTTATCAACCACTCTCTTCATATCAGATGGAGGCTCCACAACAGGTAATTCAACTTTAGAAATGCTTGGCAAAGCAGCAGCTTCCAACTTATCAGCATTAGGGGCATCACCTTCCTTCTTTGTTCCACTTGAGGATTTAGCCTTTACTGTACTAATGGATTGATTTCTTTTAATCAAAGGAGCTTTTTCCTTCAGAGAAGCAAGTGAATGCTTAGAAACTATCTCGTCTTTCCCAGCTAAATTCACAGAAGATTCTATCGGCTCTGATCCATTTGAAACAGTAATATTAGCAGCTCCATCAGACTTATTTCTTTTAAGCTCCAGGGCATCTCCAGTTGCACCATCCTCATCCTCTCCAGATCCGTAGACAGAACCAAGCAAAGACAATGCACCACCTCCAACGTTACTGGTCTGATCAAGCCCACTTTTGTTTTCTTCCCTCAGAAGTTCTGGGTGATCAACAAGAAACCTGAAGTATGCATACAGATGATGATGGGGCATCAAGAACCCAAATGTTGGGTTGTCTCCCTGTTTGACCCTCAAAACAATTTCGGATTGCCCACCATGCTTGCTTACAAACACAGCAGTCCTTGCAATGATCTGATGTACCTTCTCTGATGGAGGCTGAAAGAACAGACAAAGAAATATGTTTGTCTCAATACTGTGGAACTTAATAGTCGGGAGATTCCAAAATCAATTAAACTTACCAAATATTCCCAAAAAAAGGAAAAAAAGAAAAGAAAACAATTGATTCTCACATATATTCAGATAACCACAAAGATCAAGAAACAGAACTGTACGAAGATATGTATCATCCAGTTTCCTCTCAAGGGTTAAGATTTGTGAAAAGCAACAAATTCCTATCATCCTAATCCCACCTGCACGGCCCCTTGTAATGACATCAAAAGCAAACAAGGAGCCCGCGTATGTCAACCTTGGGTCACAAGAACTTCCCTCTCTGCTCCGAGCATCTGCAACTTAGACATGGTAAGCCTTAGAATAACAAATGCACCTTACACAACTATCATTTGGCCACACTGGTTAAGCATCAGACAAACCATTATATGTTGATTACATGGGAAAATCATAATCCAAAGTAAAAATCATCCAGGTATAAACTTACTAGGTTTTGAAGTAGACTTTCAGGAAGAGTGAAGGGCGGCTGAAAACCAGACTCGGCATCAGCATTCCTTTGCTCGGTGGATTCATCAGTGTTTCCATACGAAAAAGGGACAGTATGAAAGCCACCATCGTTCACTGGTCCAGCTCCATTATCTAAATCTGGAAATAAAAGGAAAGGGAATTAAAAATTAAGATCATATAAAACCATTTTACCTTAAATGGTGTAAGCAGTACATGGCAGCAACGAGACTACAGAAGCTTAAAAGGAAAAGCCAGAGGTGAGAACATCCTTACTTGTCTCTCTGAAAGACGAAACTGTTCGAAACTACAATTCTTCCTGCAACCTTGGAAGATGAATGCAAATAAACATATGCTACATTACCATTCCATCATACTATACTCGTCATACTAACAATATATACAATGCCCTTATTTTAAGATTACATGGCATGACACACCACAGAGCATGCCACATCAGTTTCTATAATTTTTTAGTACTTATGCTGTAAAAGTTTTGCCAAATGATGCACCAATAAATCATGATATTATACACAGCCTATTGAAATTCATAAAGTAAATGGGACTTGAACATTTATGCAGCTAAGAAAAGTATAATTGACTGGCCCATCTTCTGGGAAACCAAACTAAATATGAGAACATACAATAAAATCTAGCTAAATTACAGAATAATAATACAAAATATATACAAGAATTAAAGCACTAAATAACATTATCTTCAAATATCAATACTGCACCAATTGATAATAGGATAATAACAATAAGAAGAGATTATAACTATAATAATTTGATGTATATGTGAATTTATATACCTTGTTCATGTACCGGAGACGTGCAAGGTAAATCGAGGTATCTTTCGTGATCGAGCTCCGATTCGGAAGGAGAATCAGGATGACATAGTGGAGAGACGTGGCGACGCTTGACGCGTGGCGGCGGAGCGGAGAGTAGATGGCGAACATCGTAACGGTCGATGGATAACGAGTTCCACTCGACCAAGGCGTTGGCCGAGTTTACGAACGATGCGTTGTTGTCGTCGTCGAAAAGCAGCGCGTGGCGGCCCACCACCGCGAGATCCATCCACTTCTGGCCCTTCGATTTGAGAACGAGAGACTAAACGAAACCCTAATTTTCGCTTTTCCAGAAAATGTGATTTTGAGCAGCTCAAGGTTGATAGTTTGTATGCATGTACGGTCGGATAGGCGGCTGTTTGCTTTGGTTTTGTTTTGTGTTTTTATTTTTATTTTTTAATTTCTTAAAGGATTAATAAATTTCGCAAATTGTAGTATTTCCTTTCTTCCACGTGCTATTTTAATCATTCCATGAATTTGATAGAATAAAATGTTCTGAGAGCGGAGATTTTTGTTTGTTATGAATAAAAAAAGCCAAATAAAAGAATTTAGAAAATATGACTTGATGAAATATTAATTTTTTTTAAAAAGCTAAAGTTTATATAAAAACATAAATTAAATCGGTTTATCTTTACTTATATATATATGGATGCCGAATTTTTGTCTTCAATCACAACACTCGACAATTTGTTTAATTCAAACAACAATCTCTGGTCACCTTAGGACAAAGTAAGTATCTAAAGAAGTTTTTGGGTTGTCGTTAAAGTCTTTAGTTGCATTTAACTAAGTTTTTGGGTTGCCATTGAAGTTTTCAGTCGCCTCAAATGAGATGTATCAACCATCCAACTTTGCTTTCCTCTTGAACATCGTGATGACTAAACATACTTTTGCTTGTAGTAAACATAATGAAGACACAAATATTGTTTATATACAGAGTTTGATACAGCCCTAGTGCTATAATTACAGATGAATTAATGGTAAGAATATAACATGCAAACCACTAAGAAAACATAATGAAGACAGAATCACGTGAGGTTTAAGAGGATTCTCTATCATGCCCTTGCAAGCGCAAGCATCTGGGAACGATGCTATGCTTGGAGCGATGAAGAAGAAAAGGCTTTCGAGATAAAGGTTTAGTCAACGAATCTGCAAGTTGGTCAGTGGTATGAACATGAGTAACGCAAAGGAGACGCTTGGTGACTTGATCACGAACAAAATGAAAGTCAATGGCAATGTGCTTCATGTGCGAATGGAAGACAGGATTGGCGCATAAGTAGGTAGCACCAACATTGTCACAATAGATTGTAGGAGGAGAGACTAAGGGAATACCAAGTTCACACAGGAGGTGAGAGACCTAATTGAGTTCAGTAGCGATGGAAGCAATGGCACGATACTTAGCCTCGGTAGAGGAGAGCGCAACAGTGGACTATTTTTTGAAGCTCCAACTAATAGGATTGCCTTCGAGAAAGACAACATAAGCAGAGGTAGAGGAGCGATCATCCACATTGTCAGCCCAGT
The DNA here is from genome assembly GCA_028052125.1 of Melia azedarach. Taxonomy (NCBI): domain Eukaryota; kingdom Viridiplantae; phylum Streptophyta; class Magnoliopsida; order Sapindales; family Meliaceae; genus Melia; species Melia azedarach. Next base: position 11,176,751 of record CM051395.1, read on the forward strand.
CAGCGTCAGTAAAGGCATGAAGAGCAAATGGAGTACCTTTGAGATAGCGAAGAATGTGTTTCACAGCAGTCCAATGAAGAGTGGATGGGCAATGCATAAACTAAGAGAGCTTATTAACTAGAAAAGAGATATCCGACCAAGGGAGGGAGAGATATTGGAGCGAGCCAAGAACCTAACGATACTTTATAGCATTATGTGTTGGAGAGCCATCATGGAGCCTAAGACAGTCAGAGGTGCTCATAAGCGTGCTCACAACTTTAGCCTCAATCATCTTTGTTCGTGAAAGGAGATCTTGAATGTATTTTTGCTGAGAAAGGAAAAGACCATGGGAGGTGCGATGAGCTTCAACACTTAAGAAGTAGTGAAGAAGGCCAAGGTCATTGAAGGAAAAACATTTGGAAAGGCTTGAGATAAAACTAGTGATGGTGGAATCGCTGCTGCCAGTGAGAAGGATGTCATCAACATACACTAATATATACAGTACAGTAGAAAGTGTGCGTTGAATGAAAAGAGAAGTGTCACAGCGAGAGTTGTAAAAACCACTAGTAAGGAGAAAGTTGCGCAGCTCATTGTACCAAGCGCGAGTAACCTAACGAAGGCCATATATTGCTTTTCGAAGTTGACATACATAGGTAGGATACTGAGGATGAATAAATCCCTAAGGTTGCTACATGAAAAAAGTATCAGTTAAAGTACCCTGCAAAAAGTCGTTGTTAACATCCAATTAAACGGATAGTTGTGGGCTTTACAACGAGACTGAAGATCTCAGTGAAGACAAGACCCAATCGCTGATGGAAACCTTTAGCAACGAGACGGGCTTTATACCGAGCAACGCTACTGTCAAGGTTCCATTTAATGCGATAAATCCATTTACATCCGACAATATTTTGTGTAGGGTGATAAAGGACAAGAGTCCAGGTAGAGTTATTAAGCAAAGCAGTATACTCTTCACTTATAACATCTCGCCATGGAGAAAACTTACGTGCTTGGGTGAAGGAAGTAGGTTATGTGTTTGGGACGGAGGGATTGTTTGATAAAGGGTTGTGAGGTAAAATGGAGGTAGTAACAGAGAGGTTCATGATTTTTTTTTTGTTTGAAAATATTATTGTGAGCACGAGTGATGATTTTTGGTGGAGAGGAAGGTAGAGATTGTAGAGAACGGAGAGAAAGAGAAGATGTAGAAAAGGAGTCAACACATACCTGGTCGGATGAAGAGAGAGGGGTAACACTTGGCAAGGAAAGAGATTGTGATAAGTCTGTCCGAGGGACCACAAGGGTTGGAGGAATAATAAGAACAGATGATGAGGACAAGAAAGGAATAAGTTCAGGACCTGAAGGAGAATGTGATGGAAGAGGAACAGAGACTGAAGAGGTAATAGTGGAACTATGAGTAATGAAGGAATGAACTAAGTTAGAGAAGGTGTTAGGCGTAACACGTGTAGCAGAAGAGGATTGATGGTGGAAAGGGAAGACATCTTCAACAAAAACAACATGCCATGACACAAAAGTCTTACCAGTTTGTGGGTCAAAACAGTAATATGCATGATGTTGAATTGAATAACCAAGGAAGACATAAGGACGAGATCGAGTGTTTAACTTATGGGTACTATAAGGTCGAAGCCAAGGGTAATATAAGCAACCAAATACCCGTAAAGACTTGTAGTTCGGGTGACGATGAAATAGTTTATGAAATAGAGTGTCAAAAAGAAGAAAAAAGGAAGGCATACGGTTAATGAGACATGTGGCAGTTTGAAAAGCGTAAGACCAAAAGGAAAGAAGAACGGAAGCTTGGTGAAGGAGCATAAGGCCAGTCTTTACCACATGACAGTGTGTGCGCTCAGCTGACCCAACATGTTCAAGAGTATATGGTGGTGATTTTAGGTGTTGGATGCCATATTTAGACAAAGTATTAGTGAGACCTTCATATTCACCACCACCATCAGTATAAAGAGTTTTAATTTTAGTTTGAAAGAAATTTTCAATTAGTTGGCAAAAGCGCTAAAAAACAATAGGAACTTCATATTTTAATTTAAGAGGAAAGAACCAGTTATACTTAGTACAGTAATCGACAAAGATAATATAATAACGAAATTTGTCAATGGAGAGAATTGGAGAGGGACCCCAAACATCAGAATAAATTACTTCAAATGGTTTATGACAAATAATAGAGGAAAGTCCAAATGATAGTTTGTGACTTTTATTATAAAGACACGAGTCACAATATAAATTAGGCAGAGAGTGTTTAGAGATTGGAAGATCTTGACCAAAAAGAAGTTTTTACTGGATAGCTTGAGATAGATGACCAAGACGTCGATGCCACATATCAGAGGTAGAGAGAAGATATGCAGTAGGATTGGTGCGGGTGGATGATGGCCACTCATACAGATTATCTTTATTCTGGCCTTGAACCAAGGATGCTGCTGTCCTTAAATCTGTTACCATCGCCCACGACAACATCTTCCTTACCCATATAGTCGGAATGCATAGACAGATTTTGCAAGTCAGAGGTGATGTGATGTATCGCCCCAGAGTCAAGGCCTTAGTTATTTTGTCACATAATAGGCACACGACTGGAGTAGTTATGGTACTAAGATTTGGTAGCCAAAAGGGAGTGGTGGAAGGATAGTTGAATGAACCATTGTTGAAGTTGTGCGCACGTGGAAAAGAATTTTGTGCTTGCTCGTGAGAGGAGTGGAAACCTTGTTGACTAGAGAATCCAATGCCAAAGAACTTATTAGGATTATTGTGTAAACCTCTTCCACTAAAAGATGAATTCTGTCCACCCTTATTCCGATTATTCCCACCTTTTTGAATAAGTTGAGCAGTAATTAAAGTGTCAGTTGACTTTCTATCGTTGCGCTTCTGAATCATCTCCTCATCGAGAAGTTTATCAAAAAGATCTTCGAACGTGATAGAAGATTCACGAACACGCACGGCAGTCGTTAATTCCTTGAATTCATCCTCAAGACCATTGAGAACATGAGCGATTATTTTCTCATCACTCAAGGGATGACTAATTAAGGTTAGATCATCAATAATACTCTTAATCTTTGTCATATATTCAGCAATTGAAAGGCCTTGTTTTGTTGTTTTCATGAGACTATACAGAAGAGTGAGCATATGGGTATTGGATCGATTGGCATAGCTCGCAACAAGTTTATTCCATGCTTCAGCTGAGGTCTAGCAATTGTTAATAGTAGGGCCGATTGTACCATGAACTGTAGACTGAATACCCAAAAGTACAAGTCGATCTTGACGAAGCCAAAAACGATGAGAAGGATTCAACACAGTTTCTCCTTTTTCACGAGTTTTTTTGGGTGGACATATGTTAGAGCCATCCACATAATCGAAAAGATCATATCCAAATAATAAATTAGTCATCTGAGCTTTCCATGAGGCATAATTTTCACCTCCCTTAGGAAGCTTGAATGGAATCTGAGAAGAAACATTTAAAGAGATAAGATTATTATTGAGAATGGAGTTGTTGGAGGTGGGTGTTATGACAATAAGGTTGGTGGAGGAATCCGCCAATTCTGAAGATGACATGGTTGCAGTGGAAGAAATAATAGGAAAAGAAAAAAAGAAAGCTAGGGTTACACTTGTTCAAGACAAGTTGGCTCTGATACCATAAACACACTTTTGCTTGTAGTAAAATATATGGCATATATTATATTGACACAAATATTGTTTATATACAGAGTTTGATACAACCCTAGTGCTATAATTACAGATTAATTAATGGTAAAAATATAATATGCAAACCACTAAGGAAACATAATGAAGACAGAATCACGTGAGGTCTAAGAGGATTCTCTATCGATGACAACCTTCAACGACAGTCTCTTAACCCTTTATTTTGCCTAAAAACACCAAAAATCGTCAGGGGCGCTAGCAAGGTTGCTAGCGATAATTTAACACCCAAGTCAATGAAATTTAGAGAATCCAGAAAAAATGGTTTTGGTTAGCCTTAAATGTCATAAATTGCCCAAAAATGTCAAAGAGTAGTTATAAAATGTTCAGCCATGAAAGAAAAAAGAGAGAGAAAGTTCTTGGTGGCTAAAATATTTCTTGCACAAAAAACGAGATTCTAAAGATCTTTTATTTATGATTTTATGTTTCTTTTATAATAAGAGATTTAGGATTTTTGAAGACACGTGGTGATCGCTTATTTAAAAATATTTTAATTATCATGATATTTTTATCTGTTCAAACTTAAGATGAAGTATAAATTTAGGACCATCAAAAGACAGTCATTTTGTTACCTTAGTGACACTTGTTCTATAAATATGAGGAAAGAATGTCTTTGTGGCATATACTTTTGATAGTTGATTTTGTGACTCACTCTTTTTATACTCTTGCCAATTAAAAAAAAACTTTGTCAAGATGAATATGAGGATATCTATATGACGCCTTGATATGCTAATCTAAGTAAGAAAGTTGGGCGAGGTATTTATTCTTCATAATTCATTAAAGATTCTTTATAACTTAAAAATGTCACCACCAAAGAAAGCATTTCTTTGAAAAGTTATGGCACAATATATATATATATATATATAAGATCAAAAGTTTTTTTTTTTATACAAAATTTTATATCAAATATAAGTCGTTGAATTTAAACACATTCAATGATTGAGATTACATTTGATATGTGTATTAATTATGGATGTATTAATTATGCATATTTATATAGTGTATATCTCTCCACATTAAAGATTGAAAATTTTTGTTACTTAAATATTATTTGATACACAAATTCCTATCATATCCTTTAAAAATATGCCTATAGATCCATATCACTCGAATTCTTCCACTTTATTTGTATTTAACATATTTATTCATGTTAACTTATATACTATGGATGCTAATTGTAGTATAATGGAAAAAAAGAAAATTTAGATTTGATTACAAAATTCATATAGTTACACCTAAAATTAAAATGAATTTGATAACATGTAAATTTGAAAATATATATACGGACATGTTAGTAACGAATATGTTCATGTTAAAATATATTAATAAAAGAAATAGTTTGACAAACAAATTTATTAATAATTGATAAGAGTGTCTCACGAGAACAAGTTAGAGAGCTTAAAAATCTATAACAAGCAAGCAATATCTTATAACTTTTAAGAATTAATAACATATTAGCTAGAGTTTTGTCAATCTAATACTTAAAGACATATTTCACATATTTCTTTTTTCTAAAGTAGTGTCTAGACTTAGCAAAAACCCGGCCTAGACTTGGGTTTATTTTTTATACATTTACCAGGCTCGGACTCGGGTTTAATAAAACTGAGTCGGGTCAAAACTCGGATTGGTTCGAGTAAAAAAACTGAGCTTTAGAAACAAAAAAAAAAATTCTTATATTAAAACTTGGTCTAGTCCGACCCGATTTCAATTTATTTGAAGCTAAAAAAAGACTCGAGATTAACTCAACTTGGACCCAGCCCAAACTGGGTTATAATGAAAAAATTCAGGCTGACTCGTTTTATATTTAGAGCAGAATTAGACCTTGGATAAACCCGACTCGATCCGAGTTATAATGAAAAAATCGGGCCCAGTCCAATTTATATTAAAGTCGGGTTAAACTCAACCCTAAAAAATCGGAATCACTTAGGTCAGGCCGAGCCTGGATTTTGTTGCCATCCCTAGTAACGTCAAGAGATTCTGCAACAATTACTAATATGACCCATTTGGCAACTTAGAAATACTATCACAAATTCCGAATCTAATCCCTGATGTTTCCAATATACACGAGTATTATTATCATAATGAATTATCCCATAACATTTAAAAAAAAGTGTACACTTTTACATGAGTATTTATTTCATGTCTATGAAGGGATCAAATACTAAGAAATTAATAATCTAATAATAGAATGGTGTATCCTAAGTTATTCACTCTAGTTAAGATCTTAATTGGTTTGTGAAGAGTTAACATATAAGTCAGCATATATTCTACATTAATTATGTTTCCTTTATTAGCTAGGATTAATTGTCTAATTTATTCTAATTGTAATTGATTGTATAGTTGACTATCCTAAAATAGTCTTTTGCATATTGTATTTATTCCCTTGAGATATATAAAGTATTCAATCAGCCAAATTATCAATTTGGTATCAGAGCCAAATACTAACATCCGCCGCTGCCATTTTTTCAACTGAAACCCTATACTTTCAACCCTTCCATCTTTGTTTCCACACCATGTCTGAGCAAACTGCTAGCAAGAAGCCATCCACGGTAACCATCCATGAAACTTCCTCTCCAATAATTTCTATTAGGTTGGATGGTGGAAATTATCGTGTTTGGTCTCAGGTTCTAGAGATGTATTGCTGGCACAAAAAAGAAGGGATACATCACAGGAAAAAAGCTGCACTTGCAGAGGATGGCCCATTTTTTGATGAATGGGAGGCTGAAGATGCTCTAGTTAAGTCTTGGCTCATTAATTCTATGACTGATAAACTGATGTCACACTTTGTGCAGTGTGACACGACCAAATAGGTTTGGGATATAGTCAAGAGGAGTTATCTTGATATCTTGGATTCTTCTCAAGTCTATGAATTGATGAAGAAATCTTTTCAATCACGCCAAGCTGGCCACCCTCTTGCAGAATACTATAATGAATTAAACTATATATTCTTAGAGCTTGATTATCGAAGGCCTAATGATATGACGTGTCTCACTGATATTGTGAAACAAAGGAGGCATACGGCTGAGGAGCGGGTTTATATTTTTCTTGCATGTCTTGATCACAATTTGGATCAAGTTAGTGGTCGTGTATTGGCCACCTCACCTTTACCAAGCCTAGACGAAGCTTATTCACAAGTCCGTCGTAAAGCACGGAGACAAACTACTATAAGTGCAGAAGACCAATCTGAGGCTTCAGCTATAGCTGTCAATAAGCTAACTCTTATTGTCGACACGCTCAATCGTTTTTGTACTTACTGTAATAGCACCAAACATACAGTTGATGTCTGCTAGAAGAAGCATGGTTATCCAGAGTGGAACAAATTGAAGCAAGCTGACCGGTGAAACAAGAAATCAACTTAGGTTGTTGCCACAGGCACTAATTCTACTGCTTCTGCTTCTTTGGTTTCTCACTCTTCTACTCAAGAAGGTAATTCTGGCTTGTGCCTTATTTCTGCTGCCTTTAACACTTAGGTTATTCAGGGGCCACTGATCATATGACTAGTAATCCTTCCTTACTTGATTCTTTAATGACCTCCAATGTTATGTTTGTTCAGGTTGCTAATGAGACTCCTATGCCGATTTCAGGAGTTGGGAATGTCTCATTCTCTTCTACACTTCCCATGTCCTCTGTTCAACTTGCACCTAACTTCTCTAATAATCTCCTTTCCATTAGCAAGATTACTAAAACTCTTAATTGTTCTGTAATTTTTCATTCTACATATTGTGTATTTCAGAACAATCTTACGAAAAAGACGATTGGTATTGGTAAGGAGATAGGAGGTCTCTACTACTTGGAGGGGGAAAGGGAATTGCACCCAAAATCATATCACGTTTTTCAAATAACAAGGGAGACTTCTGATATAGAAAAAAAATTTTGTGGCATTGTAGTCACCCATCTTTTCTTTATTTAGAACGTTTATTTCCTCAGCTATTTTGCAATGTTTTAGTTTCTAGTTTATATTATGAACAATGCATTTATCCTAAAAATCATCGTGTACCTTTCAAAATAAGTCTCAATAAAAGTCCAGTTCCTTTTGTCCGTGTTTTTACAAATGTTTGGGGTCCTTTTTCTACTCCTTTTATTTTAGGTCATAAATATTTTGTCTTTTGTTGATGACTGTACTAGAGTGAGTTGGATATATTTGCTAAAGTCTAAGCATGATGTCTTGCATGTTATTTCTCAATTCTCAAAATGGTAAGCACATAATTTAATGCTCAGGTTAAGGTTTTTCATTCTGACAATGGTCGTGAGTTTGTAAATCAGTCCCTTTTTACTCTATCTTAAAAAAATGGCATCCTCCACCAGACGACGTGTACATACACACCACAATAGAACGGTATAGTAGAGCGTAAAAACTGCCACATTCTAGAAGTAGCTCGGACTTTATGCTTTATTATGCATGTTCCAAAATGTTTCTGGGCTGATGCTGTCATGACCGCTGTCTTTCTCATCAATCGAATGCCTACACGTGTTATTGATTATCAAACACCCATGCGAATGTTATCATGGTTTCACTCTATTCCTTCTGCTTTGAATCTTTGTCCTAAAATTTTTTGTTGTATCTATTATATTCATATACATTCTCATCAAAGGGACAAACTTGATCCTCGTGCTGTTAAATGTGTCTTCCTTGGTTACTCCAATTCCCAAAAAGGTTATAAATATTTCCATCCTCTTTCGAAAAAATATTATGTCTCAATGGATGTTTAATTTTGTGAGAGTGAGTGTCTTATTTCGATAGGGATGTGTCTATGGTTCCTCTTCAGGAGGAGATTAATAGTAAGGAAAAGGAAAAATTATGGTTAGAAGAAAAGAGGTGGTGGATCTCGAGTAAAGGGGAGGAGTACTAGACTGATTCAGTTGATTCAGGTAATACTAAGTCTAAACCTAAGGAAATAAGGGAAAAACCAAACAGACTGATTCAGTTGATTCAGGTAATACTAAGTCTAAACCTAAGGAAATAAGGGAAAGACCAAACAGATTGTTTCAACAACATTATACAAAAAAGAACAAAAATGCCACTACCATACCTTCCCCAAGGTCTAACATTCCTCTCAATGATATTATAATGTCATCGGATGACTCTTCCGGGACTAATCCTGAGGTACAAATTTCTTTACCTTTAACTGCAGAAAATGCTATCTTGAATTCTCAATCTGATCAAGGTAGAAGATATCTCATTCGTGATCGTAAAGAACCAAATAGGTTGGGTTTCTCAAAATCATCCTCTAATGTTGTCTACCCTATTTCTGATTTTGTTTCTTATCATCATCTATCTAAAACTCATCTTACTTTTGCACTTCAGTTGTCTTTTATATCTATTCCTAGTCATTTTTAGGAAGCCCTTGAAAATTCTAAGTGAAAATTAGCTATGGTAGAAGAAATGAAGGCTCTCCAGAAGAACTCTACTTAGGAGATGGTTGAGCTTCCTCAAAGAAAGAAGACAATAGGATGCAAGTGGGTGTTTTCAGTTAAGTCAGATGGGACAATTGATAGGTACAAAGCTAGATTGGTTGCCAAGGGATACACCCAAACTTATGGGATTGACTACCGGGAGACGTTTGCTCTTGTGGCCAAAATGAACACTGTTAGAGTCATACTCTCTCTTGCAGTCAATTTGGATTGGCCGTTGAAATAATTTGACGTAAAGAACACATTCATTCACAGTAATCTATTAGAAGAAGTGTATATGGATCCTCCTCCAGGGTTTACACCAAAAGAAGGCAAAGTATGCAGACTAAAAAAGGCCTTGTATGGATTGAAGCAGTCACAAAGAGCTTGGTTTTGCAGGTTGAGCTACTCAATAAAAGAGTTTGGCTATAAACAAGCTATGGCAAATCACACTTTTTTACAAGAGAGATGGTGGTAATATTACTTTGCTTATTATTTATGTTGATGACATGATTGTTATAGGTAACAACCCTGAAGAAATAGAGAAGCTTCAGAATTATCTGACCAAGGATTTTGAAATGAAGGACTTGGGTACTCTAAAATATTTTTTGGGCATTGAGGTTTCTCGGTCCAAGCAAGGACTTTTCCTTTCACAACGAAAATATACCTTAGACCTTTTGGCTGAGACTGGTAACTCCGTTTGCGAACCTGTAAATACTCCTATTGAAGTAAATCACGAACTGCCAATCTATCTTGATCAGATTCCAACGAATAAGGAGAGATATTAAAGAATAGTAGGGAAGTTGATCTATTTAACTCGTACAAAATCTTATATATATTACGCAGTTAACGTTATAAGTCAATTCATGCATAATCCAAGTAATCAGCACATAAATGCAGTAAGTCGTATCCTAGCATATCTGAAGTCTTCCCCAGGCACAGGAATTATGTTTTCTAGACGCGGACATTTAGAGATCAAGGGATACACAGACTCTGACTTTGCTGGGTCCAAATTAGATAGAAAGTCCACATCACGGTATGTCATTTGTAGGAGGAAATTTGGTGACTTGGAAGAGTAAGAAACAAAACGTTGTCTCATTAAGTAGTGCGGAAGCAAAATATCGTGTTCTTCATCATGCAACCACAAAACTTATTTGGCTAAGAATCCTCCTAAGTGAGCTTGGGTTTGGTCCTAAGAAGCCTATGTTTGTTGTTTTGTAATAACACAATAGCTATTGAGATTGCAAACAACCCAGTTCAGCATGATAGAATTAAGCATATCGAGCTAGACAGGAACTACATTAAGGACAACCTAGATTTTGGAAAAATAAAAGTTCCCTACATTAAAAGTGCAGATCAGTTGGCAAACATAATGACCCATGTGGTTGCCAGTGGTCCATTTTATACTGCATTATCCAAGTTGGGCATGTGTGATATCTATGCACCAACTTGAGGGAGAAAGTTAACATATAAGTTAGCATTTATTCTACATTAATTACATTTCCTTTATTAACTAGGATTAGTTGTCTAATTTATTCTAATTGTAATTGATTATATAGTTGACTATCCTAAAATAGTTTTGCGCATCTTGTATTTATACCCTTGAGATATATGAAATTTTCAATCAGCCAAATTATCAATTGGTAATACTAATATGACCCATTTGGCAACTTAGAAATACTATTACAGATTCCAAATCTAATCCCTAATATTTCCAATTTACACAAGTACTATTATCATAATGAATTATCCCATAACATTTAAAAAAAAAGTGTACACTTTTACATGAGTATTTCTTTCATGTCTATGAAGGGATCAAATACTAAGAAATTAATAATCTAATAATAGAATGGTGTATCCTAAGCTATTCACTCTAGTTAAGATCTTAATTGGTTTGTGAAGTCAAATGGCTGCTGCAACTCCAGAAACTTGATGGTGGACTGCAAATATTTGTCGTTGGGGCTTAAACTCGACTTTGCAGTTTCTATCAGTTTGGAGCAGACTGGTTGTATATCGTTATTAATCTGCTCCATACACAAAGATAACAGAAATGTAATAATTGGGAAGCAATGAATAATGCAAAAGATGAAAACTAGTAGAAAGTAAGTCTTAGGAAAGCAACAAGATATTGTCCATTTTGCATGTTGCTTATCCGTCAACTGGGATCCATCTCACCAAAAGTTTGGTCAGCTCCCATTTCTAGCAAAGTCTTCACAAAAGCACTTCCATGAAAACACCTTGAATTGGTAAGCAGTGTGTTGAAGAGGGTTGCTTAAATAAAGAAAGCTTCATGACAAGTGTTTTTCTGTAAGCTATTTAATATTTCAGATACCAATTTGGCAAGTTCTGAAGGCTTTCTCAAACATGCTTAATTAATCTTTGATAGAACTAAAATTCTGCAAACTATTTTGATCCAATCAAACTATGGTAGCAAAATTGAGTGTCTTTCCAAATATTGAAAATGAACCAGACCTTGAAAGATGATGCTATGCAGTTGCAAGCTTCAAGTGCCATGCCTCCTCGAGCAGCCTTAGTTCCAGCAAGACAAAGTTAGCATTTATAAAAATTGGTCTACTTATATTCGCTACAATTTAATCAAAGCAAAAGTTACCCGTGAAGGCTCTTGTTCAATGACTTCAACTAAATTCCAAAGTACATGCTCAGACAAGGAAACAAGTTCTTGTACATAGGATGAATCACCGTAGAACAAGTCATTGGACAGAATCTGCAGATTAGTGATCATTAAGGAAATCAAACAATTTTTTTATTTGAAGTACCAGAAAGGAATTCTTGACTCGTACATTAGCAACATATGATATAAGAAGTTGGATCATTTTATTTTTGTTCCCAACTTTAATAGAAACTCATAATTAATTATTTAAATCTTGTCAACTTTAAATTTCCAGTATTCTACCAAATTCAGAAGCACTTCTGATTCTGAATTCCTTTACAACTTGATAAAAGATTTGTGGATATACCTCGAGATCCGCATTGTATGGGAGCTTATTTTGAGAGAGGGTTGCTGACAATGAAATGATAGCACAAAATATCTTTATCTTCATTCTTGATGTGATCCTACAGTGACGTCATAAAACATTATACAATTACCCAAAATGAAGATCGATAGAAAATAAAACTGAAGGCTACAACATGGAAGATGAGGTTAACGGCTTACCACGATTGGGAGTTAATGAGGGATAGTATGCTCTTTAGAGCATATGTAACCCCTAGTTCAGGATTACCTTCAAGTGAGAAAAGTACAATCAGATGAAATATAACACATTTACACACAAGCATGCATACAGATATACCTTGAGTAAGAACATAAATCAATAGAATTATAGTGAGAAGTTTTTCAGGAAGCAAAAATGAACGAAGTAGCATCAAGCATGGTTCTAAAAATTTTGCAATATCCAAAGTTTCATGTTTGAAGAAGGAAATTCTTGGCAAGCTCAAGAAGATCTCAGTGATAAAGAGAAATATCAATTCTCTTTGTTGATGAGAATTCTCTTTCAATTAAGAGGAGAACCTTTTATTAAAACTAGAAACCGCTCTCATCATTTAAGAGAAATTCTCTTCTCTTCAATGACAAGAAAAGTGATTTTTCTCAAGCCTGAGAACTTCTTGGACGTGCTATCAGTTTTTCTTCACAACACATTCCATTTTTTTTTTTTTAATCCAACCAACCATAAACTCCTTCCAAATACTTTAAGAAACTCGCTCCAAAGAATCCAAGTAACCCATTCGTAGCATTTTAACCTAATATAATCTTTATTATTTTGGGATTGTTTTTGTTTCTTTTATGCCACTAAAAGATAAGATACTACAAAACACAAAAGAATTAAGGAAGAGATTTAATCTTTTCATTACATTTATACATAAGCCACAGAGAGCTAAGCACTTAAATTTTTTTAAAAAAAATTTAATGACCTGGAACCATAACCAAGAGGCTGCATAATTTTTGAATTGAAGTTACCAAGGCATCAACATCAACTTGTGCAAGGGGCCCTATCCAAGAAAATAAGAAATTAGCAACCAACTGAAACCAAAAATGCCTCATAACTTATAGGACACAAACAAAAGATGACTACTGCATTGTTCATGTAAGAAATACAAGGCAGTATAAACAATCTAATAAGAGCAAAAATAAAAAAGGCACGTTTAAAGGAATAAGAAACAGCATTTAACAATCATATGCTAAAAAGACAATGCTGTGATTTGTCACCAAACAACAAGTCATTGCTCCTCAACAAATAGGGTTAAAAGTTTTTGCTCTGTGAGTGTGCTCGTTTATTTGTACCCATAGATAATCCAATCATTCTTTTAATTTGAGAATTTCACATGTTGTAGGCCCAAGCATTAGGGGCCTCTGTAGATGTTAATTTCCAATATCACTCAGGATTATCAGTTTAGCAGGACTTAAACCATTTGTACCCATCGAGGTTACCAAAGAAAGTTACAACCTAGGAGCCTCAAAGAAAGAAGAAAGAGTAGATTACACAGAAACATAGACATAACTATTATAGTTTGATAAGTAACAACTATTTAATTCTTAAGCTATTGCTTCAACATAATAAATTAATGAACCAACCATTTATCAAGTCCACACTTTGCATACAGCTGATTGCTGAATCTACTAGTCCATCTGAATGAGAAATTAAACCAGCTAACAAGGCAACCTGATTTGTTGAAACATGCATTAGTATAGTAATATGGTTCTGCTGACATGAACATAAACACATCAAAAGAAGAAAGCATTACCTCAGCACTCTCAAGGTAAAGATTTAACTGCCTAATTTGAGCTGAAATAGAAGGTATAGTGACTTCACTAAATGCTATGCAAGATTTTACAAAACTGAGATGTTTTCTTCCGTCTTTCAAAGCTTTAGTCGCTAAACGATTGCTTGAGTGAACAAGAGTTTCCTGCAAGTATATCAACAAGCACAATAATATTTTTGAAGCAGTGAAATGAAATACAAAAAATAACTGCAGACCTTTAGTTCATTTATGCTACCAAAAGCTCCACGACATTCAACTAAAAATGTTAAATGCTGTTCGATTTCAGCTCCATAGTCAACCTAAGGGCACATATGAATGTCAAACAAATGAAATTAGTAACAATAATAAGGCACAACTTAAAGTGCTCAATTTTTTAGTATAGGATATATGTCGTTAAAATTTAATACCATAAGGACAAAATGAGAAATCAGACGTGCTGGTTGTTGATAATCATCATCTTTCACGTTTGCAAAATCTATACCATCATGTAGAGAATGACAAACTTCAAAAAGCAACTCTATGGTTGTCGGATTATTTATATGACCATTTCTGCCCACCAAAATAAGCATAAGTTATAACATCTACCAGGAAATTTAAAAAAATTTCAACATTGTACATAGCCTATATATTCACATACAAAAGAGAGACAGAAGAGAGAGGTAAAAGATACCTTGTAGCCATATTAAGGATTTGCATATCAATAATACTCCGTGAGCTCCCATACATGACATCCAGTATCTCAAGAAAATGATTCTACAAGATTACATAATATGTTAATAATCCATTAATAGCTTATAAGTAGTTCAATTTTGCTAAGGTCTCAAAGTACATAATATGTCTTGGCTTCTTCCAGTACTACAGAACAAAAGAAGAGAAAGAAAGAAAAAAGCAGAAGTCTATTGAGAAGAATACCAAAGCAAACACATATTCTAAGTCCTTGAAATGAGAAAGGAGCTTCTTCAAGATGGAGTGCAAGACTACCACATCATCTTCAACAATCTCTTTGCTGCATGCTCTCTCTGAAACACCTTCTAAAATGGTATTCAGATGATTATCCTGGCAAAGTTATTAGATTCAGAGAAATAGAACCAATACAGAAAATATATGGCAACGTGCCAAATAGAGTATTGCCTCCTGTCCAACATTAAGCTTGCACTAAACTTGAGATGCAGCACAATACATACTTGAAATAGTCTAATCAGTAATAAAATGAACATCCTAGGGAGAAGGCTAAAAAAGGAAAAATGATACTCTCAAAACCATTTTTCTATTATACTTACCTGGAAGAAACTCACTCAGCTCCATCAAATCTCAAAACATAAAATTTAGACATAATTAAGAAAGCACTCCATCGAAATTTTTTAAATTCTTTACACTTTTGATTCCAGAAGAGAATGAAATCAAAAACTGCATAAATTTTTGTTATATTCTCTTGACATAGTTAAATTGATATGAACAATGGAAGTTTTACTAAAACGAGAGAAGAGGAAAGATTAAACTGTAACTGTTCTTAGCAAATAGATATTAGGAATAGGAAAGTTGTAAGCCAGTTATATGCTAAGAACTCTGGTTCTGCTTAACGTAGAACTGGTTTCAGTTAATTTATGCACAAGCTACAGTAGAAGAAAAAATCAAAAGGAAAAAAATAAAATAACATCTCATAACAAGTACAATCAATCACATAAAATCAATAAGCTCAGACACATTCATTTTGTGGACATACAGGAGGGAGTTGCCTAGGATGTAAATTGTGATCAACAGCACAAATTTTAAAACACCATCAAATAAAGGCAACAGAGAATGGATGCCACACATCAATGCAGGAAGAATGTTCATTCAGAAGAACTTAAGTGGACTGCACAACCATAAGGTGTCACAATTTCACAACCTGGCCAAACTTACCATCTGATTCTGAAGAAAAATATCCACATAAGGATCCACAATCTTCAAGAAGTCACCAAGTTTATCGTGTAGAGTTACAACCTGATATAAAGCATATAAAAATAATGAAAAATAAACATATGAAATTGAAGAAGTGAATCACTATGAGTCCTAGGAACTTTAGGCAAACATGCTATAGCATCAGCGACATCATTGGAAATGAATTCTTATTAGTGTGAGAAAGAAAATCTTTGGTCACTTGCGGATACTTGAGAGTGATTCATTGATTAAAAAGAAAAAGGAAATAAAAGACGCAACATCAAACAACAGAAAAACAATGAGATATAGAGCAAGTCCTGACCATAGATTTTACACTCACAATATGTCCATGCCTATATCCATTTACTAAATTAATTTTCTTTATTTTAAACCAAATCCCTTCCCATCACTAGTGTGAGCAGAATTTTCAATCCCAAGATCGCAAGAACAACCCCGAAGATGCCTTACCAGTTGAACTAATTAGTACTTGCGATGATTATCCCTAATAATTTAATATAATATTAATTTATCTCTTCAATTGTACTTACTGATTTTCTGAAGAAGAAGGATCGCAATATCCCATCTAGCATTTAAACAAGACACAGGGATGCACAACAATACCAAACCTTACATAATCAGAGATGATAACGACTTAACAGAGCTGAAAATTAGATTATGCAACTTCAGAAGAGAACACGTAAAACTAAATAAACAAGAATTCTGAACAAGCAAACAGGAAAAGAATATTCTAAAGACCTGAATGATTCTATCAGCCACTGTATTCACAATGTCCAGTTTGGGTCTCCTCTCACACAGTCTGAATCCAAGTAATCTGTAATTCAAACACTGCTCCGGAAAAAAAAGAAAAGAAATTGTCAATAAACAACAACAGTTAATCAAATAACAATGAAAATTAAATCTTAGGAAATATGAATATGCTTCTGGTTAATGTGCTCATCAGACAGTGATACCTGATCATAAGATTTGTCACTGCTGCACTCAATCAGACGAAGGAGCTCCACAGCATTAGAGCTGACTACTTCAGATGGAAGTTCCTTAAGCAGATGATGAAGAACAACTGAGACACATGGGTTATCCGCGAACAACTCCACTTGATTCCTTCCCAGTCCAAGCTCCACAAGGACGCTGCCTACTTGCCTCTTTCAATGGATATTATTCTTCAAGTCAGTTTGTCACAAGCATTTAAAAAAAAATTGGAGAAATTACTCAGAATTAGATAACTTCAGTGGCATCTGGAGGATTGCCAAAGGGATGAGATAATACTTCTATGCAATCATAAAAGGATGTTCTTAGAAAACTTTCATTAAGCCTCCTTGCCATGTAAGTGTTGTGTGCTTTTAAATTGAGTAAAACGTAATAAGGTATCAATTTGCTGCCTATATTTTACAGAAATAGAACCAGAGGACAATGAAAACTTAAAGCATAAGACTAGATGGTATCAGACAAGTAAGATTACTACCGGAAACTCCTTCACTGACCTGTGATGCATCCTTGAAGATGCACTTCATAGTATACTCAATTGTAGGTTCCATTAAGCTGACAAGCAACCCTCTGTTGTTCATAGATTTTCCATGTGTTATTTCCTTTGTTGATAAAATCCGCATCAATAGAATTTTGACATCATTAACAGATGTAATTAGGTGTCCTGTTAAAACATAGTCAAACAAGCTGCATATAAACTTTCCATGATCATAAAATAGAGACAACGACATGACTTAACTATCAGGCCTTACTACCGATGGAACAGGTTTAGTTAAGGCCATAGACAATAATTCTAAAGAAAGCACAGAAAATTGAGCTAAGCACAGGGTCCATAACTTGCAAATTCCAGGCCAAATTCATAGATATCGAAAGAGGTACAGCTTTGATTATGTCGTCCCTACTTGCTAACAGAGCCTTCAAACACCCACTGTCCTAACTTGCAGGTAAAAGTTTTCATTCTACGCCTAAAATCTGATAGAATATACAATCAACAAAAGAAAAAAAAAGTCTAAAAAATGTGAATGATGAACTAAGCTGCAGAAAATTTGCAATCAGCCATGGGCAAACAAGAAATTGGAAAGATTCATATTTAAATTTTGCTCCTGGGAAAACAAAGAAGATAAGAATAAACATATATGGCCAGGCATTTACAATTCCAGGAATCCATCTTGATTCTCACAGGATTTAGATCCTGGAACTGATGGAACAAACTCACTGCATATTATGCCCTAAGCCCATTTGGTCACAAACAACCTAAAGTGTTTAGGTTCCATAAGTAATTATACATGTAGAAGCAGATATATCACTTCCGAAGAAAATCATCTGCTTCGGTCTGAACAAAGCATCTAAAATATTTTACCTATATCACATGAGGGTAACTTTTGAGCACAGTGGGCCATATACAGACGACAAAAGGAAGACGCCAATGGATCCGCTAACCCTCTACTCATCAGTACCAGGCGCTGGAGACTTTCTTCAGGTCGATCAACCAAAAAACGCCAGCAAGGCAGTATTGCTAGCTCCAAATAACTGAAGTACAATCAAATAGACAACCAGCAAATATTAACAAGACATAGGAAGAAAGAAGAGCAAATCAATAGGTTATTTTTCAAATAACATTTGTCAGATAAAAGTTAAAAATATAGAGAATTTGAGAAGATAAGGACCTTACATGCGCGGAAGAAGTTCTCGTGTGGAACCAACTTTGCAAAACCAGTTATAACAAGTCTCTTTGGCATCAAAGCAAATATTATGTGCTTTAAAATTCTCTGCACAGAGAGAACAGGTTTCAGGAAAGAAAATCTAGCTTCTTATGCAAAACAAAAAGCATTTTCAAGGGTTTATAACCTTCTCCCCAGCCTTAGTAGATAGAGAGCACTGAAATAAATCCTAAACTTATTGATCATGGTAAATTTGAACACATCCCTAGAAAGTGAAAAGCTCAGACACAACATACAAACAGAAAGAATGAGAATGAGACAGAGAGGATCACCCAAAATGACAAAATGGACATGAACCTGATAAGGAGCAGAGTCTTGTTCCATCTTCGGCAAATTCAGCTTTCTTCTTAATGCGTTCCCACACCATATCACCAAGCATGTCCATTACCTCTGTGGCAAGAACAAATAGAGTGGGATAAAACTGTAAAACCGACGTATCCATCAAAAGCCTAGCAACCTGCAGAATTAGTTATGTTAAATAATGCATAATTAGATTGTTGTTAATTAAGACCCAAAATTCTCATTCCAGATAAATTTTGATAATAATATAACAGCTATACTGAAATTTTCATCACAAAGAGAGAAGGAAAGGAAAAAAAAAAATCCTATTTAATTACATAAAATTGGGACAAGGGTAATCACACTGGTAAGGCGATTGAAAAAGTGCAATGTTAAAGCTAGAATTGGAATGCAAATTTACCAAGTGCTTATGGAACATAAACAGTACAGTTAATTTCTCAGACATATAGTTAAGAAACAAAAATAATTAACAGTATATGGGTTTTCCTCTTGTTTTCTCTTCCAACAAATACTCAGCCCTTAAATGATCTTGGATTTGGCGTTGGTATGAAAAACTTGAGACGAAATAACATAAATTAAGACATAAGATTCACCTTTATGGATAACTTCAGAGATGTTACACGATCTCCAGCAGACCAAGCATGCTTAATTTCATCCTTCAGCTCATGTAGTCGGGAGACATACTCTTGCCCAGTTATGACCTTGACATCCTCCTCGGCAAATTTTTCAGGATCATCCAGTTCCTCTAGATGCTTACTCGTTGAAGATTTCAAATTTGCTGCAAATTAAAGAGATCCAAAAACTGTTATAAGTAAATATTAGAACTTGTCCAATAGAGAACTTTGTTAAAAAGTAAATAAATTAACAGATAATACTTGCCACTAAAATAATAATAATAATGATTAAAGCAAAAATTAAAATAAAAATAAAAAAGAGGAGAAGATACCATACCGTTGCTAGTTTTAATTATAACATCAGACATCTGTTACAAAGAAAAGCTAAAGTTACACTTACATGCTGAAGACAGGGAACAAAAAGGCCCATTTTAACATCTAATGCTCTGTACGTTTAGAAAAGGGAACAATAAAATTATCATGACTCATAATAGTGGAAAAAAAGGCAAGTACGTGCTTACTGAAGAAATTGAAACCATTTTGGATACAGGAAATTTCTGCATTAAGAATCTCTTAAAAGAGGTCCATTCTTTAACAAAAGCTTCAGTAGCAGCTTTGCTTGGAACAGTAAAACTGCTTTCACCATCTTGCACACCCTCAATAGAAACCACCTCATTAGTAGCAGGTGCTCTCAGCGGATCAATGAAATCATGATTTTCATGATCTACAAAATCAACCTGTAATAAGATATAATTGAGATCCTCAAATTTATTAACAATTAATAAGACAAATTATACCCTCAAGATTATGTTCAAAGTTTAATGCAGTAAAATTCTGAGTCACAGTTAAATAATATGCATTTTATTCATTGTTTATGTATTTAGTTTTCTGGGTGAATTATTCTTTTAAGTGTGCCAAAATAGCTCTTCTCATTCTTTGACAGGTCACCTAGGCCAGCCTTTCTCCTTGTAAAGGACACCTCATCATGATGAGCTGTCCTAGTGACCTTCTAAGGGTTTCCAAACCTTTTGGAGCTGCCTATAAATTCTAATGCTGTGTAGTTTTTCGGTGTGTGCTGCAGAATACAAAAATATTATAGAAACTTTTCTGTGTTAGCTTTGTTTTTTATCTTGGTATCAGAGCAAGCTGAAGAGACACCTCATCTTACCACCATAAATCAGCACCCAATGATAACAAGATCGAAGGCTGGAAGTTTTCAAACCAAAGCTGTACACTGCTGAGAAAGAATCTTTCACAGAAGAGACAATTCCCAAAAGTGCAAGAGAAGCACTAACAAGTTCAAAATGGAAAGAAGCAATGTTGGAAGAGTATCAAGCACTTATGAAAAATCAGACCTGGACATTAGTTGATTCTAAACCAGGCGCAAAAGCCATAGGAAGCAAGTGGATTTTTTAAAATCAAGAAGAAACCTGATGGATCCATTGGTAGGTACAAAGCAAGACTAGTTGCAAAGGGATATCATCAAGTGGAAGGGGTAGACTACACAGAGACTTTCAGCCCTGTTGTAAGGTCCTCTACAATCAGAGTAGTGCTCAGTCTAGCAGTACAATTTGGCTGGGATGTTAAACAAGTGGATGTCAACAATGCTTTCTTGAATGGTGATTTGGCTGAAGAAGTTTTGATGGAACAACTTGAGGGATTTCAAGACAAGGAAAATCCACACAAAGTATGCAAACTCAACAAGGCATTGTATGGCTTGAAAGAAGCTCCAAGAGCTTGGTACGAGAAACTGAAATCAGCCTTACTGAAGTGGGGATTTAAAAATCTGAAGTCAGACACTTCTCTTTTCACATCGAAAGAAGGTAACAACACGGTCATTCTACTAGTTTATGTGGATGATATTCTCATTACTAGTAATGATGAGAACTTAATTGACGAAACCATCATGAAAATGAATAAGAAATTTTCTCTCAAAGTATCGGAAATGCTCAGTTACTTCTTGGATATAGAAGCCAAAAGAAACAAGTATCGGTTTGCACCTAAGTCGGAAAAAATATATTCAAGATCCTCTTGCTCAAAACCAGAATGCAAGAGTGTAAATCAAGTCCTACACCAATGAATACCAGTGAAACGTTTAGAAAAGAAGGAGGGGAAGATTTCAGTGACATAAAACACTCTACAAAAGTTTGATAGGTGTTTTGCAGTATGCTACATTAACCAGACCAGAAATTTCCTTCAATGTTAATAAGCTAAGTCAATTCTTGGAAAATCCAAAGCAGCAGCATTGGATTGGTTGCAAAAGATTCTTAGATATTTTCAAGGAACTATAAACCATGGGTTGTATTTCACAACAGGAGGGAAATTAGAGTTGAGAGGTTTTACAGATGCAGACTGGGTGGTGATCCTGATGACAGAAAATCAGTAAGTGGATACAGCATCTATCTTAGAGGAAATCTGGTGTCGTGCTATTCAAAGAAAAAAAAAATGGTGTCAAGATCCAGCACGGAGTCAGAGTATAGAGCTCTAGCTAAACAAGTGCAGAAGTCACCTGGTTGTGTTCTCTTCTCTCAGAAATAAATCTGGAACAAGTATCAAAACCCCTAGTTTGGTGTGATAACACAAGTGCAGCTCAATTAGCAGGCAAATGCAGTCGACCATGCAAGAACTAAGTGCATTGACATTGATGTGCACTTAAGCTTGAGGGGAAGAGTTAAATAATATGCATTTATTCATTGTATATGTATTTAGTTTTCTGGGTGAATTATTCTTTTAAGTGCTGCCAAAATAGCTCTTCTCATTCTTTGACAGGTCACCTAGGCCAGCCTTTCTCCTTGCAAAGGACACCTCATCATGATGAGCTGTCCTAGTGACTTTCTAAGGGTTTCCAAACCTTTTGGGGCCGCCTATAAATTCTGATGCTGTGAAGTTTTTCAGTGTGTGCTGCAGAATACAAAAATATTATAGAAATTTTTCTGTGTTAGCTTTGTTTTTTATCTGTCACAAACAATTTTCAAGCGCTTGAGCTACAAATGACGCTAAAACGAGCTTACAGATACCAGAACTATTTATAGTTTCTTCTTTTCTTGTGCAAACTCTTTCTTTCTGTTTTCCATTCATTTTACGATATCAAACTATCTCACGAACATAGTCAATGAAACATTAATCATGGATTTCTTAAGCCTATGTGATGCATTATCAGTGTGTATATGCTATGTTTGGATGCTAAGGAGTATCGATGAAGTAAATAAAATCTTGGAATTTCACATGCAGAAAAACTTCCATAAGAAAAATCAATGTAAATAACAGTCGCTTCCAGAGCTCTAAGTTTAAGCAACATTTTCTCAAGCAAAGAAAAAACTCTCTGTATGGTCATGAAAAACTGGAATTCGTCGAAATGATGGAGAAGTAAAATTTGGAGTTCCACGCGTAAAATTTGCTACAAATTCAACAAAAATAAAAACTTAAAATCAACCAAAACCTGAAGGTGGTTGGCAGGTGGACAGGAAGTAAAGAGAGGGTGATCATGGACGCGTGAACGAGGGAGTGCGTGGGATTCCTCTTCGGCAATATAATTTCGAGGCCTGAACTCCATCGGAGCTTAGCAGGTATTGATCAGCTCTCCTACTCTTTGGTTTCTCATCCCGAGCTTTCATCGGAACGGGATCGCATCATGACTCATGAGTACTTTGTTCGGCACACCTTCAAACGCACCGTTTTAAACATAAAAATAGGCCGAGCCTAACTGTTGACTAGAGTCCAATAATGTCCAACATTCCGGCCCGATCTAGTTAATTTTAGTCAATCCAAACCAACTCTGTGGGTCTATGTTGGATCGGGTTGTGCAAATACCTTCGATTTATATCATAATTTTTAATAAAAATTTAATGACTCAATCTGATCTAGGCGTATCAAAGCGAGCCGATCAAATGATGCGGGTTGTCCAGCTCATTGTATTTCCAATTACCGTAGGGATAATGCCATTTAAGTAGTTAAAAAATTTGACTAATTAATTTAATTAATTCTATTAATTTTTAAAATATTCATAAAATTTTAATTTATTATAAAATAACAATTATAATCTTTATTTAATAATAATTCGATTAAAAAAATTATTTTAACTCTTAACAAAAATAAATATTAAAATAATAATAAGCACTATTTTATAACATATGAATAATTAAATATACATTAATATACTATAAATAAAGATAATAATTATAAAAACTATATTTGTAATATATTTTGTTTATGACTTAATATTTATTTATGATTTATTTTATTTATTCTTTAATAGTTAATTAATATTGAATTGTTAGTATATTTAAAATAAATAAATTTATTTTGTAGTTATAATATATTGATAAATATTTAATTATTAATGTATTATAAAATATTATTTATTATTATTTTAATATTATTTTTTTAAGAGTTAAAATAATTTTTTAACTAATTTTTATTAAACAAGGGATATAATTATTATTTTACAATAAATTAAGATTTTTTATGGACATTTTAAAAATTAATCAAATTAATTAGTCGAATCTTAAGACTTATATAACATTAATCCCTTATATGAACGAGTTTAAGACTGAAGAAAAGTATCCAATTCACGTCATAAAATTAAGTATAATTTTTAAAATGTCATACTAAATAGTGTAAAATTTTATATACAATTCATTAAATTAATGTCAAATATGGTCTAAAATGTGAACCAATA
The DNA here is from genome assembly GCA_028052125.1 of Melia azedarach. Lineage (NCBI taxonomy): Eukaryota > Viridiplantae > Streptophyta > Magnoliopsida > Sapindales > Meliaceae > Melia > Melia azedarach. The sequence goes on from CM051395.1 coordinate 11,200,846, forward strand.
TAAAATGTTACATAAAAAAAATTAAAATATTATTTTTTTAATCTTTTTTATGACATCCACGTTACTTCCCAAAATTAATTAAGTGTAATCTTATGATTTGTATTACTCAAATTAAATACTATTAAAGATAGTCATTCACAAAATCTTATGACACAGTTATTCGAGAACAATTTCACTAATGTATATTATGACGTTAAATTTACTAGTGAATATTATTTTATATATCCACAGATATAATGATTAATATAATATGATCATATTATTAATCACATATATACTATATATATATATATATATGTTATCAACTTTAGTTTGTAATTCAACGTTATAATAGTGGTATTGTAATATGACCCGGTTGTGACGTGAATTTTACCATTTAATTATTTTTGGTCAGCATAGATCGTTCAAACGTTGGAGGAGAATGTGAACGTACATGAACATGAACAAAACTTACAGAAGAGTTGACTTTGATATTATAGTCATATAGAGGGGCATTAATTTGTTTATTTAAAATCTCTGTCACGCAATTTTAATTTATTATTTACAGTGAGTGATTGGTATATGTATGTTCTCTATATATGTATATAAAGCCTTTAAGCTACCTATGTTGTTCTCTAATGCAAGTTATCATGATATGATTAATGAAGCTCAAATCAAGCTTATAACCAAAAATGATCTTAGAGTCTAATTTAGTTTGTGACAAAAATAAGCTAAAAACTTTAATATTGTTTGAACATTCAAAATTGAATGCGTTTAACATATATTAGAAGATCGTTTAAAAAAACTTTAAAAATAATTGAAAAGAATGTTGTAATTTAATAGTAGAAATCAACGTCCTAAAAAAAAGTAATAATCATATTAAATAAATCAAGAGCAGGTCAACTTTGTTCTTCTCGCAACCATATATTTAATTTAAAAATTAAAAGACTAAGTTAAATAAATAAAATATTTAAATTGAATCACTCCCAAATATATAAAATACAAGAAGCTCTAAATTCTATACATAAAAGAAATGCATATTTTACAAAATTAAATATCTAGTTGAATGTACCTCTCGTCTCATGCCACTTGGCAAACTCTAAACCGAATGCTTCTGAAACATGTTGCTCACAATCTAACTTGATACCCAATAAAGCGTGTGAAATTAAATCTTGATTTGTAATTAACTTGCATTTTTTGTATTATTAGTTATAAAAAAAGACCAAAATTAATAATTGCGAGATTGATTGTACAAAGACCCAGCTTTGAGATGAAGTAATTGTTCTAGAGATTATAATTGGTCACGTAGCAGGATGTCTAGGAATATGTTTGCTTAAAAGAAATATATGGCTTGTAGATTTTCTTAAATGGCAAATTCCCCTTTGCTTCTCCTAACAGCATGCCTAAATTTCCTCAGGTCGGCCATTTGGCTACCCATGGGTTTCGTTCTTAGAGTACGCTCATCTTCAGTTCTCATCACAAGTCAAATGCCGTGAAAAGACATTTTTGCTCTTAATTTGCAACATATTTATGCTAAAATAAGTAATTAATTAGATTGTTTTAATTTTAGTTTTTCTTGGATGTTAGATTTTTTTAATAAAAAAAGTACAAAGTAATAAACATTTTGGATATAATTTATTAGCTCACAATAATTGAAAACAAATTTAATTTATTTCTTATAAAAAAACACATAATATACATGAGGTGTGCTTACATATATTAAGAATTTATAATAAGAAAATAGAATGCAATAAGCATGGATTTTACCTAATAAAATTAATAACACGGTAATTGGTGAATGGTTTCTCAGAAAAAGGGTAAAAATGGGTTTTAATTTTGAAATCCTAATGACCTAATAAATGGACAAATACGATGTTATAAAAAAAATTCAAAAACACCCTTATTGGATAGAATGGTAATTTCACAGAGAAGGCGCCGTATTTACTGTTTACGAATGCATAGGGAGTGCCTAAAAACTGAAAACTTTTTAAGGACTACACCTCAAAATTCAAACACACTCTTCGTAGCACAACCCAACAAGCTCCCACCTTTTACCACTTTTCCCGCGTCAACTCCCTTCCTCTCCTTCTGATATAAACCCTAAGGCCTCCCTAATATTTCCCCTACAACTCTCTCTCTCTCTCTCCAAGAATTTAACCCATCTCTCTCTCTCTCTTAACCACCTAAATTCTCCTAAGAATCAAAGGCTTACAATTACAAACTCTCTTTCGCTTTCTCAATCGAAGTCATGGAACTGATGAAAGTTATCTTCACTATAGCCATAACAATGGCAATCACTGTCACTTTGACGATGAAAGGCATTGGCGACGCGGAGGAGAAGCCTCTATTCCAGCACGCTCACGATATCTCAGGCCACTTTGCTGAAGGTCACAAGCTGGTGTTGCCATCGAAAAGGGGCAGTCGTTTTCTCGCAGAAGTGAAGAACCCTAGAGCTGCCGATCACTGCAACAAAGACAACGAAGTTTGCTTTGCACAAGGCCGAAACTCCACTTGCTGCAACAACAAGTGCATGGATTTATCTACCGATAACAAGAACTGTGGTGCCTGCAAGAAGAAGTGCAAGTTCACTGAATCTTGCTGCAGAGGAGAGTGCGTAAATTTAGCCTTCGATAAGAGGCATTGCGGGCGCTGTAACAACCGATGTGAGCAGGGCTGAATTCTGTGTGTATGGTATGTGTGATTACGCATAATTAATTAATTAATTATACGTTGCGTTGAGTGCGATGAGTGCGATGAGTTCGTGATTTATTCTTAATACAATAAAAAGCCACCAAAATTTGGTGGTTAATTATTAAAAACTATAGTAATTCCTTTTCAATATTTAAATGTTCCTCAAAATGTACGATTACAAAAGAAGCTTAAGAATATTATGTATTGACCAATTATTATTGTAAGTTGTACAATTTTTTGTTCGAGAGGGAGACGCTTTAAGAATCTATATATACAAGAGAGACAAATTCATTGTTTTGTTATTGTTAATCACGAAAATATTTTTATTCCATTTCAAATTAATTCTAAATGCTAAACATAATTAATAAAATTAATTATCACTAGACATATATTTGCAAGTGTTACAAGTTGCAGACATTGATGCGTATTTAAATCTGCATATGTTAGTCATACTCATACATACACGTTATTCTACTTTTCAAGTGTTTTTTGAATCTACACGAAATTCATTGTATGTGTATACACAGATAAAAGACTTTCTCCATGTTTAATTAGATTATACAACCAATTTAAACAAACATTTGAAATAATAGGCTTGCATGGTCAAAATTAAAAAGTACCCATATGCTCCTACGTTATTACAAATTTAATTATACAACCAATTTAAACAAATATATATTTTTAATATATAAAAAGCTTAATTACATTGCATGGTCAAAATTCAAAAGTGCCCACATGCTTGATAACTAGTTTAGCATTTTATTGTAGTGTAAGCAACCAATAGTAGAATCCTCACCAAAAAGTAGAAAAAGAAAAAGAGACGGCATCACGGCATTGCCAAGCAAAATCCAGCTTTTGGTGATCCTTCGATCTCCAAGGGTTAATTACTTCAAGATTACGTACTTACAATACATAAGAAATTATTGGTTCGATAGATTGATGTATGCCCAATTGCCGTCAAAATTCTATCGATTTGAGTAATTATTTATTGATGCAACATGTTTTTTTCAAAATCGTCATTGATTTCCCCTTAAAAAATGGCTTTTCACATGCATGCTAGCCCCAAAACGAAAAGAATTGATCCCATTGCTTCAACTTCAATATATTAATCCCTATGAACCCCGGCGACGTCCATTACCAATAACGATTTCTACAATCAGATATATTAAACTCCCGGGATCTAGTGTAAACTCAAAATTTGGCCATCAAATTAATTAAAGGGAAATCACAAATGCAATACAATCAATCAATCCCAGAAACTTTAATAATGAGACAATGAAAAGGCAACGTAGCTATATATTATATATGCACATGGCACTATTTCATTCAACAATTAATAATACTTGGAAGGCCCACTCAATGAAATGGACTGAAAGTCCCATATAATTTCATTCTACCCACCGAGTTGAATATACTAGAATTTTTAACTGAAGTAATTCACGATCTTTTATTATTTTAAGTGAAAAACATGTATTATATAATTTTTGTCAATTTTTGGTAGTTTATACATATTCTAGTAGTTGGCTACACGTTTTGACAGTTAGTTGGTTACACGATTTGACAATTTCTGACACTTTTTTTCATGGCTTCTGTGATGAACAAAGTCTATAAATTCAGCCATTTTCTTGGTTAGGTCTCTAAACCAATAATTTTTTTTCAATAAATATACACTATCATAAAAAAATTATGTAAGGTTTAGAAGAATTATAAAACATGAAATCTCATCACTAGGTTGTGAAAGACGTCAATGACACGACGTATATTTTTAATTTAATTTCGTACTTAATTTATATACTATTGTGATTAGTAAAGTATATTTAGATCGTATTTTAAGTTCTTTCAAAATTTACCCTGATTTGTTTATTTCAATTTGATGAAATTTGAACTTATATTAACATGTCAATTTTACAGTTTTCAAGTCATTAATGACAAGAAATCATATATTTAAATCATTCCTATTATTTGATTGATTAAACAAAAATTCATCTATAACCTCTCAGTTGAGATTGTCCAGAAGGACAACCATTACGTCAAGTCAGGTCACTGATCGACCTAATTAGTTAATTATGTTTTCAGCTATAACACGCCAAACTTAATAAATTTATAGCACATATCGAATTAGAGTAAGACAAGATGAAAATGAAAAATAGTTCATATTTAATTGCTATGTGCAGCTGCAGGAAAATTAAACAAAGAACTAATAAAGCTAAAATGTAGATGAAGAATTCATGAAGGAATACAGAATAATAAAGCCAAAAATGGTCCGATGGTAAATGATTAATTAAACATTTTATGATTAAAAAAGTTAAAATATGAATATGAATGAGAATATTTTCCTTCTCATGGCGATGCATAATTGCAGAGGCCAAAGACGCATAAGCTCCCATTGCTGCACTTTTTATTGCAACTACCACAGTGCTTCTTACTGAAAAATAGATTCACACATTTTCCATTGCAGCAAATCTCGCCATACTTGCACTTCTTGCCGCATAACCCACAGTTTATGCGATCTTTTAACACATTAACACACTTCTTCTTGCAGCAATGAGGCCCTGGACTTCCTTTAGCATGACAAACCCTAGGGAACTTGTTACAAGTCAATCTATGAGCACGTGTCTTCTGCAAAAGAAATCGCCCTACTTTAGAATATTGATCAGTACTGTCAGTAGAAGGGTTTTCGAGAAAATCATTTTTTGTACCAAGCTCAAACTCTTCAAGAAGAGCTTCATCGTAATTGGGATCAGTACTATTGTTTTCTTCCTCTATGATATTTGATTTCGCCAAAGTGGGTAGGACTAGAGCAACGAAGAGAGTATACATGAAGAAAAGGTGTAGCACGTTCATGGCGGAAGAAAAAGAAAATTGGTAGGTTTTTATTATGGACAAAAGAGTTTAAGGGTATTGATAATGTAGACTCTTGCATGCAACTGTGTTTAACCGGTGTCTACACTTTGATTTCTAATTCAGTTAAAGAGCTATATTCAATACGAGACTGGAGTATTTTGAGCGCTACACACTGAAGACAGAGCTGGGATGAAGAAGGTAATGGTGGAGAGGATAGTATTTATAAGGAATTTGGGTGAGGAGTTGAAACTTACGTGTTGCGTTTCAAGTGCTTGTATGTGGTGTTAGTGGAGTAGTCCATTATAGCTATTAAACAAACAAAAAGTAAGATTTTATTCTATGAAAAAGATAGCAAATGATTTTCGCCCTTCGTCAACACAAATAAAAAACAGACTGCTAGCTTTTGCATACATGACATGAAAGCAGAAAACTAAATGGGAAGGGAACAGAGAAGCAGACCAAAATATATATATAAATCTGTGGAAAGTTCTTTTTTTTTTTAAGCCAAATAATATATTATTCATGAGAAATAAGAGAAGCCCGGAGGCAAGAGTACAAAAAAGAACCATAGATGCATATTTAAAAGCTGCATGCTACTGCTTTCGGAGCTAATTAAAAGCTGGAACACTACATGAGAAAAGAACAAAGAAATAAGAAAATTAAAAGGAATGCACGTAATGACTGCATATTTAAATGTTTAATTAAAGTTTGTGTAAATGGTTACCTAATGCAATGTCCTTTACTTGATAAAATATTAATTACCAAAAGTTTGTGGGATTTAAAACGTGTCACAGTCTCCCTTAAGTTCTTTGATCTGTAGTGTCTCTTCTCCGCACAATATATAATTAAGACACAAGTCAAATGCTTAATTTCTACATTTTCTAAATGTGGGAAATTGCATCCCACTTAAGAGACCAATTAAAGTGCACAGCGTAAATTTCATATTAAAACACATCAAGTAGCTAGCTAATAATTAAGTTATAAAGCATCATTAATGATTGAGACGTTGTTAGGGTTTTCACATATATGTATTGGTGTATATCGTGCACGCATGATGCATTATCGCTCATGTATAATAATATTGAAGATATTTAGTAATTTCACTTTATAATAAAATAAAAACTTTTATAAGAGTTATCAAATACAAACGTTAGTATTTTATTAAGTTCGATGATTAGCAAATTTTGTGTCCAAAAAATTATTATATGGACAATGTAATTTGTATTATCACCAGAAACTTCCATAGCTTTTCTTCTTATATATAAATAGTTTAAATTAAAACAAGAAACTGGTGATTCTGTGTTCACTCTGTGCAATTAATTAACAGTAATAAATATTTATCGCTTTGTTAAATTTGAGTGTGAGGGGTTCAGACATTTGTATTAAGCTGTTTTACAAAATTAGCATAAAAAAATGTGGCCCATAAGTTAATTAATCTCTTCAATTAAACTAATAACAAATTCCTGTTCAAATTATTGATTAGCTAAAATTTGGCTAAGTATTATACTTTAAAGTAGAATCATTGGACTCATCTTTTACCATTCTAAACAGTATCAATTAATGGAGCAGAATTTTTCAGCAAATTCTCTTATGAATTCATACATCTTCTATTAATTTTCCTCAATAAAAAAATTTAAAAAATATCAAGAGTTTCTTTAACTGTTGATTATATATATTATTAATATCAAATTTTGTCATTTAATATCAATTAATAAATTTATTTGTAGGTGAGAAAAAATTCAGTTTTCTTCTTTTCTTTCTTTTTCTTATATACCCGTTAATTTATTAGATTATTTAAAAAATTAATTTTAGTAGAATTTTGATTTGAGATAATTCAAGATTTAGTAAGATTCTATTTAGAGATAATTTAACATTTTAGCTTGATTCTAATTCGAATAAAATAGAATTTCACCAAAAGGCTCTTCATTGGATCTCACCTTAATAAGAAATATTAATTGAAATTTTATAAATTTAGATATTATCTTTTTAACTTTTAAAATTATGAGTTTAGGTGGCTATCTTACTAAACTAACATATAAGTAAAAATCAACTCAATTTAGATGTTGAAAAAACGGTCCAACATAAACCATAGTTTAAAAGCTAAATGCAAATTAAAAAAAAAATAGTCTTCTCTCAATTGCAGAAATTGATCCATTCCAAAGAAGAATATTAAAAAATAATTATTAATAATAAAGAATTAATTCCCATGAAAAAAAACGTACATAACGCTTCTATGCATAATTACAAAGGCCCAAAACACAGTACTTTCCAATGTTGCAACTATTGTTGCATCCACCACAATGTATTCTGTTGAATGAAGGGTTGACACATTTTCCATTGCAGCAAATCTGATTGTACTTGCACTTCTTCCCGCACTTTCCACAATTCATCCGATCCTTCAACAAATTCACACATTTTTTCTTGCAGCAAGAATGTCCAGGGCTTCCCTTAAAATAGCAAATCCTGGGGAACTTGTTACAAGTTAATCTAAGAGTTCTCGTTGTACTTTTCTTCTGCAACAATGATCTTCCTGCTACTCCCCTTAAAGAATCATCCTGATGATCTTCATAATCAATCGCATAACTGTTATTTTCTTCCTCTACGACACTCGATGTTGCACCCACAATATTGTGCAGTACTAGAATCATAAATAGGAAGAAAATCAAAAAAGGCTTTGGGGATTTCATGGCACCTGGCAAATTAATTAAGAAGAAAGTAAAGAGAAAAGAAAGGACTAATCGCTGTAGCCTGGGGAAGAAAGAGCTGAAATAGGATGGAGAAGGGTTTATATAGGAAATTAAAGGTGGTTGCCGTTTCTTTGTTAGTGGAGTGGTCTACTCTCAATAAAAAATTATTGGTGAATCTGCAAAATCATATTGAAAATATAAAGTTAGGTTCATATTTCTGAATTTAAATACAAAACTGGTACAAAAGAAGGAAAAAGTGACCAATGAAATGAAAATTTGAGATTAAACAATTCAATAAATGCACATTGAACTAATGGGATTACCAATATTATATTCAATTAAATTCAAGTCAAATGTGTTAAAACAGCAGTATTGAATGTAGGAACAAGTGAATTTTTAGACTTATACTACAATTGGAATGTCAATAAAGTTTGGCTAGAAAAAGATTCTCCCTATCTCTCCCCTAAAATGGTAATTAAGAGACTTCCTTAATTAGAACGTAACTCTTGTAATAATTCAATTTATATATATAACAAAATTCTTTTCGGAAATGTTTTAGTAATAATGCTAGCATTATATGTTATCATAACAAACTTCTATCTAAACCACAGATTTTAATTTAGTTTTGACTAGATAATTTTTTTGACTAAATAAAACAAATATATTTTAATAGATATATGTAATTGTTTGTCTCGGTAAAAAAGCATTATCATCAAGATATGTAGTTAATATTCCAATTTCCGTAGGGTGACGGTCTTGTGTAAATAATTCTTTATTGACTGAGTTTGGTAAAAACTTATAACTTAACAATTTTTCATTTTCAGGGATTAATTTCTAATTATTTCTTCATATGAAAAATAAATGGGATAATAATATTTTAGTCCCTCAAGTTTAGTAAAACAACAAATGAGAACATAATTTGAAAATTTTTAATATGTTTATCCCTATTATTATGACAGTTAAAAATTAGGGCAAAATTGAAAATTCACCCATAAGATTAATCTTCTCTCTTCAATCTATCATCTTCTTCTTTCTCATTCTCTCTACTTGTACTTCCTCTTCCAAAAAAAGATTATGAGCCAAAAATCAAAATATGAAACTCAAGATTTGGACTTCTTCTTTCTCATCAAAGTTAGTTTCAAATATTACAAAAGCATTAAAGATAGAAAAGGTGTTAGATTCTAGTCAAAAACTAAAATATGAAGTTCAAGATTTAGGCTTAGATTTTTGCTATTTTGGTGGGTTTTGACGGCAAAATTATATAAGTTTCAGCAGTTTGTGCTATTGAAATCTATTTATAGTCTTACAATTTTAGATTTCCTTGAATTTATTGTTGGAGGTTTTGTTGCTGCTATTTGGATTTTTGTTGCTAGTTTTACTAGATTATGGGTGAGTGGTGATGAAATTACTTGGGTTAGTTTGCTACTAAAATTGCTTGAGGTGGTTGGCTCATGAATGCATGTTGATCTATTGTAGCTTCTTCTCTGTCTTGGTTTTATTACTGTTCACTAAGGATAAATATGTAATTACAATGAGTTTTTCTCATTGTTATAACAGTAGGGATGAAAATATCAAAATTTATCAAACTGCATTCTCTTTTGTTGTTTCATCAAAGTTCAGGGATAAATCTGTTATTACCCAAAATAAATGAGTGATTTTTATTTTAGACAAATTAGAAATGGGAGTCATAAAATATGGACATTAATCAATCAATTAATTTCACTGATTAAATATAAAATAAAGTCTTTCAATTAAATGAATAGCATTTGTTATTGTTTACTACAAAATATTACAAATAAAATATTAATACCCAGAAAAACAAATTACGGAAAAGAATTCCCATGAAAAATAACGTTTAATCTTCTATGCATAGTTGCATAGGCCAAAAACACAAAACTCTCCATTGTTGCAACTATTGTTGCAGGCACCACAATGTCTTCCGTTGAATGAAGGGTTGACACATTTTCCATTGCAGCAAATCTGATTGTACTTGCACTTCTTCCCGCATTTTCCACAATTCATTCGATCCTTCAACAAGTTTACACATTTTTTCTTGCAGCAAGAATGTCCAGGGCTTCCCTTAAAATAGCAAATCCTGGGGAACTTTTTACAAGTTAATCTAAGAGTCCTATAGTGCCTGTTACGTCTCTTCTGCAACAACGAGCGACCGCTGGTGCCCATCAAAGAACCATCATCCTGATCTTCATCTGCTTCATAAAGATCAATGCCAACGTTACTATTATTAAAGTTAATATTTTCTTCCTCCACATTTGGTGTTGCACTCACAATATTGTGCAGAAGTAGAAATAGTGTGAAGAGAAGGAAAATCAAGAATGGCTTTGTGGACTTCATGGTAGGAAAATTAAGAAGAAAATGAAACTACTAGCTAGGGTGTAATTGTTGATATCGAAAGAGAAAATTAATTAAGAAAGATGATGATCAGCTCGGGATGGAGAATGTTGAAAATGAAGAAGGGTTTATATAGGAAACTAAAGTGACCAACATGTGATGGGTTTGCCCATTCTTCTTCTAGTGTTAGTGGAGCGGTCTACCTTCAATAAACAATTATATAAAAGGAGTTGAATTTATTTATGCGCGAAATTGAAAAAAGAGACAGAGTTAGGTCAATATTTCTGAATTCAAACACAAAAACGAATAGTATAGTGGATAGTACACGGAAGGCATTGAAAAGGCTGAAAGTAGATTAAACAATGCATGCGTTTGCATTGCATTCTGTTACCATTATTGGCAGTATAAAATGTACAGCCATATGCATGTGATGACATCTTTTTCTTTTAGACTTCTGACAATGCTATAGAGAACTGGCAGTGGGATCGAGATCAAATATAATGTCTTGTCGCAAGGATTTTTCTTTTTCTCTGCCTTTTTCCAAATCGAGAAGAATGCTTTCTGTATATCAATTCTTATAATTTATATATATTTATGTAATTCATACTATTTTCGTAAGTGTTTTTTTTTATTCCTGAAGAAAAAAAATAAGCATAGCCATGTACGTAAAATCAAATATGACAGTCGTATTTAATAAAAATATATCATTTATTCTAATTTTTTTTTTCTTTCATTATAATTATCCCTATTAAAATAAATCCATTTTGAAAAATAATATGATTATACCTGTTCTAATATTTGTGATTTTCTCTTGCTAAAAAAATATAAAAGAAGGAAAAATCATGTATATAACTATCATGCCACAGAAAATGGCCTTCTTAATTATAAGGTTGATAGCGTGGCCTATTCATTCAGGATGCTCTTTCATATTTTATAACTTTTCTTTTTAAAGCAAAAGTAAGGAATTTCTGAGGGTTTGTCGGGTAAAGAATGTTATATATATATATATATATATATATATATATATATATATATATATATATATATATATATAAGCCTGGATTTCACACATGAAACAAATATTTCTCATTTTTACCAATTTTTATATAAATTTGGATCCTATCCTATTTAAATTTTTGCTAGTCTTTTTTTTAGATATATCTCGACATATGAGTCATTTTTTTTCCTTTCATCAGCCGTGACTACTACTCTCCTTTGTTATATATTCTTCTAACTTGTTTTAATTTCCAATCTTTCCCGTATTCTTTTATAAAATATGGAATATAAAACTGATTATCACTAATACAGCGAAGATGAATCGTTATTGTTCCAAATGTAGAGAAAGCTATATATATGCTTTTCGGAAACATATCCAAAATAAAAGATATCAACAAGAATAACTCTTATTCTACTTTCCCATGTTCAAGATGATAATTTCGTTTGTACCATATTAGTCTGCAGCTTGAAGTTGGTGGGTTGTTCCATTTTGGCAGGAGAATCAAACTATATATATCAATATCTTCCAAATGTGGAGAAGAGAGTTTTGGTCACGCTGAATTGCGTGAAAAATGACCCAAGTGTGCTTGCTTGTACATGGCTTAAAGTGATTCCAAGCGAGCTGAAGCTGTTGATTGTTTACTTTAAAAAGAAAAGGGGGCCCAAATGATTCCATATATAAGTGTTGCCTTCTTGTAAAGGAAAGTTAACACGTACCTTCTTTGAAGTTTGAGAAACCTACACTTAGATAGAAAGTTTAAAGAAACCTACACTTACCTCTCATGGACTGTTAGTTGACCATTAGAAGACCGTTAGGATCAAGGACATTTTTGAATATTACCATTTTTAACTTATTATATAATTAATTATCATAAAATATTATATTATTATTCATACGACAATACTATTTTACATAACATGAATTAGTCTTATATTCTATAATTTTAAAAAAATTCTAAATTTAGAGTTGATATTTAGAATCTTTATAAAATAAATCTGGTATACCCATATACTCATTTAATTAAATTATATTTAATATTACTTTTTGTTAATTGGGTGCACATATATATAAAATAAGTATAATTTTAAAATTGTTATTAACTTAAAAAAATTTATGATTGTGATAAATAATAATATTAAATATGCAAATTCTACTTATAAATTAATATAATAGTATTATTTTGTTTACATATACCTTATATGATTTTTCATATAATTTATCTTGAAATCTCATCTTTATAATTTGAAATCTTAAATGATTAATGAACAATAATGTAATATTTTGTAGGAATTAATTATCTAACAAGTTGAAAATGATTAAATTGATAAAATATCCAAAATGCTCTTAATTTATAACGGTCAACTAACAAATCAAGGGAGGTAAGTGTGAGTTTTTCCAGACCTTGCCATTTAAGTGGAAGTTCTTCAAACTTCAGGGGAGGTATGTGTTAATTTCCCTATAAATAAAAGTTGTTGGACAGTATTATATTATATTATTAGGATAACCAATTGAACTTCAGCATATCAGAATATTGAGTGAACGTCTTTTGATAAATTGAGCTCTACATTCACATTCTCTCAAGTTTCTTTCCCTACTTTAGTTTACAAAGTTCCTGGAGAATATTTGGCTGGGAATTTATGCATAACTTGTTGATAACTTATGATTGTTACCGAATAAAGTTCATTTCTAAAGTTTCTAACTATATGGGGCTTAGCGAAAGCTGATAGCTATTTAACTCATCTGGCTTATAATATCAGTATGGAAAATATATTAAAATAAAAAAAACAGTTATGGATTCTTCTACAGGTCCTGTAATCTTAATTTTGGCCTTGTTCTTCCTTCTGATCTCCAGAAGTACTTGCGACTCATATACTTGTAGTAACGAATTCTCACAAATAAAAAACCGAAAAAATATTTCGTTCTGCAAGAAATTAACTACTCTGGGAGCTGAATTTGGCTGGAACTACTATGATCACAATGAGACGCAAATCGACATATTATTTGGCATGCCGCTACGGACAGAGATGGAATGGCTAGCCTGGGGGGTGAACCCGCAAGAGAGGCCGCAAATGGTTGGCACCAGGGCCATCGTTGGCATTAGGCAACCAAATGGCTCTTGGGCTATCGACACCTACCATATCAAAGAGGATAACAAACGAGGATGCGGACTTCAGCCTTCAGCGATTGATGTCAAAGTTACAAATAAGAAAATTGATTACACTGGATACAAAGGATTACATCACAATATCCGCGACATTATTTCTTCCTCCACATCAGTATAACATTTCAGCATTAAACCATGTGTGGCAAGTCGGATACTATGCTGATGGCATGGAGCCTATGAAGCATCCCACAGATCTCCAGAATTTTGATAGCGCAGAGACTATAAACTTGAGGACTCGGGAGAGTGTGAATGCTGGAGAGCACCGAAATCATCTAAGAAAGGTAAAAAAAACTAAACGGATTCTTTGTTTTTTTTTCAGTGTTTTATTGTTGCTGCTTATGATGCATTTATTCTAACAGGTGCACGGGATTCTGAACATTGTGGGGTGGGGAACATTCTTGCCAATTGGGGTGATTATTGCAAGATACTTCAAAGTTCATCCAAAGAGATTAACTTGGTGGTTTGAACTTCATGTTTGCTGCCAAATAGTTGGCTACATTCTTGGCACTATTGGCTGGATCATTGGACTTTGCCTTGGAAACGCTTCAAAATACTACATCTTTCACACGCACAGGATCTACTCTATATTCATCTTCACGTTTACAACATTACAGGTATCCACTGCTGATCTTCCTTCTGATGATATATAATTAATTTTGGTACCAAATTAAATCTGCACAGTGTTAAAACGCAACATATAATTCTCTTATGTTTTTTGCTGAACAGATGCTGGCATTAAGATTAAGGCCAGACAAAAACGATGAGTACAGAAAATTCTGGGACATGTATCATCATTTTCTGGGTTATGCGTTGCTTGCAGTGATCTCAGTGAATATATTTAATGGGATTGACATATTGAAGTCAGATCAGACGTGGAGATCGGCTTACATTGGGCTTCTGGGTATTTTTGCTATTATTACTTTGGCTTTTGAGGCTTACAGTTGGTTTAAATTCCTGGCAGATAAACAGAACAAAAAGGCAACAAGGGACTCCCAGCAATTAACAAACCAACAGCCCTACCAATCGACCAACCATTCATAAATTTTAGTGCAACTTTGTATTCATCGTCCTACGTTTTTTTCATTCTTTTAATAAATTTATAGCCTTTTTTTCTCTATTTTTTTTTTTCATTTTTTTCTGAGGTTTCTTAGAGGACTTTGCGTAGTTGGAATATTAATCTTCTGGGTTGTATTGTACTGTTAGGTATAGTATTTGAGGTTGAGAAATAAAATAAAGCTATCTACTCTCGTTTGATATTGTTTACAGCCAAAAGTAGGCTCCATAATTTAATTTCATATATAAATAAAAACTCATGTTAACCGACTTTCGTTATACATTCATGAGATTCGATATAACCATTGCATTATCGGCTTGCCTATAAATTAATTATATTAAAATCAAAATATTCAATATTTTAAATTATTTTTTAAGTAAAAATGAAAAACCATATTGGCATATTTCTCCTTTATAATTAAATCAGTTATTTTTTTTATGATATCAAAATTAAATTGAATGTTGTAAGAATTTTAAGATATTAAAAGATATTTTTTAACTATTTAATAAAATAGCTTTATTAAATATTATAAAATAAATAATAATATACACATAATCGACGCTAATTTCCTTGTCCACGTAATTAATAAAACATTAAAAAGAAAATACAAGTGAAAGCTGAAAAGCTCTACTCACATTCACACGTGAAATAATGATGGCTGCTCCGGCTGTTGAGGGGGCAGCTGTTACAGCGCTTCGCTCGGTCCTTCTCCGGGTCCGGCAGGCTGCGGAGCGGTCGGGTCGGCAGGCCGAGGGAATCCGGGTCGTTGCTGTATCGAAGACGAAACCGGTTTCTCTCGTCCGCCAAGTCTATGATGCCGGTCACCGTTACTTTGGCGAAAATTATGTCCAAGAAATCATCGACAAAGCTCCTCAGGTACAAAAATAAATAAATAAATTATATGCTAAAAAATGTTTTTTTAGTGACAATTTAATTGAGTTAGTGATAAAATTAAGTGGGGTCGGCGCAGCTGCCAGAGGACATAAAGTGGCATTTTGTTGGGCATTTGCAGAGCAACAAAGTTAAAACGCTTCTGGGTATGTACCATGTTGGTTGTTTATTAATGCTTATTGCGTTGGATTGTTAATTTTATTTTTTATTTGTGGAAAAATTGCAATTTTTTTCAGATCTTTATAGTTTTAGTCAAAAATTTTGATGACCTGACCAAAATTGCCGGTGATATCTGTTTTTTCCTCCTAAATTAACTCAAACTTGAAGCTTGTCGTTTGACTGTCACCAGGGTGAAGCTTAAGGCTTTGTATTGTGTATGCAGGTGGAGTGCCAAACCTGGACATGTTTGAGGGTGTAGATAATGAGAAGGTAAAACTTGTCTGACTATCATGGAAACCTCATAAGTCTCAATTGATTAGTAATTGCTGTTGGAGGATGCTTCCTGGTTTTCTTGTCATCAAGTAGATAATGCTTGTTTATGTATACTACATTCTTTCTTGAGTTTTTCTAAGTTTCAGATTGCAAGTTTAGTATAATTGATAACATGCTTATACCTGGTGGAACATAGGAGTAGCTCACAAAGATAAATGTCTTATCTTGTATTTTCGTTATTTAACAGATTGCAAATCATCTTGACAAAGCAATTTCAAACCTCGGAAGAAACCCTTTGAAGGTTTTGGTCCAAGTGAATACCAGTGGAGAAGCATGTAAGCAGTATATGCTAGTTCTTATTATAGTTTTAATTGTTTTGATATGCAAATGCCGGAAGCACAACCTGAATGAATTCAACCTGGCTTGTTGTTCCGAAGGATCCCAATTCCAAGATAAAAGTGATATCTGTTTCACTTATGATGCATCCCTAAATCATATGTTGAGTTTCTCTACTTTCTCTGTTTGTGAATGTCTTATAATCTGCATATACTATTGTCATTATGCTGACAAGTAAAATGCTCTTTCTAATTTCCATGTTTACATGTATCCTCTAACTCTTCTTGGTGTACATTTGGTGTAGCATCTCTATGTTGATTCCTTTTCTTTTCCTACTAGAGAATTCAATTTTCCTCTATGCGGCAACGAAAATGGTTGAATCCACAAAATTGCATGTTTCTCAATGCTTTGTCTCCGTCAAAGAACTAATGGACTGATTATTGGGACTTTGTTGCAGCAAAATCAGGCATTGATCCTTCAGGCTGTGTAGGACTTGCGCAACATGTTAAAATGCGATGCCCAAATTTGGAATTTTCAGGCTTGATGACAATAGGGATGCCAGACTATACATCAACCCCAGAGAACTTCAGGGTGAGGGATTCTACATTTATTTAGTGGTGTGCATGTATACATTTTGTTAAAATGAATTGATCTGTTATTAATGGTCTGCCATATTGATGATATTTTATGTTCGTCATGGAACTTATTTATTCAGGTCATTTTGGCCACATGATTTGAATAAATGGATTTATTCTTAAAATTTTTCTTGATTCCAAAAATTATTTATATTATGTTTCTGTTATCTGTATTACTTTGTTGTTTGCTCAAGTCATTATAGTGAACATCATGATCAAAATTGAAATCGTTCCTACATCTCACATTATGTGGATACCCTGTTTTACTTTTAGTCGTGTTTGTCTTTGTTTTTATTTGTAACATTCTCAGAAATATTTTATTTATTTTTGTTTTGATGCAACAGATTTTATTAAATTGTAGAGCTGAGGTTTGCAAGGCACTTGGAATGGCAGAGGATCAGTGCGAGCTATCAATGGGAATGTCTGGTGACTTTGAGCAAGCGGTATATGACACAAACAAATTTAAAATTAAACCTAATGAGTGGCAGTTAAACTTCTTTTTTCTTGATGCTTGTTATTTCATCTTCTATGTTGTACCTCAACCTGTTATAAATTATAAAAATCCAAAACCCTTGACAAATGTGCTATACATGATCAGATCAGACCATGATTGCCGGAACTAGTTTGTTAGTTATGTGACACTTCAAATGTACTTACTGAAGATGGAACAAACTGAAATTTTTACTCAAAAAATTTCCAAAGTCCTAGAAAACCATATATAAATCCTGGAAAGTATGAATGTAGAATTGCTGCAAAAATCAGTAAATCTTTTTCAAAACTAGTAAGAATTATATTTCTTCTGATTCTTGTCTTAAACTTTGTACTACTTCTTCAATCATTATTTTACTACAATAAATTTCTTTAAATTGTGGTTTATCTGATGGACAATCAACCCATGGAACAAAATGCATATGCATAAGCTTGCATGGCATGTTGTCATGGCATTCTTATTGAATTAATGCTTAAAAGGAATCAGTCTTGCATATAGTAAGTGACTGTAATGTATAAAGGAATCAGAGAAAGTATAGAGGAATTTACTTTTGTTTAACTTCTGGGTATTTAGAATTTGTATTCTTGCGAGTGTTTGCTTCTTTCAGAATCATCCATGTTATGTTTAATCCTCAGGACAATGGAGTCTAATCAACACTGAGGCTTTATCATCAATGAAGAGATTACTTGACTAACAATTGTCACTTTCTTTATGCAGATTGAGATGGGGAGTACCAATGTGAGAATTGGATCAACCATATTTGGACCGAGGGTTTATGCAAAGAAACAGCAAAATTAAGCCTCAGTGCTTGCTTCAATGTAAATGCATTGGCTGTACAATGTGAAAATTATCATGGTCAAGTGTTTATTCTTTTGTTAACTATATTATCAGGTTTTACTGCAAACAGAAATAACAATTATTTTCAACTATTATCCTAAGTCTGCCTCTCATAGAGAGAAATTAGAAGGTAAAATTATACTGTATATGCTTATTATTGAACAATTTTTTGATTTGGCATACTATTCTTCAGTTGAATGAATTATAAATCAAATTGGTGTAACTTCGTTTCATTGATTCTTGCTATTTTTGTTTTATCGTTTGTTTATTAATATATTAGAAAGCAAATGAAGATTGGTTTTCCTTGTGTCAATTGAAACACGAACGATGCATCTTTGCTTTGACATAAAAGAGATCTTAGAAGTCTACTAACAGTTGTGGTGGATATATTGTTCTTGATTCAGTAGCAACTTGAAAGAGCAGGCTCACAAACATTACCTTTTTATAATTTTCTCTCCTTCCAAACACCTTCCTCTTCCCTTTCAATCTCATAACAGCAATTTATAAAAATCTTTGATTTCGACTGCACTCATATAATAGATAAAAAAATAATCAAAATGTGCAGAATTATGGCTACGTTGAGGCACATTTGATTCTTCAACGTTAAACAGCAGGCTTATTTAATTAATTTAAAATCAAATTCTTTCACAAAATTTATTTTAAAAATAAAAATATTACATATAAAAATAAAACGTAAAAAAATGTTTCAATTTTTTTAATAATTAAGTATTAAAATTATTACTAAAAAAACAAAAAGACTTATAAATATCTTAGCATATGAGTTTAACATAACTCATTGTTTAAATTTTTTTAATATTTTATTGAAATAACAAATTATAAATTTATTTAGTTTTGGGTATATTGAAAAATATTAAAATAAGAATTATATTGTTATAATAAAAAATATATTATAAAAATATTTAAATAGAAATTAAATTGTTATAATTAAATAAAAATATATTATATTACTATTTTATAAAATTTTAAGAATATAATAATAATAACTTAACAAATCAACTAATTGAAATAAAAATTAGGAGGATATTGGGTACTCCGTACTCAAAGCTACAGTTCAAAATAGGGATCAGTTGGAAATGATTACTATTTACAGGCAAAAATCAGAAATGACCACCTTCCATAATTTCATTAAGAAATGACCACATTTCATAATTTTTTGACGAAATTACTCTTGAAAATAATTATCCACAAAATCAAAAATTTGTGACTCAGTTTTTTTCATTCAACTCTCGAGCGCCCCTTGGAACAAAAATTGTCTTTCACCATTTTCCCATTATTCACGAGAGTTTTGAGCAACGACGACATCTAGACATTCACGATAACAATGGCATATAGGTTTGAATCAGGTCGACATTCATTCAGTTTTAGGCGAATAACTTTGATTTGGAATTGTAAAATGCATAAAATTTCCAGCTTAGGGTATGAATTAGGTGGTAGCAATGGTGATTTG
Source organism: Melia azedarach (assembly GCA_028052125.1). NCBI lineage: Eukaryota > Viridiplantae > Streptophyta > Magnoliopsida > Sapindales > Meliaceae > Melia > Melia azedarach. Next base: position 11,220,700 of record CM051395.1, read on the forward strand.
TTGAGGTTGAATGAATATTGGAAACATTTTAAGTCATTTGAATTGAAAACATTGTTGAAAATACGAATGAAGATGATCGATGATGGAGTCCGTAAAAAATATGAAACTTCATACTCTCGAGCTAGGAGGTGCTCAAATGTATAGGCTCTTATACCTTTGAGCGAGCGAGACATGCATGGAAACCATGTAATTCTACCTCGCTTGAATGTATAAATTCCACACATTTAAGCATAGCATATACATTGAAAGCCAGGCAAAATTTCACGGTTTCCATTCATTCTGCCCTACTCGAAACCACACATTCACCGCTCAAATATGTAGTTTCGAGTGGGGCAAAATACACGAGGCAAAATGCATGGTTTTCATGCATTATGTCTCATTCGAAATCACATATTTGAGCATACACTGCTCGAATATGTAGTTTCGCGAGGTAGAATTGCATGGATTTGTAAGCATTTCTGCATTACATACAATACTATGTTCCATTCTGCTTCTATATATGTTGTTTGATGTTTCGTTTATATTGTTTTACATTTTGATAAATGATAGAAAGTTAATAATGTTGTTCCTATAATGGTTTTGCACTTTACTTCATAGTCACATGTGATTTGTTTGTTATTGAAATACTTTAAATGCAACTACAAGCTATTCTGTTATTTGTTCAAGGACTTCAAATTGTTTGATATATAGGTAGAGTTGGTTATTATTGAGACTACACTGAAGACCAGTTCGGCGAAGCATTTTTCCACTGATGTGGCATCATCGTTACACTTGAATGATTTGCAGATTATATGTGACAAGTTAATCGTTAGACAATGCTTATTATTCAAGAAGATATGTTTGGGCCATTTTTTATATATACATACCAATTTCAAGTTTTCGGGGAATTTGGTACGTAATATGCTACTTTAGGAGGTTAAGGTTGATGACGCGGAGCAAGAGATGGGGTTTCGAGTTTGGAGCATGTACACTAGATTCTCTTGCATAGAGTTTGGGTCGATCACTGGTATGAATTTTGGGTCATTTTCGGATATTAATGTGAAGACTGATAAGCTCAAAGAATTGTATTTTGGTGGGAAAGATACCTATGCTCTAGATAGAGTGTACAATATCTATAACTACCTTGATTTTGCGCACGATCGATGATATAGACATTGTGAATTTATCACTGTACTTCTTGCTTGAATATATCCTTATAAGCAGAGGATCCATATACCATTTTGACATGTGGATGTTGGGGATTGTTGATGACCTGCACATATTTAATCGATACCCATAGGGTTTTACTGCGTTAACCTACATGTATTGCTCATTGCATCGAGTGTTGGCAAGACATGCCACACATTTTAAGGTTAAGGAAAAAAAGGGCTAAGGAAAATGGAAAGAAATATATGCACAAATATAACATTGAAGGATTTTCCATAGCATTTTAGGTATAGAATAATATTTAAAAAATATCAATATCATATGGATTTTTTTTTTTATATTTGGGAATGTTAAATTTATGTTAATTTGAAACAAGTATGGATTTATGAAGTGATCTCGACGAATGGGTTCGTGTCTGGGCTTTGCATCGACAATCGTTTACCGTAGATGCTACGTTGGCAGTTGAACGCAAAAAATGCGAGATAGAAAATTTTGGATAAGAATGTCAATTAATAGTATGTTATGTTGTTACTACCTTTTCTTACACTTAAAAGTCTTACAAACTAGTGTAATTTGTCATCTCACAGCCATCAGTAGTTTTCGTTTAAACTATAAGCTAATTTTTCACAACTTCGATAAAAATTGGTCAACTCGAAACTATTGTTTCGAGCAGCCAACATTTTGCCTAAACTTGAAATTGAGGCTTCAAGTTTGGACCTCGCGAGCTTGAAATAATGGTTTCGAGTATGAAGAAGATCGTTACCTCAAAACTAAGAACAATTGATCCAGATTACTATCACATTCTATAAAATATGCATTTTTTTTATATACACCACAATCTAACAATGAAAATACCACATATTAACCAACTTTAGTATTACATTGTCAAGTTTTACATGAAACAACACATTTTTCGTAAACGCGATTTTTCTCCTCTTTGTTAATTAAAAAAGGGAAAATACCAAATTTCCCCCCTACTTTATTAGACTTCTACCACTTACCTCCCTACTATATCAAAACTACCATATACCTCCCTGACTAATGGTTTAAATATGAACCAAACTGAACAGAATCAGTAATTTGAAAAAGAACCGATTTAAGTGGTAGAACTTTATTGTAAGTGTTAATAATAATCACTTCAAACTAATTATATATATAAAAAATAAAATTATTATACAGGATAAAAATGTAAATTATTATATGGGATAAAACTTTATTTTAATAATTATAAAATTATTTTTAAATTATTACATATTTTATATTAAAATCTTTCAAATAATCATTAAAATATTTATTATTTTATTTTGATTTAATTTTTAAAGTTATCTTTTTTTTATATTAATTAAATCTTCCTTACTATTTTAAAAAAATAGTTGTTAAAATTATTTTTAATTTTAATAATTATTATATATGTGTTTGAATGCGTTATATTATAATGATTGCATATATTATTCATAAAAGTGAAGTGGATGTGGTGGTTAAGGTATGGGCAAATGTCATCCAAGTTAAAGGTTCAATTCCTCCCAAAGGTTTTATCATTTTACAATTTTAAGAAAATCGGTTATTTTTCAAATTATTGATTCGGTTTGATTCAGTTCGATTTGGTTTATATTTAAACTATTGGTCAAGGAGGTAAATGGTAGTTTTGATATAGTAGGGAGATAAGTGGTAGAAGTCTAATAAAGTAGGGGGGAATTTGGTATTACATTGTTAAGGTTTACATGAAACAACACATTTTTCGTAAACGCCATTTTTCTCCTCTTTGTTAATTAAAAAATGAAAAACTCAAGTAATAACACTTACGTTTGTAAAGAATATTGTTTTTGAATTAATATTTTCTGCAACAATGTGGAAGAATTAGTTACAATGTGAGAAAGTATGAGGAATTTAGGTTCAAAGGCGACCTGATATCATTTGAAGGGAAAAAAATTTAAATGGAGAAGAGATAGTTTGTTATTAAGTGTTAATGGGGTAATTTTGTCCAAAATTGTGAAATGTGATAATTTATTAATGAAATTATAGAAGGTGGTCATTTCTTTTTTTTGCTTGTAAATAGTGGTAATTTTTTGTTGAATCCCTTCAAAATAAAGCTTGTCATTTTATTTCAATTAGATAATTTCTGGTTGAATCCCTTGAGGTTTGCAAAAACCATAGCTTAAGTGCAAGAATCCATTAATTCACAACTACCACCCCTCTCATCCATCCATAAAGAGAGCAATGTCATTTCTATGGCAACAACATTGACACCATAGTCAACTTCAAAATCTAACACTGAACATGTAACTTGGTTTCACAATTCAGCTCCATGTTTTAGCAAAAACATAATGAGGCTTGAAATCAGTTATCTAAGATCAATTATTTCAACTTGAAATAGTGGCGTTTATAATCAATGAAGTTAGAGGTAGGGAGACAAAGAAACAAGTATATTAAGGGAGTTTTTTGCATCAATTAGAGCTAGTTCGAGCCTATTGACTATGTGAAGTTATGGTTACAGAGACGGTCATATATATTATATTGAGGCTAATTTTTTCTCTACTGCAACTGATTATAGTTGTGTTTCACTCGAAAATACAAGTATGAAGAAAACAAAACTTATTGATGAAATTTTAGGTTTGTCGAAGACAGAAGAAGGATGTATTTGATAGTAGTTAGGTACAATTCAAAGTCCTATGATATATTTAAGCTTCAAACAGATGTTGATTGTTTTCGATTTATCTTTAATCGAACATATTTTTTAGTAATTATAACTCTTTGGTCTTAACCGAACATAAAACCTAGTTCTGAAAATTGATTTTTTTTTGTTAGGGTGATGTACGTAGATTTTGGGTGTTTTTGTCGATTGTGTTGGATGTTTTGACCATGCATAATATTAGTTTATTTTCTGATAGCTTGATTTTCAGAGGTATAACTAAGAATATATTGGATGTTGGGCCCATGCACGATATTTGTTTAAGTTTTATTAGTATATTTTCATTTTTGAATGGCAGAACCGTATCTATTTTGGCATGTGATATAACATAATGTTATATTTTTATTTTTTAGTGCCTGTTTGGCCGTAACTTGTGTCCTAAATGTAATTTTAAGCATGCCGTTTGTAGTATATTATTGTTGGTCTGAGGTAATGAGTTGTATTACATTGTTGATCTATCTTTCAAACATATCTTAGAGTAGTTTTGATATTATTTTTAGCATGATCCATGCAGCAGCTAGTCTTATACTATTTTTTGTTGTCTTTTTTAGTAATAAGAATTGTCTCAATGCTATATGTATCTAGAAGTTTTGGTTTTGCTTGTGATAGTTGTGATAGAATGTTCAGTATGTTGTTGGTAGTATAAGACAATGATTGATGTGTTTGATAATCTATTTTGTGTAAAATGAGTATTTTTTGCATATTTGATGGTATTGTCAATATGCACTTTAGAGTTACTGGGCTTGTATTGTGTATCCTTTTTGCTCTTTTTGGCAATGAATTTTATCTTGGATGTTATTTGTATCGTGAAGTTTTGGCTATATTGTGATAGTTATGCTAAAATGTTCAATTTATAATGGATATTTTTAGCTTGTGAGTTGTATTGTTGCTAGCCTTTGGGTTTGAATGGTTGAACCACTCTATTTTGCTATGTGTTGTGAATGTATTGTGCATGTTGTTAGATGTAATTTGCAATATATTGTTACAATAAGTTTAGTATATTATTGCGAGTTTGAATTTTGAATAGCTAAAGCAAATTCATTTTACAATATGTTATTACTTTATGTATGTTATGTTGTTACTCTGGTATTGTTTGGTCATGATTTATATGCTGGATGCTGGTTTTAGAATTTTATTTGATATATTTTTAGTATACTATGGATACCAATTTTAATAAGTTATGTTTGTATGATTGTTATGGTAGAAAATTCAATATTTTGTTTGCCCATGTTATGTATTCTGAACTAATGTGTTGGCAATTTTTCTTCAGAATTTCAAAATTTTATTGTCATATTTTAGTACATTGTGAATATGATTTTTAATAAAATAGTCAACATTTTGTATACTTATGTTATCTATTCTATGCTGATGTGTTTGCAATTTTTATACACAATGAGGAATATGTCCATTTATTGTGACATTGATGACACTCTCTATAATGTCATCAGGGTCTGCCTCGAGTTTTACGCACTCAACAACCAATAGCAACATGTTAGCGAAGTTTATAAAGGACAAAACCTATATGAATAGGGCTGTGTGCTATTTGAGGCTGCGAGCCTAAATAGGAAGACCAAGAGTCTAGAACAAACAAATGCTTATTTGTAATCAATGTTCCAAGATGCAGACAAAAAAGGTCTTGGCTTTGTGAAGTTTTTTCTTAAGCAAGCTCAACCCCAGTTACCCCCCACCTAAACAAAATGTTCAAAATTAATTTGTTATAGATATTGCCAATGAGGAATAGTATAACTAGGATGAAGCAGATGAAGGTAATGAACAAGCAAGAATTTCAGCAAAGCAAGAAGATCCAATTAACAAAGAAATTAAACTGATGATGGCTAATGAAGATTTTTATAGAGAGTTAGTGACCAAGATGAAAGCAAATAACACATGGAATCCGACAGACATAGATCCTACTGATGATAAGTATAGAGACAATATTTTAGTGCCTGAGGTAGAAACAAACCATGAGATGGTAGAAACAGACCATGAGATGGAAGATTACGAATCACCAGATGATAGTGGTGTGCAATCTAAAGACTCAGATGCAGAGGATACAACAAACAAAAGGTACAGCCAAAACAATGGAGGATTTAAGTTTTTTATGGATGTAAATGAGAGGATGACACTACAGATGGGGCATACATTTAATGACGTGCATTGATTCAAGAAAGTATTGAAGGCGTTTGTTATTAAGTAAGGGTTCAAGCTGAAGAGGATGAAAAATGAGAAGACTATGGTTACCTGCAAATGTGCTTGGAGCAAGTGCAAGTGGAGAATTCATGTAAGCCTTACATGGGACAAGCAGTCATTCCAAATCAAAACATTAAACCCTGAACACACTTGTTCTGTAGTTATAGACAACTATGAGGCAACATCAGATTGGATTGCAACTCAACTTTTGTACCTTTTTTAAGGCAAATCCTTATATGAGTATATCAGTTCTTGCTAGTGAGTTGATGAGGCTATATAAAGTGGAACCTTATCTAATGAGGCTGTATAGAGCAACAGCCAAAGCATTGAAGTTATTGGGTGTTGATCATAAGAGTTTTTATGCTAAGTTATCAAGGTGTATGGCTGCAATAACTAGAACTAACGCAAGTAGTATGGTGGACCTTTAATATGAGGGGGTTGACAAACTTTCTAGACCAAATTTCGAGAAATTTTTTATCAGCTTTGATGCACTAAGGAGGAGGGTTTTGTAAAACGCTGTAGAAAGTTTATTAGAGTTAATGGCTGCCACCTCAGAGGCCCATATAAAAGAGTTTTGCTAGCTACAATGGCCATTGATGTAAATTGTGGTGTTTACCCTTTAGCCTTAGCAGTTGTTGATACTGAAAACTTCATATCTTGAGGCTTTTTCATGAAGAGGTTGTACTAATAGTTTGGCAGCAATCAAGGGAAAGGTTTATACTTTATAAGTGACAGACAAAAGGGAGTTTTATTTTTCTTAGAGCTAGTACTTCCCAATAGCTGAGAAAAGGTTTTATTGTAGGCATATTTATGCTAATATCAAGGCCAAGTATTCGGGTGAATTATTGAAAAAAAAGTTCTGGACAATATGTATTGCTGGAAATGCTAAGAAATTCAATGCAATCATAAAGGAAATAAAACTCATAACAGAAGCTGATCACAAATATCTTATGGACATCCCACTTAGAAATTGGGTCAAGCATGCCTTTATAGCTAAGGCTAAGTATGCTCACGTTACAAATAACATAAGTGAGAGTTTCAACAATTGGATAAATCAGTACAAGGGGTTGCTAATTACCAAACTGTTTGAGGAGATAAGAAGAGGAACCATGAGGCTTATTCACTAAAGGTACACTAGTGTATTGAAATGGGATTAGAATCTGCCCACTTTAGTGAATAAAAGATTGGTTAAGACTATAAAAGATGCTAAAAAATTGCATGTGGTGTTTGCAAAAGATTTAAGTTTTGAGACTGTGTTTGAAAACAATAAAGTTAGTGTAGTTAATTTAGAAAAGAAAAAATGTGATTATGGTAATTAGCAAGTTACAGGCATGTCTTGCAAGCATGCTATGTGTTACATCAATGCCATTAGGATTGATGTTGATAGGGATGGCAACGGGCTGGGGATGGGTCGGGGAATAATGTTTTCGACCCTATCCTCAGTTGGATAGAAAATTCCCATCCCCGGCCCATCCCCTATTTGCTAAAATTGGGTACGGGCCGAAGATCCCTAGTCCAATTTGACCGCAGTTTGACCAGTACAATTTTGACTTCAAAATATGTCCCAATTTTTTTAACCCATTTAAGTAGCCCAATTTCATTAAATAAAATGTTGCATTTTTAGCCCATTTAGCTAGCTTAAATTCATTTCAAAATATTAAAAAAAAGGCATGCAGATTATTAACTTCTCAAAACATTAAAATAAAAAAATTGAATGCCCAAATTCATTTGAAAACATTAAAAAAACTCATCATACTGGCCCAATTTTATTTCAAATCATTAAAAAGAATGTCCTACAAATTATTTTTTTATTGAGTGCAAATCATCAACTTTTCATTTACAAGTAAATTAATAAATTTTTCTGTATAATAATGCATTTATTTTCATTTAATTTTTCTCTTACATAGACATAAAAGAAATTAATCCTAACTTATCCATTACTAATTGATATTTGTAAGTCATAATGTTATAAGTACAAATTATAGACTGATATATTAAATAGAAGCATTCTTCAGTCATGTGGGATAAAAGCAATAGAAGGCGATAAAGTCCAATACAAATAACAAACAATTCAATAAGTCTGAGTGTTAATTTAGGCAAACATAAATCCTTTAACTTGTTTCATCAACCTATAAAAAAAAGTGGAAAAAATACATAAATAAAAATACATATCAATTACCAATTTTGAAATTTAACTATTGTTAATAATTTTTACCTTACGAGAATCTTCAACATCTCCTTGCATAAATGTGCTTGTGGCATTTTCAACGGAGGTTAAAATAGGCTTTTGATCTATTTTAAAAAAAAAAGTAGAAAGGAACTTATAAATAAAAAAATAGACCAAAAGTTATAATATAAAATATTTTATACATGTACGTAACCAACTTTGAGTACACATTAAAGCTTCCATTGTATCTGGATATAATCTCTTACGATGTAGGCTTACAACTGTACTACCTGTACTGAAAGTAGACTCAGAAGCAACTGTAGACACTAGGATTGCCAAAGGATATTTAAATTGGTTTAACTTCTACCAACTCAAATATCAAAGTCATCAAAATCATTTAATATCCCATCATCCAAATATAAAAGAAACTCAGCCTTTTTATGCTCAATCATATCAGAATCCACAAACTTTCTAAATCCCAACCTACATGTAACTTGTCTTTCAGTAGAAGACACCAAAGAATGAGAGATAGAATGTGGGGTACTACTAGTATTAGAACTAGAAGAACCTTTATGTAATTTAAACCTTAATTCATAATCTTTAATTAAATTAAAACAAAGATTACGAACTCTCTCAACTTGAAATGGTGAATCATCACCATATATCATAGGAAAATAGTACTGAATCAATTTCATCTTATATCTTGGATCTATCATAGTGACCACTACTAAAATCCCATGAACATTCTTCTAATATTTTTCAAATTTTTCTATCATGACATGTGCCATTTTTCTAATCTCCTCGTAAGAAGATTCAAGCCACTCATTCAATGACAATCTAATCTCACAAATACGCACAAAAAATAAATTAGAGGTTGGGTATTTTGTACCTCAAAAAATCTGTGTGATATCATAAAATGACTTCAAAATATTTGCCAATATTTGAGCCAATTCCCATTCTTTCTCACTTGGCAAACTTCTATAATTTGTCTCAAGCAACTTCAATCTACCAAACACAGCTTTATATTCTAGGGCAATAGAAATTATTAAATAATTGGAGTTCCACCTAGTTACACAATCAAGTACCATCTCTTTAGTACATGAAATATTCATCCTACGAGTAACTTCATCAAATTTTTCCCTTCTTTTAGTTGTCGTTCTCCAATATGAAACACTATAACGAATTTTAACAATTATACTACCAATAACAGACAAACCATTCTTAACAATTAAATTTAAGATGTGAGCAGTACAACAAATATGAAATAGTCTCTCATTCATGATCAAATCACTCTTATCAAGTTTCTCTAACAAAAATACAATCATCTGATCATTACTAGAACAATTATCGACAGTTACAGCAGATACCTTTTGATCCATATTGAGATCCACTAAGGCATTAAATAATGCATGACACAATGCCTTTCCAGTATATGGACATTTGACACAGATGAACCTAGACACAAAAAAGGCATAAAAAAGAAACCTTTAGTGATTAACATAATGAAAAATAACTAAATAAATCAAAATTTATACATTTATATGTAATAAAAATAGTTATCCTTAAGATTTTCCCACGCAAGACCCAAGAATCATCAATAAAGTACCCAGTAATTGTCATATATCCCATTGTTTATGATCCACATGTCCACATATCCGTTGTGATAGCTATTCTACTCTTACTTTGCTTAAAAGTACCTAATGCTTTAGCCCTCTCCAATTGGTACATCTCCATGATATCACTTTTAATTGTGTTGCGTGATACACAACTAAACATAGGATTAAGAGATTCTAACATCTTTCTAAAATACTCATGGTCCATACAACTAAGAGGGTATTCATGTACAATGATCAATTTAGCTATCATGTGATCATGCAAATGTCTTGTACCATCTATACTTCGTACTACCAACTTACTTTTGCAATACTTGCATGCCGCTTTTCTAAACCCTCTCATTATCAATTCTATCATAATGTTCCCACACAATAGACCTTAACTTTGTTTACCTTTTGTAGAATTACTATCATTTACTAAATCATCACTTACAATATCTATTAGTTGAGATTTGCCACTAGATGTCATTTCCTACAAGCTAAGAATCAATATGAATTAAATACAATATAAAACAAAGGAAAAAATTAAATATAACACAAACAAAATCAAAATAGTGAAAATAAAAGTTGAAAATTTTATTTTTCTTTGTTGTTTTAAAGTGAAAAAAAGCAGTCGTAGGCTGTTGTTCATTGGTTGCAGAACACCAAAAATAGCAGCTTATTTGCTACAAAATAATAAAGAAACAGCAACAAATTGGCTGCTGTTTATTAGCCGCAGAACACCAAAAATAGCAGCTTATTTGCTGCAGAATAGTAAAGAAACAGCAACAAATTTACTACTGGTTATTGGCTTCATAATACCAAAATCAGCAGCTTATTTGCTACAAAATATTAGAGAAATAGTAGCAAATTGGCTGCTGTTTATTGGTTGCAAAACACTAGAAACAATAGCTTATTTGCTGTAGAACAGCCAAAAAACAGCAACAAATAAGATGCTATATGTTGTTATAGAATAAAGAAACAGTAGCAAATAAGCTGTTGTTTGTTGCTGCAAAACAGCAAAGAAACAGTAGCAAATAAGCTTTTGTTTGTAGCTGCAGAACAATAGAAACAGCTACTTATTTGTTGCAGAACAACAACAAAATAACAGCAATATATACATACAATCTACAACTTCTCGTGAAATCTGGGGTCCATTGGTCCAATACAATTTAAATAATAATAATAATAAATGTTACGCGAATCTCAAATTCATATGTATTAATATTTCCCAATATTTGATAAAAATACAAAACCATTCTTATAATAAATGTAAATGCATACCACATAACTAGTGAGAAAGCTTTTACAACCTTGGAATTATTTGTATAAAAATGTAAAATTTTGGTCGGCTGAGAAAATGACTTGCAATCAGTGATGGTAAAACTGTAGTAGGTGTAATGAGACTAATGATATATACAAACATAATTCAAAATTTAAAATAAAAATCATAAGTCAATTTTATAGAAACAATAGAAGTTTAAATTAATTAGAAACATACTCAGCTAATAGGTTTGAAATGTTGTTTCTTCTCAGCAGAATCGTGATGAGCATGCAGTGTGGTTGTGTAAGAAAGAAAGGGAAATTTTCGATTAGGGTTCCTTTTGTTTAATTAAAAGATTTTTTTATGTTTTATTCAGCAATTAATTGGGTTTGGGTTAATTGATATGACTAGAGAATAATTGATCTGGGTTAATTGACTCCCACTTAAAGAAGAAAATGTTTGGGCTAAAATCAATTTGAAAAGAAAAATAATTAGTTTGGATTAACTGATTTTAAAATAAAAAACAATAGAATATTTAGACTTCAATTAATGGGGAAACGAGGCCGAGGCAAATTAGGATTTATAATCCCCAACCCCAACTCGAATTCAAAATGGGGATGGGCTTCTATCCCCATCCCTGAACAAATTTTCCCGTTTTTATAAAATTGTTGCCTCATTCCCCGGCCCAAACCGGCTGGGTCCCTGCGAGTCCCTGGCCCATCGAAAAAAATTGCCAACCCTAAATGTTGAGGACTTTATTGATCCACTTTTGAAATAGAAAGTATTCCTCAATATATATAGTGAACAACTAACCCCAATTTCGGGTGAAATTATGTGGCCCCCTATAGCTCACAATGATGTACAACCACTTGAAATGAAGAGACAACCTGGTAAGCCTAAACTGGCTAGGAGAAGGGCTGTTGATAAGCCCCAACAAATGAAGAAAAGTTGTAGTATTAGGTGTACTGTGTGTAGTGAATGGGGCAATAATAGAAGAATATATGCCAAATCAAAAAGAAAAAAACATAAGCCATATTCAAAGACTCTATAGGTTTATGCGTTTTTACCCAAATTTAGCCTTTAATCTACTAAGAATATGATAAGCATTAAACCTTTTACAACTCAATACAAAGATAATTAGTATAAAAATAAGTGGGTAGCATACATGCTGATTTTTGGAGTTTAGATTATCCAACATTTGCTTTTTGGTGATATGAATCAGATAAAGCATCATCTTTGTAAGTTCAGCTACATTGTAATTTCTAATACTCAAATTATGCTTTCTGTCCATTTGTGAAACTTGTAAATTTCTTGTTTTTGTTAAGATGTAAGGTTTGTAAGCTTTGCTACCTATACATACTAAAGAGTTGCATAGAAAATGACCCTCCATTTTCTTTAATATAATGTTGGCTAGAATTTGGGTGCCTACAAAATCTATGTTATAATTTTTTTTTTCGTTGCTTGATTCTTGCAATTAGTGTTCCAAGTAGATTTTCATATTTTATTTTATTTCATGAATCAATTTCATAATATAAAGTCCAGTAGCTTAGCTTATAAACCACATAGACTTATTTGCTCATTCTAGTTACATACAAATAGATGAAAACCATGCACAACGTAATAATTATAAATGTTGGCAGCCAATCATGCGACTTCCCACATATACAATGCATTTTCTTCACCAGTGCATTTATCTCATCTGTTAGCATCTTCAGTTCATTTAACATATCATTTGTTGCATTTTTAGCATTTTCTTCATTCTTATCTCATATAAACAATGCACCATTATTGAAATCATTCTCCGAGGGACACCAAAATCTGAAATATGAGGATCCATCATACTTACAACAATAAAAATTTTTGTCGAGGTCGTCTCTTGATTCAGAAAGCTTCACTGTAGCTTTCTTATTGTATATGCACATCTTGTTCTTAAATCTAATCATGTTGCTATTAACTTCCTTTCTCCACTGCTTTTTTCCTATTTTACCTTTGTTTGAGCTTGATATTGAATATAAAGATGCCATTAATGGCAGACTTAATATGAATGCTGATGAGTGATTTATACAGTCTTTATATAGTTGTTGATGATTGATGAATGAGTCTTTGTTGAGGGTAGGTTCTTTTGTTGGCAAAAGATTGATTGAATAACCTTGTTGATTGTAATAACTTGGGTTTTATGTTGAAATAAATTTGCTTTCTAATGTTGAAGGACCAATAGTATTGATTGAGAAACACAAATGTGTAAGTCTAAATTGTGTGTGGCACAATATATATATATATATATATATATATATATATATATATATATATATATATGAAATGGCCGTTGTAATTGTAATATTATTTAAACATTTTTCTCCATTGTAAGCTTGAAATATATGTTGTTGATAGTGAGTCAGTAGTAGCAGCTTTTTGTTGAGTTAGGTTAAAGGTAAAATAGATATTTCATTGAAAAAGTAGAGATAATGGATGGAAAAGTTATTTGCTGTTAAGTCAGAGAGGTGATAGCTGTAAATTAATGGATTCTTTCCATCTAGCTGTGGTTTTTGTAAACCTTAGGGCAGGTATGTGAAAATTCCCCGTTTTAAAATCGCCGGAGTCAACTCAAAAACCCACCAAAAATCTCTGTACCCGCCTTGTCTGCGTCTCTTATCTTCAAAACCCAATTCTCACTCTGCAAAACCCAACTCTTCTCTTCGCAAAAATGACTTCACTTTCTCTCAGAACTAAATTTTCTCTAACTCCAAACAGTTGTCCTTTCTATTTTCACTCACCAATTAAGCTGGGAAGAATCAACTTCCCAAAGAGTGGAAAGATTAAAATTAAAGTAACATGCTCAGCCACTGATCAACCACGGCGGCGACAACAACAACAGCAAAAGTATTTGAAAAAGAAGAGAAGTGCAAGTGAAGCAGAGAAAGGGGTTGACCCAGTTGGGTTCCTCATGAAACTCGGCATTACACATAAAGCCTTTGCTCAATTTCTTCGAGAAAGGTAACATGTTTGGCGAAAATTTTGAAAAAGAACAAAACAAGAAATGAAAAAAAAAAATTTGGTAAGTGTAAATGGTATGTTGATTTGGTTGCTGATGAAGTGAGGGAAGAAGAAAGGGACGTGAAATGCAGTATAAAATGATTACAACTATATAGCTTCGTTTATTATAACTTTTTTTTTCTTTCTGTTGGTGGTTAATTTTTCTTTCTTATTCAATTTTGCAGGCACAAAGGGTTTAAAGACCTTAAAGATGAGATTTTAAAACGATTCTTCAATTTGATGGAGTTCTCCACCGGGTTAGTTTCTCAACCCAATTCCCTGGAGTTTGCTTCCTTTCCCCCGCCCCCGAACCCCACCACCCTGTAGTTTGCTTCTTTTTTTTTTTTATTTAATTCATATAGTATCGTCCTCCTTATGGATTCATGTTACTTGAGTTGTAGTTTTACTTAAGTAATATTATCCAATACTCTACTTCTAACTTGATATAGGATGTAAAGCTTAAATGTTAGAATGGTTGAGTGATTAACTTTGATCTATTTGTCGTGTTGGGAATGTGATAATTTTGCTCATTGTGTTGGACGTATTTTGATATGTTTTAACTTAATAAGGATTTGTGTTGGTAATATATTTTTTGTCTGGTTGGGATTTTGTTGGGTTGAATTTTGATAGTCCTTTTTTTACGGTAGATATGAGATAGTGGGTATGCATCGAAATGTGGAACATCGAGTGGATTTTATGGACTGGGCTCCAGGTATGACATATCATATCTCATTTAGGTTAAATTTTGTTTCTTTTGCACAGTTTTTGGCCAAGTTGGAAAATCCAGATTATCAAAATAATGATAATCGTTATGAATAATTTTAAATTTACTTTGTTTTAGCCAATATTTTCCAAATGCTGTTATGAATGCTGATTAAACTTCTAATATATGAACAGACAACATTGTCGTCTTAAATTTTGAATTATCCTGTGAGAAACCAACTTTTAGTTTATCAGAAATCCTCTGTGTTTTTGGTAGATCACAAGTTATTTAAATGTTTTGAATACAGGTGCTCGCTATTGTGCATTGGTTGGTGACTTTAATGGATGGTCACCAACGGAAAATTGTGCACGTGAAGGTCACTTTGGCCATGATGATTATGGGTATTGGTTTATCATTCTTGAAGATAAATTAAGGGAAGGAGAGAAACCGGATAAACTCTATTTTCAGCAGTATAACTATGTGGATGACTATGATAAAGGAGACAGTGGAGTTACCATTGAAGAGATTTTCAAGAAAGCAAATGATGAGTACTGGGAACCTGGAGAGGATCGATTTGTCAAAAACCGGTTTGAACTTCCAGCAAAATTATATGAGGAACTATTTGGGCCTAATGGTCCTCAAACATTAGAGGAATTGGGGGAAATACCAGATGCAGAAACAAGATATAAGGCATGGAAAGAACAGCATAAAGATGATCCACCAAGTAATCTACCTCCACTTGATATTATTGATAATGGAAAGGAATATGATTCCTTCACAATTGTGGATGATCCTCTTTGGCAAGAAAAATTCCGTTCCAAGTCACCTCCTATTCCATACTGGATAGAGACACGTAAAGGAAGGCAGGCATGGCTGAAGAAATACACTCCTGGAATTCCTCATGGGAGCAAATACAGGGCTTATTTCAACACTCCTGATGGGCCATTGGAACGCGTACCTGCTTGGGCTACTTATGTGCAACCGGGTAAATATGCTCTGCATCTATGAGAAGTCATTTCTTGCTTCAACATGTTAATTATGTTGAGGAACTGATCCTCTTGTTTTGTGTTTGTTTATTTGCATATGATTTTAACTGACACATTCAAGATAGTTTTGGTAAGTGGGTTTTTTTATAATCAATTAGAAACATGGAAAAACTCATGATTAATATAAACAGGCAAGCTACTTTTCAAAACTTTGCAGAGTCGTAATTCCCTAAATGCTACCCTCATGAACAAATTGCTGATTGGCATGGAAATTTTACCCAACCTTTCCTGAAATCAAAAGCTTGATTTTAATTCGAGAGTTTCCAGCAGGATAGGAATTCTGCCCCATGTTAGTTTTAACCACTTCTAGATTGTACTTGCCTGCCAGTTGCTTTGTGCCTGTCACTTGTCCTTTTCTTGAACATTGCTATCCCTTCCCTGCTTTTATTTTGTTTCTCTTTTGTTAATGATGTTCCTACTGCTTTACATACGACATATACCTGCAAGTTGCATTATGTTCACTTATTTGAATCCTGTTCATTATATTCAGATGCAGATGGAAAGCAAGCTTTTGCAATCCACTGGGAACCACCCCCTGAATTTGCATATAAATGGAGAAACACACGCCCCATAGTGCCAAGGTCCTTCCGTATATATGAATGCCATGTTGGAATAAGTGGATCAGAGCCAAAAATATCTTCATTCAATGAATTTATTGAGAAGGTTTCTTCATGAATGTTGCTTTATTTATGATGCCATACTGTAATATGGTAAACAGATTCATTGGGTTGCACTAAGGCTTTTCAATTTTAGGTCCTTCCCCATGTAAAAGAATCTGGATACAACGCAATCCAGTTAATTGGAGTTGTTGAGCACAAAGACTACTTTACTGTTGGTTACAGAGTAAGTTAAACTTGCTTCCTATGTTTTCAGTATTTACAGAGTAAGTTATTTTATGTTTGAAGTTCCCTGGATAGGAGCAATCTTCGTTTCAGTTAATATTTGTACATGTGATGTTCATAATTGGAAATGAAAAACTGAAAATTATTATTAAGTTATTCCAGTTGAAATCGATTGCTATTAGATTTCTAGTTTGTTTCTTTGTTATAATTTACTGTAATGTGTATTTTCAAGTTTTCTGCCATCTTTTAAGTGTTCCATTGAGGTTGTAATTTGATAAATGTTCATCCAATTGTCACTTTCAAATGATTTTGTAAATATTTTTTAGATAGTTCTATGAATGTTATCAAGCATTTCTTTGGTAATTCAGGTCACCAATTTGTACGCTGTCAGCAGCAGATATGGTACTCCTGACGACTTCAAGCGCTTGGTTGACGAAGCACATGGTTTGTTCTTCATCTGATTCAATTCATTTTGTATTCCAGTGATCTACCTTAGAAATCACCTTTACACTTTGCATGGCTGAGCAACTGCAACTTTATAACTTCTGTGATAGCCGTTTACTTACACATTCATATTGAAATTGCATTAGAGTCTCAAGAAAAGATTGTAAGGCATAATAGTTTGTAAGATATTGCCAAATTTGATAGAGTTTTTGTACCGTTGATTACCATTTTCATTTGACAGGACTTGGACTGCTGGTCTTCTTAGACATTGTCCATTCCTACTCAGCAGCAGACCAGATGGTTGGACTATCACTGTATGATGGATCAAATGACTGTTACTTCCATACTGGTAAAAACAGCTAGTACTACCAAAATATCTGCTCTAGTTGAAGTAGGGTATTATTTTGCTACCCTTATCACTTAATCAACTTTTGTGCAACATAACTCGTATTCTTTCAGGTAGTGATGTCATATTCTGCATATGTGATACTTGGTATCATGTACATCTAGCATTTCCTTTTCTGTTTTACTAAGATATTTACTTTGCCAAATTTTCCTACTGGAATAGGTAAACGAGGTTTTCACAAATATTGGGGAACCAGGATGTTCAAATATGGCGACATTGATGTGCTACAGTTTCTCCTTTCAAATTTGAATTGGTAGATGTTACTTCAATTCTTTTAAATTTCCAGATGTAACATTAGTGGAATATGTTATGCCATTTTTATTCTTCCAGTTATTGTCTAATTCAAGCTTTTCGTTAGTAGTCTAGTGGTAAGTGCTTGGGAAGTGGATTTGATTCCCTGCAGTGGCTTTGGTGTAGATTTTCCCTGATTGGGGCAAATTTCGCCAAATTGAGTGCAGCTTTCCATGGCCAGTGCCAAACTAGACTCAGTCAAGACTCCAGGCTTCGAGTAGATTTTTTATGTAATGTCTATAGATTGTACATGTAATTATGCAATATTCAACAAAAAGTTATTGTCTAATTCTGCATGCTCTCATACTATTAGATGCTGGTTGATCCTTTTTTCTTTGTGAAGGAAATGTGCACATTCACTTTGGGTAGGAGACATTGCTGATGCTTATGTGTTGATCTTTGAGCAGGTGGGTTGCAGAATATCAAATTGACGGTTTTCAATTCCATTCACTCTCATCAATGATATATACGCACAATGGTTTTGCTTCTTTTACAGGCGACCTAGATGAGTAAGGCATCTGTTGAAACACTTTTAATATCCTATTTTGTTATAACATTTAGTCTTTGTTTATTTTTTATGGTTTGGGAGCTCTTGTAAATTAATATTTAAAATAGGGTGAGAATCCCGTTGCTTATAAAATTGTTACCTTGTGTTCATTGTACCTCAAAATATGTAATGTCAGTGGATTTGATGCCAAGTTAATGAAGGGAGGAAAGAAATTGCAATACAGTTTTCAACATTTTGTCATGGATGCTACTTCTGAACCCTGTACTCAACTTCACAATTATTTTTGATAAGTTTGCTCTATAAATTCTTCGCTACAATTAGTTCAATGCTCATTTTAACATGAATTCTTCTTCTTGAAGGTATTGCAATCAATATGTTGACAAGGATGCATTATTATATCTCATGTTGGCAAATGAGATACTGCATACTCTTCATCCCAATATTATAACAATTGCTGAAGATGTAAGTATTATGGTTTATGTGCTTCTATCCATATTTGAAACTCAGGCATTTTCTACTGTACTTTCAAACTTCTTATTTTGGTTAGTAGAGTGGCTAACAAACACTAAGTCCATTTCAAGTGCCCTCTTCTTTTCCAGGCAACATATTATCCCGGACTGTGTGAACCAACTTCTCAAGGTGGTCTGGGATTTGACTATTTTGTTAATCTGTCTGCATCAGAGATGTGGTTGTCTTTTCTTGAGAATGTTCCTGACCATGAATGGAGTATGAGTAAGGTTTGTTTCCTTGTTATCATAGGATTTCTCAACATTGCATTATATTTTGTTGTTCCCTTGTGAATTTACTGTACAGTCATTTTTTTTTCTTAAGTTTCGAAATTTATTGTACTTAGTTCTGTTTTACAGATTGTCAGCACATTAGTGGGCAATGGACAATATTCAAATAATATGCTTATGTATGCTGAGAATCATAATCAAGTAATCGCTTACTTTAGTCTCTTGTTTCACATCCAAGGTTTTATTTTGAAATTATCACAAAAAGGTTTCTGTAGATTTTAGTTTACATTTGTTTGGATGATGACTACAACCTGCTTTTATGATCCTGCATGCTAGTCCATATCTGGAGGGCGATCATTTGCGGAGATATTGTTTGGTGATATCTCAGAGCATTCTCCCGACTCAAATAATTTGTTGATTAGAGGGTGCTCACTTCACAAAGTATGCCCTACTCTCATCTTTCATTCTTTCACTCTGTGTACAGATCTTTTAGCCCTTTTCTAAATATAATGTTCTCTCAATGTCACATGTGCCACTTCTTTAAACTGCTTCAATTTGTTTCAATAGCTTGAGAAAGTAGAACTCTTTTGGCATAGCATGAAATGCTGCTACAGTCAATGTAATACTTTGTATAAACTTTTGATGTCCAGTTTATATGATTATGCTTTTGTTTGCTATATATATTTTTAATTAGTTGTATTTTGTCTTGAGACAGATGATCAGATTGGTTACATTTACTATGGGTGGTCGTGCTTATCTCAACTTCATGGGCAATGAATTTGGCCACCCAAAGGTGAGGTTACCTTGTATATTATTGTTTAATTCGTCGAATATCTTTAGTTCTTTTTTGTGATTAATGATTTTTCATGAACCAGAGGGTTGAATTCCCAATTCCAAGCAACAACTTCTCATTTTCTCTTGCAAACCGACGCTGGGATTTGCTCACAAATGAACTACATTCCAACTTATATTCCTTTGATAAGGTATCAGTTAACTTAATATTACAGCCTTAATTGCAGTGTACATTAAATGATAAGACCTTATGGTGTCTCTTCTATTGGAATTGACTTCAATGTTGTGCCAGATTCCGAAAAATAGCCATTTGGTGCCTATGTTAGTTATATTGTACACAGCACTTGTTTCTATTTAGGAACGCTTTCTACGTTTGCTCATGAACTTATTTATTTTTGGGTTGTTGAGCAAGATAGACTTCAATGGTAGTGGTACTAATTCACAACACTTTATCCTCTTTTCTAGGAACTGATGAAATTGGATGAAAATGAAAGGGTGCTTTTCAGAGGTTTGCCAAACATTCACCATGTAAATGACACCAAGATGGTACGGGAAAACTCTCCTTTCTTATCACTCTTATCATTGTTCTCCTTGATGCATCTTTAGTTGAATCAACAAAATCATCGCCTTTCACCAACTTTTAGAGGATCTGCTTGCATCGGTGAATGGATGCCTGTATGTTTATGTGAAAGAATGTGGTATGAATTTTTTACTGGGGCTGGGGTAGACAACAATATATTGCATGGACATATAGAGGTTGTAACCATATCAGTATATTACAAGTTAGTAATACATTAACCTTACTACAAGTTCGATATTGTAGGGCTTAAGCCTTAGGTATTTTGATGGTTGGATTGTGTTTTATAGATAATTTAACCTTTGACACACTCTCTCTAAAACATTGAATGGAGATTTCTTAATTAAGTATTTTGCTTGAGTTATTGATGTGGATTGTTGTAGTATTGTTCATAGTGCATTATTACATCACTTGTCACTTTCTGTTACAACTTTATAGGTGGTTTATGTACTAACATTTTTTTTAATATTTTCGTTTTTGGTGGATGGCAAACCTCGTAATTTTGTTACTAATTTCAGCGAGCTCTTGCTGTTTGCAGGTAATATCTTATATGAGAGGTCCTCTTCTCTTCATATTCAACTTTCATCCAACAGATTCGTATGTAAACTACTCTGTGGGTGTGGAAGAAGCCGGAGAGTATCAAGTAAGCAGTAGTTAAATCCTAATTTTAATAACTCAAGTCATGTATAGAATTTCACTTCTTACAATACATTTGATCTCTTCACTATTATTATTAAATAATCACAGGGGATAACATATGTACCTTCCGAAAATAGAAATTACAGTTGTTTTTATGCAAGTGTATTGTACAAGTAAAGCTGTCATTTGCTGTGGAAAAACTGTTAGGCATATTATAATGAACAATACATTTCTTTTCTAGGTTTCTGTGATCATTTGCCGCATTTAGTCATCTGATAGTGCAATTAGAGATTTTTTTTTTTTTTTTGGCAATGGCACAGATTATACTAAATACAGATGAATTCAAGTATGGAGGTCAAGGGCTTATCAATGAGCACCAATATCTTCAAAGAACGATTAGCAAAAGGTAGAAATTAACAACTTCTTGAAGTTATTCTCATCTTTCTTCTCGTTTTTTCTGTATTAATTTAACACCTAATATTTGCAGAGTTGATGGCTTGCGAAACTGCATAGAGGTGCCTCTGCCTAGTAGGACTGCCCAGGTTGGTAGATTTGCTGCAATATTTTGTTTTATCCACGTGTATAGTTTAAACATTGTTGATGATGCTGGAGTCCACATAGAGCCAAGTAGAAAGACCAAAATTTACTGCTAGCAAGAACTAATTTTACCAAGTGTTCTTTTTCTTCAACATATCTCACATGGATGAGTGACAGGGAGTTACTCTTTTCCATGTTTGCAGGTCTACAAATTAAGCCGGATCTTAAGAATCTGAGTCATTTGCATTCTGAATGACACTTTCATCCAGAATTCCTCAAAGAAGACTATTTTGGTTGGTTGTTCATTATTATGACATCATTGTTAAATCACTTCCACGAAGTACTGTCCCTTAGATGGTGGGTTCCATATTTGAGAATCCAAATTCGCTAATGAGAAGGGGATAACTACGTTTGCCAACACACCAATACCTTGGTGCCATTCCGTCTGCAGATAGATACCTGCTGTGAATGGCAGACTAACCTCGTCTCAGAAGCCTCATCACGCTGAATACGTTACATTGACCTTCTCTGCGTCAGGAAACATGGTGAATCCATTGGTGATGGTAATTGAAGAAAAGGTCTCTTCTGAACAACTTATTAGATACCAAATTGTCTGGCTATCATGTAAATAGAGATGCTAACAAACGCAATACAACATTCCTACAGATGCTTTACTAGTTTATATTGGAATGGAAATTTTGTTGTTACCAACTCTATAAAACTAATACCGATTTTTATGTTTCAATCCTCTCTCTGCCTTTATTGTGATTTTGTTGATTTGGAGTCAACAAGTTGTTTTCTTCTTTAGATATTAATATGATGGTAAAGACGATCTCACTGCAGATTTTATCATTTCAACCAATTAGCACCACAATGATTTTGAGTATTATTATTTTCAATCTTTTTCTTTTCCTATTTGTAGATTTTGACAGTAAATAAAAATTTATTGGTTATGTTTAATGTATACTCGTACGTAGTCCATAAGGTAGCGAGTGGTAATTCAAAAAAATAAATATAATATTTGTACGTTTTAATTAGATTATTTAAAATGAAAAGATAAAAAAATTAGTGTAAATAATTTTCACATGAATACCCTTCTATTTGATAGTATTCCTCAAAAGCTAACAGATTGATAATTAGTTTGCCGAAAGGTCCATGATCATGAGTAGAAAACAGAAGATGGAGCTCTGGCTTTGTAAAATCTAGAACAGTAACGGCAACGTCTGTTAAGCAACAAGTGTCTCTCCACCCACGCGCATGTAAAGCACGTGGCACCAACTCTCCAGAACTCGAAACTAATAAAACGCAAAACGAAATCAGTCTCTAGTCTCTCTTCGTCCGTCTCAATTGTGAAGAATAAAGAAACATTGTACAAAGCGCGAGAAGCTGAGAAAGAATGGCGAATCTACCCCAGTCGCTGTCGATGAACCCGCCGTTTGGTGGTGGGCCCAGCGCGTCGAGCCAAAGCGCGGTCGGCGGAGCTGGAGCTAACAAAGACCGCAACAAAATGGCGTCAGCGGAGAATTTGGTGCTCGAACTAAGCAATCCTGAATTGAGAGAAAACGCTCTTCTCGAGCTATCCAAGGTAATTTTCTCGTCGCCTCTTTTACATATATTTCGAACCATAGAGCCTCAATTTTGTTATTATTGACATAATCGTGTTACTTGCTTGGCTATAAAGACTAGGGTTTTGATTAAAGTTTAAATTTGCTATTTTGATGCATGTGCGCAATTATTGGAATTTAACTAGTCGTATTTTATGTGAAAATGTGAAAAATTAGATGGATTGGGGAGATAGAATTTCGTTTGTGCAATGACTGGGCAATAATTGATATATCTGTAATACATGTTGCCGATGCTCCTTTTATTATGTGGTTTATTCAGTTTAGCTGTTTGACATTTGTGTGCTGTAATTATAAACTAGTGTCCGCCTTTGGTTTCATTTTTTAGAACAAGGAATTATTTCAAGATTTGGCTCCTTACGTCTGGAATTCTTTTGGTACTATAGCTGCACTCATACAGGTATGCCTAATAAACTTGTGTTTTGTTTTTGTTTTTATTTTTTAGAAGAGAGAATTATTTCAAGATTTGGCTCCCTTGTTGTGGAATTCTTTTGGTACTATTGCTGCATTATTACAGGTATGCTCTTTATTGTTAGTATTTTGTTATTGTGTTCTTTCCCCAACCCCATGTTGTCATGGTTTTATGTAGCTCCTTTTGTAACATATTGGAATGTACAAGGGGATGTCCTATGTTTCCTTTATTTTCCCCACCTTTATTGGTTAATTGAAAAGCTTCTGGCTTTCTTCACAATGTGTCATGATTATACCATCTTCTGTCGAGCTATGGATTACTTCTATAATGAAAGAGCAAGTATAAAGCAGCTGGAGAAATAGGTATGAGGAAAATAGTGACTTAGAAGCTTTTATGAGGGAAAACCAAAATTCGTTCGACTTTAAATTGACATGTCAGCAAGATCTCTGTTAGTTTCTTTACAATTGTATGCAGCTGTCGTACTGGATTTATGGTCATGTGTGTTATTGTGTTGTGTCCATCATGTTGAATTCACCTGCTTCATTGGTGATTATGTTTGCAGGAGATAGTCTCAATATACCCTGTTTTATCACCTCCAAACCTAACTCCTGCTCAATCAAACCGAGTTTGCAATGCTCTTGCCCTTCTTCAGGTTAGTTGTGTTCCTATTAATTTATTGATTCATCCTGAAGTTATAGCTGTTACACATCAACAATTGGAAGGATGTTCTCTACCTTTTATTTATTGACGGGTTGACATATGATTTTGAAGCACTTCAGGCTCTACTTAGTTTAAGGAAGTCCTTTGCCTTAGCATGTTTAATGCTTTTAGTTCTTGCTTCAAATGTTGTATTGAAATTAGTTGCTCCAATTGCTGTGTATACCTGTATTTATCAGTTTGGAGGCATTACTAATCCTTCACGATCTTTTATTACAGTGTGTTGCCTCCCATCCGGATACAAGGATGCTATTTCTGAATGGTAATATTCCTAAGCTTGTTGACATACTTTTATTAGCTGGAGATATGTTCTTGCCCTGATTGGTTAATATGTGAAAGAGAGAATTTTCTTACTGCAAGAATTTTCTTTCCAATAAAAAAAATAATGATTTGGTTGTGTTGTGGCTGTTCTTGTACATTTGAATTGAATCCGAAAGGTATTATGTGTGTGGGGTATCAGCGTCATGATCCCTAAATCAAGACTTTTCCAGTAGGATAGATATCAATATTTCTTCGGTGCAATGGCCAAGTTATGAAAATGAGGCTGTCACCCTCTCATCCCTTAAAAAAAACCCTAATCATGAGACGTAGAATTTGGTCACAGGTATGGGAATCAAATGACTATTATTAAAATCAAGGTGCAAGAAAGATGGTTCAAATGGTCAGAAACATTTAATCAACTGCTGTGTCAATTGATTATAATTGGTTCTAGTGGAAAGATTGTCCCTCTGTTTCATAAAATCTTTTTGGTTATTATTTATTTATATATTTATTGTGTGTGCAAAGGCTAAAGGTTCAAGTTTATGCTAGTTTCCTTGCTTTATTCATCAGATATTCTTTTTTCCATTCAAGATTCTATGTGTTTTATAGGAGATGGTTGTTTGAGGAAATGCATAATTTCTTTTATTTTTTAAACAATGGACAATTCTCTCAGCTGTTTATTTTTCCTTTCAGCTCATATCCCTCTATATCTGTACCCTTTCCTAAATACAACAAGCAAGACAAGGCCCTTTGAGTACTTGAGGCTTACAAGCTTAGGTGTTATCGGTGCCTTGGTGAAGGTATTTACTCCTCACTTGCTTCAATTCACATATATTCTTGCACCACTTCATCTGATAGGTCTTTTTCTTTGTAATGGTTACACTGTTGTTCATAGATCTTGTTATTTGTGCGTTCCAAGAATTTAAGATCATATTCTTATCTGTTTCCAATTGCAGGTTGATGACACAGAAGTTATTAGCTTCCTTCTTTCTACAGAAATAATACCACTCTGCCTGCGAACCATGGAAATGGGCAGTGAGTTGTCAAAAACAGTTGAGTTTGCTGGTTCTAATATTCTTTTTGGCCTTATCTATATGTTGAATTTCTATTTTCTCTGTTTGACATGCTATGCCATCTGAAAAGACATTACTTCTTTTGTAAAAGTTAATTCAATTCCTTCTGAAGGTACTTTTTACCATTTTTTCTTTTACATATTTACACGGTGGAATTGGTAAAGTAGGAGTAGTGAAAATGTATGCATAGACACAGTTATTTCACTGACATTTGTCTGTCTAAATGGGAAAAGGGGTGTATTCTAATACTTGGATCTGATTTAAGGTTCATCAATGCCGGACTGAAGCTTTTGTTTTGGCAGGTTGCCACATTTATAGTTCAGAAAATCTTGTTGGATGATGTGGGCTTGGATTATATTTGTACTACAGCAGAGAGGTTTTTTGCAGTAGGGCGGGTTTTGGGGAACATGGTCGCAGCACTTACTGAGCAACCTTCTTCGCGGCTATTAAAACATATTATTCGATGTTATCTCCGACTGTCAGACAATCCAAGGTTGGATAAGATTAACGGATTTCTATATAGAAATGTCAGCTGTTAAATATAATCTTCTATCCCCCCACCCATCTTTCCTATTCTTGTACATAATTTCTGGTTCAGGCTCTTATTACACACATCATTTGACCTTTATGCTGCAGGGCTTGTGATGCATTAAGAAGTTGCCTCCCAGACATGTTAAGAGATGCCACCTTCAGTAGTTGTCTTCGTGTAAGTGCTAACTGCTAACCTTTTTTTTAATTATGTTATCGAGAAAGTGCCCCATGGAGATGGGTAACGATTACCCTGTTCCGTTATCTGTAAATGAGCTTCAGTGATGTTTGAGGGGTTTGGAGTCCATCTTGCCTGCCCTGCAGTGCATTGGTCAACTTATGTTATTAATTTTGCTCCGTTATGACTAGCTTTGGTATAAACAAATAAAGTTATGACCTGATTTGAAATTTTACTTGCTCTTTTGCCCAATGAACCACTGACTTTAAAACTTTAGTATCTTTTTCTTAATTGTGGAAGGTTGGGAGTAACTTGGAATGGAAATGGATCCAAATCTGTTGCTTTTCTCTTTTGCACGCTTCCATTTGGTCTTGTCAATGTTCGACTTCATGCTTTTTTATCAATGCTTGCAGGAAGATCCAACCACAAGGAGGTGGCTTCAACAATTGCTTCATAATGTTGGTGTCAATCGAGTTCCAACACTTCAGGCTGGAGCAGGATTTGATCATATGCTGGTGAGCTGAAATGGAACAACGCAATATTTCAATCCATCGATGGCCATTGTTTGTTGCATTGCTGGTCCAAAATGGGCATCACAGACAACAGGGTCGTTTTATTTATCCAATTGACCTTCTTGTTTATGTCAGTTACCTTAGTTTAGTTTCTGTAATTAATGATCTCCTTTTTATTAAAAGGAAATTGGGTGTGAGGGAGAAGCCAGCAGGGTGAAAAAAAAAAAAGGAAAATAGGTCTGATTATGGGCATGTTAGCCAAATGATGCAGCCTCATAATCTTGTTTTCATTTGTAAGAGAGTAGTATGATCAAGTTATTTGTTTGACTTATAAATAATCGATCTTCTTGTTCTGTATTGGATTACCGTTGCAAGTAACTGATATAATCCGTTTCCTATAGAAAATTTTTAATCCGGACGAGAATCTTGAGAAGTCAAATAAATTGTTGAATTCACTCCCTACTGTCGAACATTTAACGAAACATAAGAGACATTGGATCTTGGATGG
Organism: Melia azedarach; assembly: GCA_028052125.1. Classification (NCBI taxonomy): domain Eukaryota; kingdom Viridiplantae; phylum Streptophyta; class Magnoliopsida; order Sapindales; family Meliaceae; genus Melia; species Melia azedarach. The sequence continues at coordinate 11,248,114 of CM051395.1, forward strand.
TTATATCCATTGTTTTAATAGACATTATGTTTTTGATAAATTTTCATAGTTCGAAAAAATTTCATCCGACTAATGATGTTTCGGAGTAGAGGGAACATTGTTGGAAGTGAATGAAGCCGTGAGCATTACAGGTGTGGATGTTGACAAGTGATTCGACGTGCGGAGGACATCGTGTTATATCTTTAATTTTTGTAAAACCAGTAAATATCTCTCGCATAGATACCCTCAATTGTTTAGAAAATAAACTTCACCAATTATTAGGATATTATTATTCTCAACCCTTAAATTTATATAAAATAATAAAATAAGATATAATTTTTTTATAATTAATAATTTAATCTTTGTTATTCTTAATATATTAAGAACAAAATTTTAAATTAAAAAATTTATTTTATTTTATTATTTTAATAAATTTTAAAAATATAAATATAATTTATTTAAATTAAATTATTAATAATAAATTTAGTCAAATTTATACGTTAAAATATTACTAATCCGCTATTTTTTTAAGCCAACCAATTAGTTTTAATAATTTCAAAGATATTTATTAAAATATCAATTCATTATTGTAATAATTCTTATAACCTATATAATACTAGTTAGTTAAAATAATTATTGTTGAACCTCTATCTAAAAATAAATTATCATAATAATTTATTTATTTTGTAACATATGAACAATAAAATTTTATTAATATAACTCAATTTATTTATTTTTTAATATGTTTACAATACAACATTAATTATATATTAGAAATTAAAAAAATAAAGTATAAATAAAATATAATTTTTTAATTATATTATAATTTAAATAAAATATATTTATAAAATAAAATAACAAAAATAATATATACTATAAACTAATTAAATTTATAATATATTAATAGATATTGTATTAACAATATTTTATAAAATAATGTTATTATTAATTTTATTATTGTAATTTATTAAATTTTAGAGGTTTAATAGTTATTTTTCTAAATTATCGTTATTATTATTGTACAAAATAATAATCATTATTGAGATTTTAATAAATAGTTATGAAATCATTAAAATTAATTAATTTAATAGGTCAAATTTTAAAAATTTATGTGTTTTTCCTAATTTTATATAATAAGTTACTCACCAAAGAGAAGTTGTACTTAACATGTACGATCATTGCAATCAATACTTTGAATATTTAAAGAGGTTATTGGAATTTATTCAATTAAATCTCACAAATTTATTTTTTGTATCTTTAATTTACTCTTAATTATTATCGACAAATATTAATAAAAATTTTCACTTTGTCTCAAACGTTAACTTACACTCTTATTTTAAATAACAAAAAAGTAAAATTATAATTGTATAATTTTAAATTAATAAAAAAAAATTCTTTTTTCTTCTCCTCCCTCTCTTTTTTTTTCTTTTCTTCTTCCTTTTGTGTTTTTTCTTTTTTTTTTTTTCAATTCGTCGTGGCTGCCAAAGGTTGCTTGTACGGCAGCCATGAATGGCTCTCACAAGTAGCCATTGTCACTAAAAGGAAGAAGAAGAAAATTTAAAAAAAAATAAAATAAAATAATTTTGAATTTACTTATGGTAAAATCGTGAAGTAATGACTTTTATTAAAATTGATGAGGAGTTGATATTTGTTAATAATAATTGAGATAAATTGAAAATTGCTCTTTTTTTTTAATTTGTAATAAAAAATATAAAAAGTTTCTTAAAAAATTAATATAACAAAATAGCTAATGACAAATTATTTTCATCTTCATAATAATAAATAATCGATCGATTAATTTATCTAGTTTTTCAATCTAAGATTAAAAAAAAATATGAATAATAATAGATATTTAAAATTTTGTCGCATACCACGTGATTCAAAATGAAAATTTGGAATAAAATTTCGAAAATATAGTATTACTATCAAATTAAAATTATCTGAATATTCTAAATTATATCTAATTTAATATTAATGAAGTAAGTGATAAGATGGCACGATAAGTTTCCTGCAGGCTCAATTACTGTAGCAATTTTATTTTTTGTGAAAGAGCTACACTCTATCAGTGTATCATAAATTCAACTTCTTTGTAAAAATGAAGAACTTTTTTTCTGGTGATTTTTCTTGTTGAAGTGTAACAATAACTACAGACAAATAAAAAAATAGCTTGTGAAAATACATTTTTTACTTGTTAAATACTGCATCGAATATCAAACATTGTTTGAAATAAATTTTTAAGACTAAATCTAATGTATTATTAATACTCATTAAAATTTTGTGAATTAATAATTTCAAAAAGCGTTGATTTTATCCACTCCATAAAAATAAAGACCTTATTCAAAGGAGTGCAATAATGATTATAGAAAATAATCTAATACAGCTTATAAATTTTTTTTTTCTCGTTAACACTACATTGAGTGTCACACCTTATTTAAAATAAAATTTTAAGACTACATTAATTATACTTATTAAAATTTCATGAATTTAGTAATTTTAAAAAAATAGCGATTTTATAGTGGAGATCTTCTCCAATAAAGTGTGACAATAGCTAATACACCGAAATCTAATTTAACTCATAAAAAAATTATCCTTTATTCTAACTCGACTTGGCCTAACCATATTCTTCTAAAAAAGTTATAGAGATAGTAAAATCTCACTTTTATATGATCATAATATTAATAAAAAGAAGAATAAATTAAAGATACTTGACTCAAAAAAGTCAGAGAGATAGCAAAAATTCACTTCCACATGATCACAATATTGATAAAAAGAAGAATAAACAAAAGCTACATGGCAACATAAAGAAGAGTCAATAATTGTTGACTAAGTTATAGTGGACAATAAAATTCTAAATGAGGGAATACTATCAAACCTCACTCTTTACTATAAATAATTATTTAAAAATAAATAAATAATATTATTCAATTAAAAAAAGTATAAAAAAACCAACGACAAACTTTTTAAAACTCTTATTTTATAATGTGCTTAGAAAATTACCTTAATAAGAAAATTATAAAAATTGATTTGACATAAACATTAAAAATATTTTGTCCAAAAATCACCACCTTTGATTTTATTTATTTTTTTGTTTTGCACATAAATTGAATGAAAATGAGAGATTGTGTCTATGTTAACGGTAAAAAAATGAGTGTTATTGATGTGCAGATTTTGTGAATCCCGCACATACACAAAAAGATAGAATAGATGCACTCAAAGCAGCCAAATGGCTCGAGTCAGGCTTACACTTACGAGCCGAGCCTACAATTTTAAACCACTAAAAACCACCTTGAGCTTCACCGTCCAAACACTCACACAATGCCCACGTTTTCCTACTGTCCCAACTTAATGCCTTTGACCACCTCCCAACTCCAAACTTATTTCCAATGACTTCGAAATTTTTCGAGACCGCTCAAGCGACAATACACTTACTGTTCGCTTCTCAAATAACTACCAAGCCCACCTCCATTCACACCCAAATGCTTCCAACCCACAAACTTCACCAGGTTAGTTCGTATCTTCTTACTTGCACGCATTTCTCCGGTAACAGCGCCAAAAACTTGATCACGACTATGCTAACCACAAGTGTACGGGTCGTATCAAATAATAAAGTGATAAAAAAAGATATCGTCTTACGAGGATTGATATTCAAATTAACTACTAAGTACTATAGTTTGAAAGGCCAATTTTATCTAAGCAAACTAAATTGATTAATTGTAATAGAAAATAAACTAAAACACAAATATTAACTAATGTGGAATAGAAATTGAGTTTAAGAAGATGAAAGATGCAAGGATAAATTACCTAAGGTTTTGATTTTACTTATCAATCACGTGTTTCTCCTAATTGGCCATTATTAATGCGTTTTGGTCTAATTTCCTAATCACAAGATTTAAGTCAACCTTAACACCTCTCCCGAGCGTAAGTTAAGGTTTTACGCATAACGAGTCAAGTTGATATCTATATCTAATTCAAATAATTATACGTTCATTAAGCATTACTTGTTATTTAATACTTAGAACCCAATTCACCTCCCGGTTTATTAAAATCCTAATCGTTAATTTAATTATCTAGATGTCGATTACCTCCCGATCTCACAATTATCTAGATTGTGTTTACTTAATCTGACAAACAAATTAATCTTTCCCAAGACTTAATTCATCCATTCCCAATTTAACCAATTCATTAATTAATTAACAAATTAGAACATTAAGCAAGATAAATACAAGTGAATCAAACCATAACAACATTAATAATATGTCAATTAATTAAAACATAGTTTAGACAAAATCCATCAAGACCCTAGATTAGGAAAACTAGCCAACCATCACAAATAACAACATAACAATCAACATGTATTCCATAATCATAAGTTCAACAATTAAAGTTAAAATGAAATACAAAATGAGAGTTTAAGAGTTTAGGAAAACTAAACTAGAGATCCAAGCTTCAATGATCCTCCTTCAAGTCCTCTTCCAAGGGCTCTAACTTGAATCACTTCACTTCTCTCTCTAAGATCTTCACTTGTTCTTCCTCTTTCTCACTCAAAAACCTCTCAATTTCTATTCTAGGTTGCCTTCTCTTTAGTGGCTATCATCTTAAAAACATATAAACCTAAAAGATACCCAAATCAGGCCATTGGGTGATGATCTCATAGCCAAAATTCGTCCAAACACATTCAGAGGGCGTTAGAGTGCCCAAAATTCGCGCTGGGGCACTATAGGACAGAATGGGTGGCGCGGTCGCGCACCTCCATGGCGCTACCTTGCCATTCTCGTGTCCAAAAATCATATTAGAGCGTGGGCATGGCACGGTCGTACCATCCCCTCCAGCTTTGATTTCCTTGCAATTTGGTCTCTTTAGCTTTGTGTTTTAGTCCCTGTTTCTTTTGTAACTTTTCCGACATTATTTTCTCGAGCCAATTTCATCTTCAATGCCCGTTTATTATCTTTTCTATGCAAAACATTAAAATTCATCAAATATTAACTAAACTTTAAGATTTACAAAATAATTTAAGTCTCGAAATACCCGATAAATGCATATTCTACGCATTTATCAAATAGAGCAGGGCTCATACAGGAGTTGCATTTTTTATTACCCCTCTCCGATGCTTAAGTTAGCCTCGGTCAGAGAGGAAAATGATGAGGGCTTAGGTATATCCCTCTAAATGAAGAAAACCAAAGATATGCCAAGGTGGTGAGGTAGGAACATAGGGAATGAGGTCTATGCTAAGTCATTAGTCAAGTAAATAAAGTTGCAAAAGGATGAGAAGTGAGATTTTTTTTGGGTTTTCTGTGTGTTCATAGAGTTGTTGGCTATGGAAGTTGTATATATGATAATGGGAGAAGAAAGAGAAAGTCCTTCTTGGAAAGAGAGCTCCTTCTTTCGTAGGAATATTGTAGCTAATAACTTGTCTTGTGTGAAAATGAGAAAAATACATTTTTTATATGAAACAAAAAAATGTTCATACTTGATTGGATGACTTATTTTGCCTTAATTTTAGGGTTTTTACCTCTTTATGTGCCCCTCTCCCATTGGGTCTTAGTGGCCTAGCTCAAATGTCACGTGACAAGCTAGGATTTGTAAGCTTTTCTTTATCCAAACTCAATGAACATGTGTCAACTCTTTATTGGCTATGGAGATTGTTCTGTACCTTGGTGAACAAGTGACATGACCTCATTCGCCCAACTGCTATATAATCCCCCACCTAAACTCTGTACATTGTCTGCATAGTGCTTGCCTGGATGCTAGTAAGACAAGGGGCTGTCTCCTACTTTTAAAATGGTCCCCGTAAAATATTTTCTTATGCACTGTGCTACTTTATGGTGTTTTTAAGAGAGCAAAAAGGTGGGCTCTCATGCACCTAGGTGCTTAGGTAACTAGGCATCCCACCTAGCTGGGTAGTTGGGTATCCCACCTCCCTTGCTTAGGAGGGCGAAACTCTTACTTACTAGAGGCGGATATAGTTGTTCCAAGGAACAATGGAGAATTTGAGTTATTTTTCTTGTCTATTTATGCGTGCTATAATATATAACCACATTTTTTTTACATATGCCACGTTATATGGTCATATGAGCATTTTTCCATATGTCACAGTATATGGTCACAGTATATGGTCACATAGGTATTTCTATATGAGCCACGGTATACGATCACGTGGGCACTCTCACCCGTGCCACAATATATAGTCATGTGGGACAATATCAACAAATGGAGAATACGTTGCCAATACATAGCAGGGAACCAAGGCTAGTGTAAGTTATATCTAGTCGCTCGAGTGGCAAATATTTTAGTGATACTTAGCGAGAAGCTCAACTCACAATAGGTCTTATCTAACCGCAACAAAGGGGTATTATCAATTTCCTCCCCTGAGGTATCTCATATTATCATGTATATGTTCAAGATTTGATAAATAGGCAAACACCTCCCTTGTAATGTTGACAACTTTACAAAATCAAGGAAAATTAACATATAGCCCCCTGAGAAAAGAACAGATACCTCTCTAAAAGTTTGAAAACGACAGATACTCCCTAACTCTATTGATAAGTGACACTTACCCCCTGATGTTAGTTGATTGTTTGTTAACCGGTTAGTTTATTATCACTTATATTCTTAAATGTTTATAAAATAACAATATAATATATATTTTATTTAAATATAATAATTTAGTCTATATTTTAATATTTTTAATAATAACTATTTTTAATCTTAACAATTTAGTCGCTATATAATATTTTTTACAATATACTCAAAACTAAATAATTTTTTTTAATTTATTATTTTAATAATAAAATCAAATATACAATTATTAAAAAAATTCAAATAATGAGTTAAATCACACTCATATATTAAAATATTTTTAATTTTTTCTTTTATTTTTATAGTAATAATTTGATATTTAACTATTAAAAAACTTTAATTGAAATATCTTTTAATATTTTATTTTTACATGTAACATATTTATCTAAAATAAATTTAAACTCATTATATATATTTAAAATATATGAAGATTTAAATCAAAAAATATAAATAATAAATATATGTTATAATATATTTATATACTATAGATAAAAATAATTAAAAAGAAACCATCCTCATTTATCTAAATATGTTAAATTAAAAACTTGATTATTTTTATCTATAGTATATAAATATATTATAACATATATTTATTATTTATATTTTTTGATTTAAATCTTCATATATTTTAAATATATATAATGAGTTTAAATTTATTTTAGATAAATATGTTACATGTAAAAATAAAATATTAAAAGATGTTTCAATTAAAAATTTTTAATAGTTAAATATCAAATTATTACTATAAAAATAAAAGAAAAAATTAAAAATATTTTAATATATGAGTGTGATTTAACTCATTATTTGAATTTTTTTAATAATTGTATATTTGATTTTATTATTAAAATAATAAATTAAAAAAATTATTTAGTTTTGAGTATATTGTAAAAAATATTATATAGGGATTAAATTGTTAAGATTAAAAATAGTTATTATAAAAAATATTAAAATATAGACTAAATTATTATATTTAAATAAAATATATATTATATTGTTATTTTATAAACATTTAAGAATACAAGTGATAATAAACTAACCGGTTAACAAACAATCAACTAACATCAGGAGGTAAGTGTCACTTATCAATAGAGTTTGGGTATCTATCGTTTTCAAACTTTTATGGGGGTATCTGTTCTTTTCTTAGGGGGTATATGTTAATTTTCCTTGATTTTGTAAAGTTATCAACGGTACAAGAGAGGTGTTTGCCTATTTATCAAATCTTGAACATATACATAATAATATGAAATACCTCAGGGGAGGAAATTGATAATACCCCCCGCAACAAATATGAGTTGTATCACGTCCTGTCTTAAAGTGGATGCGAGGTGAGTTATTTCGTAGTGCACTGATTCGAACTTTTGTGAACTTACTTTTCGCCATATATTCAGTTGTATTTTCTCCCATAATAAATGTTAACAACTATTATAAATAATAAATAATATAATATAGCTCGTAAACATAAATTTTTTAGTTGTTAAATGACATATCTTATGCCACACATTAAAATTTAAAACTAATAAAAAAATTCTATTTATTGAGTATCACATGTTACACATCAATATTTGAAATAAACTAAATTTTGAGATTAAATTTAAAGCATTAATAGTCTTCATTAAGATTTCATAAAACCTAAAATTCATAATTACGGCGACCACGCGATTATATATATATGATGTGAGAAATTTACATCATTATCTTACAAAACATCCTCGGAAATTTTCCGTATGTTTTCTGACTTTAAAAACCGACTTCGGACTTCTGTCCCAACCTCCCTCGCGTTTAACACGCGCCGACTTTCCTACTTAAGAAGCAACTCAAACGCAAATCCCTCTTAAGTCTTAATACTCTCAAACCCAGAGTTTTTATTTCACTGACTTTGCTTAGATTCTCTCAACATCGATGAACCCGGAATTCGCCGATATCTTCACCCTTCCACGCGCCACCTTCACCGATTACCCGCAGGTGACACTATCATCACTTCCGTCTTCGGACATGGAAGAGGCTGTTTTCTACGTGGAGAACATCTTAAACTACAGTTTCAAAAACAAACGGCTCCTCGAAGAAGCTTTGACGCACTCTTCTTACACTGAATCGGCGTCCTATCAGCGGCTTGAGTTCATCGGCGACGCCGCTTTGGGTTTGGCTTTGAGCAATTACGTATTCTTGGCTCACCCTCACTTGGATCAGGGACAGCTGTCGCTGCTACGTGCGGCCAATATAAGTACTGAGAAACTAGCGCGGGTGGCCATTAAACACGGCTTTTATAGGTTTGTGAGACACAATGCTACTTCTCTTGATGATAAGGTATTCTTCTTTGAAAATACTTCAATTCTGTTTTAGCTTGTTTGGATTTTATTTTTTTGAAAGCACTTTCATTATTTTCTGAAAAATCGGTGTTTGTTTTGTTTATTTAAGCTGAAACGAAGTGTTTTTGGATTCTTACTATGTTGTAAACGTGTCAAGTGTCATAATTTTTTTTCCATGAGAATAGAATTGTTTCTGTTGCTTCTGAAAGTGGAATTCTCGGTTTTTATTATTGTTTTTTAGAGAAAAGATTAAAAAAAAAAAGTTTTTTGCAGGATAAGGCAAATGGTGCAGAAGATAAAATTTTATAATTTACTTTCAGTTATTAACTGTTTAATGGACATGTATTTTGATACCAATATTTCCTCTGTTTTTGTATTCTTTTGTTTCTATTTTTCGTTTTGTTTGGAAGAAGATTTGTGATTGTTTTTTCTTTTAAAGCCGAAAAAGGAGTTTTGAAATAATTATTGGTTTTGATATTTTGTTATAGGTTAGGGAGTTTGCTGAAGCAGTGAGTCAAGAAGATAACACTGCTGTATATGGAGGATCAATGAAAGCACCTAAGGTTCTTGCTGATATAGTTGAATCTATAGCAGCTGCAATCTATGTAGATATTGATTTTGATCTTCAAAGGCTCTGGATGGTGCAATTAATCATCTCTCAATATCAGTATATATTTTTTTTCTATCATTTATTTTAGTGTTCTGTAGTTTGGACGTATGACTTTGCTTTTTAATGTTTACTAGATCTTTAGGGGTCTTTTGGAGCCAATTGTAACTCTTGAAGACTTGCTGCAACAGCCCCAACCAGTTACAATGTTGTTTAAGCTATGTCAGAAGGAAGGAAAGCAAGTGGATATCAAACACTGGAAAAAGAATAGGAAAAACATTGCTAGTGTGTATGTGGATGGCAAGTTTGTCGCCTCGGGTTCTTCTGAGCAGAAGGAAATCGCAAAGCTTAACGCTGCAAGGGAAGCTCTGGATAAGTTATTGAAATGTATGCCAGTTAATGGTGGGGTGCTTGATGATACGGATGGGAAATTTGAGATAGATGGAGCCAAACAGAAGTTGCATGAGCTATGCAGCAAGCAAAAGTGGGCCAAACCGATTTACAGGCATGAACTTTTAATCCATTAGAAATTAAAATTATATTAACTTGCAATACTTCTCTGCTGATAAACTTGCATCTTCAGTTCTATTATGATCATATCCAACGTAATGTGTGCATACTTTAGTTTTTCTGGACCCATATCACAGAATTAGTTTGTATATTTATGGAAGTTATATGTTCAAATTTGTGATAAATTACTTTTTATATAATAACATCAGCATTCTCTTAGCCATCCTAAGACTGCATATAGATCTAGTCTTTTTTGCAATCAATTGTGAAAGATTGACATTTATTTAGATTTTATATATTATTCTAGTTCCTTCACAACACAATCTAGTAGTTTGCTATGTTAAATTCTTTATTCATCAGTTGCCTTTGTTCATGATTTCTTCTTCTATTTTAAATAAGAACAAAAAGGAATTATGGTATTTGACCAAAATTTATCTGACGTAGAAAGTTCATGTGTACTTGCTCTTCTAAGATGTATATTCCCTTTTACTGTTCTGTTGCAGAATTGAGAAAGATGAAGGCCCTTCACATGAGAAGAAATTTGTATCTTCAGTTCAGATTGCATCTCCAGATGGTGTGCTTTGTATCATGGGAGATGAAAAGTCAAGAATAAAGGACGCAGAAAATTCAGCCGCTTCCATGATGATTCGTGCCTTGCACGAATCACCTTATCTCTGTTAAATGCCTGAATTGGAGAAAAACATTTTTTCCCCAACGAGCTCAATCCCAAAACTGTGAGATATGCAATTAGATGTGTTCCCTGTTCTTAGATGCATAATCCTGTAACAATATCATTGTATGCCCTGTATCTTTCGTTGGATTGCTGCAACAACTTAAGATTGTGAGGGAACAGTAAAAACGTGGTGTATTGCTCCATATCCATGATAACTAACGTTGTGTACAGATTATTGGTCCTGTTTACCAACTTAACTGAAAACAATAGAAAGGCCTGTCTTATGACCATTTATATTACTTGTTATTTCCAGGATCAAATGTGGATATGTCATATGCTACACGTACCTCTTGGACATTGTTCATTGCTCTAATTCTAATGGCAAAAAACTGTCTTGGTTGTTCAATTTAATAGATTTCTCTGAAAACATATCTTTGATCTGACAAATGTAATTACAAATATAATTTCTGAACGTCAATTATTCAATGCAGAGGCGACATTCCAATAAGTTTTATTGCTTGAACAACGGTCTCGTTAAACCTCGTTACATTAATCTTCAGATTTTGAGCATCAACATATACAGCCCTGGCAGCATAGTAGCCCTTGGAAAATACAGTTGCAGGATCAGTAATAACAGGGTGATCTTTACCATATATCTCAGACAGAGCTCTCCTCTGGTTCAATCTTATACTCCAAATATTGCACACCCATTCCTCTTGCCGGAGCACTGAAGTAGTTGGTTGAAGCCCACTCCAGCCCCAGCGGCACCACCTGCAGTACCACTGCACCTGAAGGCAAGAACACCTCATTTGTCAGGCCAGCACCATGAGCTCCGACCAGAACACTACATGAGTTCAGCAACTTGGCAAACTTGTTCAAATTTGACATCCTCTCAGGCCTTGTCACAACAACTTGGAATCCTAGTTCCACCAACATAGCCACCATTTCATCTTCATTCAGAAACTTTCTTGATTTCTGACGGGATATAAGGATCAGAATAGGCTTTTCTCTCTTAATCTCAAAGACATTCTTGATTTTCAGATTGTAGCATTTTCTGAGGAACTGCTTGAAGTCCAACATAGAGTACCCTCCTGGAATATCAGTGGTGTTCATTGCTAAATTGCCATGGTACTTGAGTCCTACAACAGCTCCAGGAAAGCAATGAACACTGCCGTTTGTTGCTGGATTTATAACTTCATACCGAGAGAGAAGGGATAGAATTTTGCTATATTTACTCACCTACCAGGACTTGTAATCAGTGATGACAAACTTCAGGTGGGATTGGAAGTGGCGGCTAGTGATGAATAAAGGAATGATAACTTCATTGATTTCATGAAATAGGTTTCCTGCGAAGCCACCAGCACAGAAAACCACAGCCGGAACATTGTGACTGAAATGACAAGCAGGTAAGTCGGCGTCTCCATTAACTATCTGCACTGATGAAACTCTACTCATGGCAGTAGCATCATCTCTATTTGCATATGGCTTAACCGTCCGATTTATGCTGGAGTCAGAAGAGGGTATGTAAACGGTTAACCCATTGTCGTCAATCCTAACAGGTTTGTTCACAAGACACAATTCCGAGTGAAGGTCAGAGTGGCAAGAAAAGCCTGTTGTGTCAAGCTTTATACGATCTTCACCTGCAAGCACATTAAAACAATTTATTTTACATGATTTAATCAATAAACAGCTATCTATATTTGTTTCATCTAGCATTTCCAATAAAAGGTGCAATTTAACTTAAAAGCAAGTTGAAACTGTGAGTGAATTATGTATAAGAATGATAGAGATCAAGAGAGAACCTCTAACAAGTCTTCTTAACAGAAACTCCAAAGAATCTCTTACTTTCATGCCTTCATCAGGCCTTTTGCTGCCAATACTTCTCCAATTTGATAACTTTTGCTTCCCTTCATGATTAAACAGCTCCGTTAGTCTATTTAATGAACAAAAACTAAAAGTCAACATATTTTTCCAGGTTTTTGCGTACTAAATGCTATGAAAAAGTAATTACAAGACTTGAATGGCATCGAATTTGAAGTGAATAATGCAGCATAAAGACATGTAAGAAGAAGTAGAAAAACTACTGAAGCGGCACCGAGCACCAGCTTCTTTTGCTCCTTTCCCATCGCTGATTCTGTTAAACTACTTCAGATTTTGTATGATGGAGGAGGAAGACGACCTTAATTAAGCAAAAATAATCTTCGGTTGGTGGGTCTATTGTGTTTTCGGCAGTTTGCATCTCTTCCATGGATCCGTCGCTAACCTACCATTGTTAAATATAACGGGTAGTATTCTTTAATTGTATTTGACCATGGATAGATACAACTCGACTGTCATCATTTCTGGGTAAGTTCCGCTGGGAAGTAGATTTTATGTATTTTTTTTCTCTGGAGTGGTTAGAATCTGATTTTTAATTGCTTGATTATCCAATCAAGTATCAGCACTCATTGTTTACTTCTTCTCGCAAGCCTATGGGCTGTAGAGACATCTTCTATGGTTTCATTTTATTTATTTATTTTTGTTCTGGTCATGAGTTTGTATTCCTTTCACTCGTGTACTACCAAAGCTTGGTAGCTGGCTTCATACCTTCCTTTAGTTCTAGCTTTCGCCCACCAAATAATTAATGGACCCTTTTTTGGATCCTCCGAGTGCAATGCTAGCAGCAGAGTTTCTTTGTTAACAACCTGTCCATGGCTCATCTCCCTTCATTTAACAATTTTATGCTTTTTAACTCTCTCTCTAGAAATTCACCTGTCTTAGTCTTCCCACACTTCCATCTCCCTCCATGCAATGTGCAATTCTTGATTCTCTTTCCTCTTTCCTTGAACTTGCAGAATTCAGAATGATGGCTGTCTTCCTCTTGAGAAGAAATTTTTTATGCTCAACTCAGGCTCCAACTTCCAAGTTCAGATTGTGTGCCTGATAATATGTAAGTCGTTGTGTTTCTTGTTTATGATTGTACTAGATAATCTTATAACGATATCATTGTCTTGTCTATTTTTAGTTGGATTGCTTCCATTTGAAAACTTGACATTTCTGGAAGATATGGTAGGAACCATGAAGTTAGCCTATAAGTAATGTTGTGTAGTGGTTCGATTACAGAGTTGAAATAGAAACAAAGACCAAGGCTATTTTACCCAGTAATAATGTCCATTATTTACTCGGGGAAGAGTGAGATATGCATTCCGTAAGTAATTCCGTGGAACATTTTTATTGCTTTGTGGCGTCATTGGTACAGTCTTGATTTGTTCAATTCACTAAATTTCCCTATACGTATTCCGTAAATTGCTCAATATAAGTATCATTTTTTGACCTTGAAATTCCTCAGCTCAGATGAGTTGACATTCCAATATGTTCCTTTGCCTGAAGAATTGTCTCCCTGAACCTCGTTAGATTAATCTTCAAATCCTGACCATCAACATACACAGCCCTGCCAACAAAGTAGCCCTTTGCAAATAACGATCCCGGGTCAGTAATGACTGGGTGATCCCTATCATAAGTCTCAATAAGAGAGCTCTCCTCTGGTTCAATATTGTACTCCAAGTATTGCACACCCATCTCTCTTGCCGGTAAACCAAAATAGTTTGTTGAAGCCCACTCCAAACCCAGTGGCACAACCTGCACCATCACAGCCCCCACAGGCAAGAAGAGCTCGGTTGTTAGGCCAGCACCATGAGCTCCAATCAGGACACTGCAAGCGTTCAACAACTCAGCAAACTTGTTCAAATTTGACATCCTGTTAGGCCTTGTAACAATAACTTGGAATCCTAATTCCTTCATCATAACCACCATTTCATCTTCATTTAGAAACTTTCTTGATTTTCCACGGGATATGAAAATTAGAATTGGTTTTTCTCTGTTTATTTCATAGACATTGTTGATCTTTAAATTATATGATTCTCTGAGGAATTGTTTGAAGTCAAACATAGAGTACCCTCCTGGAATGTCAGTATTGTTGAGGGCTAAAAAACCATGGTATTTTAGCCCTATAACAGCTCCAGGGAAGCAGTGTACATTACCGTCTGCTGGATTTATAATCTCATAGCGAGAGAGAAGGGATAGAATTTTGCTGTATTTACTTACCCACCAGGGCTTGTAATTTATGTTGACAAACTTCAGGTTGGATCTGAAGTGGTGGCTAGTGATAAACAAAGGGATGATAATTTCATTGAATTCATGAAATTGGTTTCCCGCAAAGCCACCAGAGGAGAAAACCACAGCTGGAACATCGTGATTGAATTGACAAGCAGGTAAATCAGCATCTCCGTTAACTATCTGCACTGGTTTAACATTTTCCAGTGCTAGTTTAGATGGATATGGTTTAACCATTCTTTGAATTTGGGATTGAGAGGACTGAACGTAAACTGTCAGTGCAGTGTTGTCAATCCTAACAGGTCTGTTTGCAACACATAGTTCAGAGTTCATATCAGTGTGGCAAGAAAACCCTGTTGTGTCAAGCTGAATCCTGTCTTCTCCTGTATATGAAGATTGAACAATTCATTTTTTTATGAATTAGCAAATAAAAGAACAATCTATGAAACAACTCTTTAACTGAATAAAACTATAATTGTGCTACAAGAAGGTTAGAGATGAACGAAGAGAGAACCTCTTACAAGTCTCCTTAATAGGAATTCCAAAGAATCATTTATTTCAATGGCTTTATCAGCCTTTTTGCTGCTAGGAGCACCTCTGAATTTAAACAAATGCTGCCTCCCCATACCTTCATAATTTAATGACGTCTAGTTAGCCATTTCAATATATAAAAAGCTCAAATCACCAATTTTGGTCAAGCATTTTATACTAAATGTGAAAAAAAAGTTATGCTTACAAGACTTAAATGTTGTGACATCTGATGCAAAAAACGCAGCATAAAACGAAGTAAGCAGAAGTAGGAAAACTAATGAAGTTGCGGTTAACACCAGCCTATTTTGCTCCTTTCCCATTTCTAACTAAGCAAAAGCAGTCCACACTTTTATATTATAGACGAGAGAAATATGAAGAAGACAATACTAATCAAGAAAAAAAAGCTTCAGTTGGTGTGTCTATTCATTGCAATAGTATGCAAATCTTTTATCAATCTGTTAACCTAGCATTATTATGCATTGTTGATATTCTTTAAATCATATCGTAGCCCACTGATAGAGACCTCTTAGCTGTATTGCTGATCCACATTTTGGGCGTGTTCTGCTACAGAAATGGCTTATTTGGAATTTTTCATGTTTATCCCCTTAGGTTGCTAGTCTTTGATTTGCAATAGGTTGCCATTAATTATGTATTCTGTTCATGTAGGCTACATTCTCCAAAGGAATTTTCCTATTATTTACCTTTTTTGGCCTTGAGCTTACAGAGACTGAATTTTCTATTTTAATTGGTTTAAGTAGAATCCTGAAGCTTATGATTGTAAAACTGGTTTAAACCTTCTGCACACTTAGCAGATTATTATTAAATCATTATCGGTTGGTAAGGGGTCAAACTTCAACTTTTCTTTCTTGAGTCCATTTCTGTATATCTGGTGGTTCTTTTGATTAAAATGATTATGTTAACCTGTGATCTCAGTGCATGTGTGTAGAAAGATTTTCAACAGTAAGAAGAGGCATAAAAAATTACTTTTAAGGACTATGGTAAGAAAAGACATTTTATTCATTTATTTGAGCTTCCATACCAGGGTTCAATCTAAATTATTTTATTTTAAAATTTTGACTCATTAAAAATAGAAATTTGTTGAAGGACCACAACGCCTAATTCGGCTGATTTTAGAAGGCCTACTACAGCTGATTGTGCTCAAATAATGGGCCTACTAAAGCTGTCGGGTAAACCGTTACCTATTGGACCTTCTAAATTTCTCTTCGGAAAAACGAATTTTAAAAAACAGAATTACAAAATCGGCGCAGTAGTTTACGTTTGTATAAAAGCCGAAGCCACTAAAATGAAAAGGCTAAGGATGGCAATCGCCAATCGGTGGGGTGGGGTGGGGTGGGGTGGGATTTCTCACTCCGTTTTTAATTTTAATTCTCGTTCTCTTTTTTATTTTTTTTAATAAAATATAATGAGACGAGATAGAAAACTTTCATATAAATAATAAATTTTTCGTATCAATTTATTTTTTCTACTTTTATATTTATTTATATTAAATATATATATATATGTGTGTGTGTGTGTGTGGAAAATGAAGTGAGGATAAAATGAGAGAGTATTAAATCGTTTTCTGTTCATGGAAAAGGCTTCATTTTTTGTTGTTCTGTTCATGCACTCACTGGCTACAATAACTGGGTTCCTCATTGGTGATCATGCATATGTTGATTGTTTTTGTTCCATTTTGTGAATACTTTATAAATTCGTACTAAAGGATATTTGCCACCTCATTCCGAAGAAAAATTCTCCAGTCGGAGGTGCGGAAAAGCTTATCATGGACCCCTCCATAATGAAGCTCCTCGAGGAAGACGAGGTTGCCTCTACATTTGTCTCTTCATGAATTCTCTCAGACTATGTAAATTTTGATTTCGTGTTATTTTCTTTTTTGTTCTTTGACACAGGACGAGTCTACGCAATCGGGGGCGGACGTGGAGGAATTCCAGGCTGTCTGGAACCGTGATGTCGGAGGCGATCCGTCCACTTCTCAGCCGTCTGATTCAGGCTCCGGTATCAGATTGAGTTTATTTGTGTATTTTTTTTTCATTTATGCAATTTTACGTATTCTTGAATCTTGATGCCAGGGACAAAATCAAATGTCTATTAGCAAGGTTTAGCTGTATTGTGCTTGGCTTTGTGGAGTTCTGTGCTGTTAAAGATTATGGATATCGAACTTCTTGCCTGCTTAGAAGTAGGAAGAAACTAAATTATAGACTAGGAGTGGAAGTACATAATTGTAGCGAGCCTGCAAAGTCGCAGATGGTGGTTGGTTATCGTGTTACAGCAAGAATATGAAAGCTAACATATTTTCTTTTTAAAAAAAGAAAAAAGGTTTAAGAGGAAGTGTGCTTGCTGAGCATGTTCTCTCTCCCTCTTTCCCTCTCTCCCCTAGCAAGTTTCTTTCGGAAGAGTTTGTACTCCTGAACCTGATCAATAGTTCTGCAAACACAGACTTGCAGTTGAATGTTCTCTTCCCATGACATGTAATTTTTGCTGCATTTGGGCAGTATTTGCTTTTCCACGATTGTACCTTTTAAGTTCTTTTTCTTTAAATAAACAAAAGAAAATATATGCAATATATAGTCTGGATGTTGGCATTCTTTTATGCTCATTCAACTTGCTTCTCTATGTCACTTTTATGTTTTTATGATGTCTGCAACTGAAAATTACATCAGCTTTGATTCAAGGAAAAGATAGCAATAATACCTCCAGTCATACAATAGCCCAGTGGCAAAATGCTAGCCTAGATGAAATCTCAAACTTTCTTGGTGAACAATATCTAGATAGTGTACAGCAGCCAGTGCAGCATTCACAGCAGCAATTAAAGCAACATGTATCTGTTGCCAAGAATCAGCCACAGCAGAATGACAGCTCAGTCTCAGAGGAACTCAGTCGCCATTTGCTATAACAGAAACAATCCCGAGATGATCGTCCACAAGGGCAGGGAGATGATCAAACTCTCAAGCAGATTCCTCAAACAACTGGGATTCAGATTTCTGGAAAAGATCCTGTCCCTGCACTTGAGCAAGAGAGAATGCAAAATCAAGTTGGTGAATCTCAATATTCAGAAATAGAATGAGTAATAAGCAGACAATAGGCACACAGCAGACTAGTAACCCTATGAATTATAGTACACAAATGCCATTTGGTTTATTGCTTCCTGCATTACTATCACATCTTGATAAAGATAGAGCCAGGCAGCTCCTTACTCTATATGGTAAACTGAAGGTTGGTCTCTTACACAAATTTCTGTATCAACTATTCTGTTTTTCTCATGTGCAATGTTCTAGTTGTCTCATGTGTTGTTGTGATCTCTCTATTGCTTTTAGAAACCAGAAATAGTTCAAGATGTGTTTTTCAGAAACACGAGGGATATTGTAGGTGACCAGATACCCAGGTTGGTGGTAAATAAAATGCAATCACAGGTAACTACAGAATGAGTTTAATCTCATCATAATGAATGTAGTACCCTATTAGTTGATTTCATGTCAGCATCAAGTAAAACTACGTTGCAGATGGGCGCCAATCAGTTCCTGTTACAGTCCCCAGCTTCAGCACAGCAAGAACACTCGATGATGCAATCTGTTAGTGCTGGTGCCACACCATTTAGTGACACGCACTCATTTTCACAGCTTAATCAGAAGGGCTACAATCCTGCTGCTGATGCAGCTCGTGTCCCTGCTTCATCAGTCCAAGTGCAGGTTGGTTTGAGCAATCCAACTAAAGAAAACTCTGCTATCTCAAGAGCAACATCAGTCAGGTTCTCATGGAATACATGCAAGACAAATACCTTCCTCCACTCCAAGCACTATCAATCAACAAAGAGAGTGCTCTTCAGTTTATGCACAAGGACTTAACAAACAGCGGCAACAGCATTTGCACTTTCCACCAACTTCCTTTTCCATGTATGGAAGTAGCAGTGGAAATTATCATCTGTACATACGGGCAAAGGTTTCTCCTCCAGGATCATCTCTGAAACCACATCCTCATGGTGCACAAGTGAGACAAATTACACATCATCAAAGTCTGGGGTCAACTCTGTCAGGAGGGGCAAGTCAACCCATGGACATGATGAGTATGCCTATGTTTGAGAGGCAAAATTCTGTTAATGATCCTGGTAAACTGCAGGGAAGTTTAGTTTTTTGCTTTACAAACAATTCGACATTGCAACAGAATTTGGTTCCATGGCAAGCACCAGCAACTAAAGAGAAGAGTTCCGGAACTTTCTCATTAGTGACATATGTAAAGCTAGAACTGGTTGATCAGAGTACTGACCAGCAGAACAAATTGCATCTGCCTGCCCTACGGGGATTGTCTGCTGCACAGGTTGAGCAGGGAAATACAATTCCAGGAACTTTGACTGATGAGGCTTTTGATAAGCAGTCTCCCAGAATGGGTTTTTATGTATCTACTAGTATTCTGTCCCCAAATTCAGTTTTTCCTTCCACGACAACACAGCTGGGTCCTAATATCCCAGAAAGATTTTCTCAATCATTATACCGTATTTGTGTTTTGCAAGGTCTTGACTTGTACTCTCCCTATGTTCTTCTTGTTGTGTTTCAACCTCCAAGAGTCATTGCTTCATTTAATAAGCAAACCTAGAGTTAACTACAATAAACTTTTGCTACCTTTGGGGAAAGCTTTTGTTCATTAGGTTTAGCAATTCATATTCAAGTCTTGCGTTCATTATCTAGTTAAACAAGAAACTCCTTCTTGTTGTATTATCAGTTAAGCTCTCGGATGCCTTCTGTGACTTCTCCAGCTGGAATTAATGTAACAGCACCTCCAAAAAAGCCGTCTGTTGGCCAGAAGCAACCACTTGAAACACCTGGTTCTTCACCACCTCAGCCAAGGTATAAATCTTTTTGCTACATAACATGATGTGAATGATTTGATTGTTTCTGAAAAATTATTTGATCCACCACAACATAACTTGTTCCATCTGACTTATGGATATTCATTCAGCAACAAGCAAAAAGTATCTGCGGCCTTTTCGGATCAAAGCATTGAACAACTGAATGATGTTGCTGCTGTCAGTGGAGTTAACTTGAGGGTAGGGTTTCTCCATCATCTCCTATCCTGTAAACTAAAAGTTCAGATCATTAAGTAGTGAGGGGTGTAAACTATGTAAATCGAAATGGAGAAGTTCTTTATCTGTCTGACATTCTGCTCTTAAATAGGAAGAAGAAGAACATTTGTTTTCTGGGCCCAAGGAAGATGGTCAAGTTTCTGAAGCATCTCGAAGGGTTGTGCAAGAAGAGGAAAGACTGATTTTGCAGAAAAACCCTTTGCAGAAAAAATTGGCTGAGATCAGTAAGTATTCTGCATACTCCTTTGTCAAGTAGATGTTCTGTAATTCCGTGTATGCATGAGCAAATCACAGCTTGAAAATAATGTCTTTGTTTTGCAGTGGCCAAATGTGGTTTAAAGAATAAGAGCAACGATGTGGAGCGATGTTTGTCTTTGGTAAGATGCTACTTGGTCCTTTTCATAATGATATTCTTTACATGTATACTCATGGAGATGAATCTTTAGTGTGTTGAGGAGAGGATGCGCATACTATTGTGTAACCTAATCAGATTGTCAAAGCAGGTCAGTCTTTTATTTTTATTTTCGCTGCCTTTTGTTAAATCCAATTACATTTTACTGATTTAAATACATTCCTATAGCGAGCTGATGCAGAGAAAACTAGACATCAGACTATTATCACCTCAAATATTCAGCAACAAATTGTGCTTATGAACCGGAAAGCCAGGGAAGAATTGGAGAAGCAGGCTGAGGCAGAAAGCTCCGAAAACTTCATGAAGTGAGTGCTCTTTGTGGATTTTATGTATTCTGTATGCAATAGTTGAGCTAATGATTGCACATGCACTCACGCAGCCGCTTGCATAGAGAATATGTGCTCACACATATTGATATTTGATATTTATTATCATTTTGTTGAAGTTCTATATATATAACATCTCTTAAATGCAGCCAGAGGTTGATGGTGGGGTTGATGGTGATAAGGGGAAAGATGATGGACGTGCAAAGCCAGTAAAGGTATCAAGGATTACCATTCTTTTAAGCATTGCATATATTATCATACAAATGTAGATCTGTCTTTTGTAACCTTTTGCTAGGCTTGCAGGCAAACAAGGAGTATGACAAAATAGGGGCTGCAGCTGCAAATGTTGATGCTCATGCTGCTGTCGGCATTGATGACATGGTGTCAAAATGGAAACTTATGGCTGAGCAAGCCTGGCAAAAACATGAAGGAGGGATGGATGCAGCATCCAGTACTCAGGCAGGAAAATATGCCAACTACAAACCTTTATCAAAGTCCGGAAGGAATATGAAGGATAGTCAAGAAGCAGAGAACAGAAACCAAGCAGCTTCTATTGGCTCTGGTAAGCATGATAAAGATTTATCATGAGTCTTTCCGGAAGTTTTTAACTGGTACTCCACAGTCATGTTTAAATACCATTAACTTCACTGCCGTCAAAGTGAATAAATAAGGTGCAAATATAACATTGACCACAATACCTGGTGACTCTGCTTTAAATTCAACACACACTTCATTTTGCCTGTGTATAACATTTTTGCTCCTAATTCAACCGCCAATAACATTGTGCGGCTATGTGAATTCTTTTAGTTATATTATATTCCATTAATGGGGCATCTTTGAAAAAAAATGTGAATACGCTATTGTGCTTTTCACACTACTTCCTTTTGACAGGTTCTGCTCTTGGAAGGAACCAAGTTTGGGTGCCTCAAACCAAGGTGGCTTGTACTATTTCTGTTTAAGGACCTGATTGCCATCTTGGAAATGGAACCTCAGATGTCTAAGTCTATGTTGGTTTATCGTTTGTATGATAAAATCCGTTAGTGATGCTGCAGGTGAATAATAAACATTGTGCATTAAATTTGTTTGTAGTCTTTCATCCCTGACTCTGGAACAGGAGAAATGAACTGAACCAACCAGTCGTACATTTCAATTTGAGTGGGCTCTCTCCTTGTTCAGGTTTTCCGAACAAATTCTTGTACAGTGAATTTGTATTGCAAGTAAAGCTACCATTCCAAGGGGAAGAAGTGCAGTGAATTGATCTCAACATCTTAGTTGTTTTAAGTAGTACAGACAACTGGAATTACCAGTCTCTCCTCGGTCAGTGCGGGTAAACCTTTCTGATTTTATTTTACTGCTTAATTCTTCTCTTAAAAGCCTATTAACAGGCTGCATGCGCAGGAACCATATAAAATAATAATGATAATAATAATAACAATAATAATAAGTAAGAGAATTAGAATTATACCCTTATTTGAGATATCTTCAAAATTTAGGAACTCTAATTTTATGTTTTATTCAAATTTGTATATTAACTACTTCCATAATTATTGTCAACCAACTAGCCATTTATTCGAAATAAATAAAATAAACATTTAGAGAAATGAGCTCTTGAAAAATTTGAGGTAAACCTCCAAACAATTTCAATGAAGTATCTATTAAGTGATAATGATTCATTCATGTATTAATCTTCAATAACCCTTGGTTAAATCTTAATTATAATGCCATTCAGAATCCATAAGGCTTGTAAATAATTAAATATTTAAAAGGATTACGCATTAAAACAATAAAATAGAAATAATATATAATTTTCAAAACTTTAACGTGATTTAAAAAAAAAAAAAAAAAAAGGAAAGTGATACTAGTTAAATGATATATATATATAAATATGTACACACACACACACACGAAAATGGCATGAGAATATGAATGGGGAACCATGAAAATTAAAAAGGAAAAGCAAGATAAGGATCTACGCAAGCAGCCTCTCTATATGGACCCCCTCCCTCAATACACAACTGGACTTTTAATTTAAATTTTGCTTCAAATAATAGAAAAGTTTTTAATTATTTCACTTTTAATTACTTACAACCACACAGAATATTACAACTGAAAAACAACAAAAGGGGATAAACTTTATAACCAAAAAAAAGAAAGAAAAAGATAAAATCTAAGATAACAGGAACATTCCAGGAAGACAATTAATGGGATATTCCTGCTTTTGAAAGAGAGAGCATTAATTTATATTAATTTCTCGGCACACCGCAAAGGTTTCTAGATCAATATCTTTGAGGCCAAGATACGGATTTCGAGAACAATAATATTTATATATTTATATATATATATAAAGTTGGGATTCTATACATTTTATAATTTGATGTCATAAATACGGTACTCAAAGATAAGTACCAAAAAAAAATGTTACCACATGGGAAACTTTCAGCTATGCTGAACTGATACATACATACAACGGATCCATGTTAATTACTATGCATAATTAAGAACAAGTCAAATAGAAAGAAGATAAAGAAGGGGAAAGATCCTCACTAGGCATATTATAAAGTACTAGCTAGGAATATTTTTTATGATCTAAATCATAGATGTTGCTTGTAAGATAGAAATTCAATTGAAGAAATATACGTATGTTCAATGTATCTCTTTGAGTTGTAATACGCTACATATTGTGAAGCTGTATTTGGCAAAGGTGAATGATAGACAATTTGGTTTCTTTAGAAGTGAAAAGCTCCACACTCGTAGTCGTTGGGTGATGATGCATAAAAGTCGAAGAAGGTACGGCGAAGCTAGCTCTCTCTCTCTCTCTCTCTCTCTCTATATATATATATAGCTAAGGTAGCTTTCGGATAGAATCCGGCCTTGCTTTCCTGTTTCTGTTTCAAGTAATCACTCAGTATACAGAAATCGTACATGATGTTGTTGGTGGCCTTCTGCTTTGTTTCTTAATTAGTTCGAAACTCAAATAAAAAACAAGTAGTTCATTAATTCCGTAAATTTGTTGTACAAAGTACTCCCAGTTTCCATAACATATTGATGAGAAGCACCACCATGCATGCATGCAAATCAAAGGATACAGTTGATAATTCTTGAACAAGATCTTGCTGCAAATGATCATCGAGTGTGTGTGTATTTCTCCTTTGTCAGATTTATTTGTATATATCATACTTTAATTTCCTTTATGCTGCCTTATACCTAATAACAAGCAAAACTCTGATTTGAAAATTACAATTCAAAAGATTAGCCAAATATATTATCAATAACCCCATTACCTTCTCGTAAAATATACATGATAGATAAATCAGCCAGCAACTGCATACATGTGTACCATTGCAGTGAGTATATTTGACTACGTACGTATAACCTAATTAATTTTACCACATATAGAAATTAAAGATAAAATGTAACCGCCATGCAAATGTATAATAATAAGGCAAAAGACATATATAAACATACACCTATATTTAATTTAAATATAATTCATACAGAAATTAAGAACGTACGTACAAATTAATAACTACAAGCATATATATATATATATATATATATATATATATATATATATATATATATCTTGTTTCATGAATTGACACCTCCATATCAAATATTTTATGAAGTGTCAGGCTAGCTATAGCTACACTAATAACGATCACCTGCTATATATAGAAGCAGTAATGATGTTTGACATGTTAACTAAGAGAAATTAAAACAATGTATAAAAACCCAATAAAGGGAAGAATCATGAAGGAAATGCCTTCTGATTCTGATTCCCCTAATCTGCTAAACCATAAATCACAATAACCCCAGATCCAATGATCCTAGCTGGACTGGTATTATATAAGGTGTTAATATTAATATTAATATTATTGCTTAAAATGCTTTCTGATAGAACCCATGAATCCTCTTCCATGACTCTTCCCTCTGTAGCTTCAACTGCTTGTAGAAGTTCCCGATAAACATCTCAGCTTTAGTAAACAACTCTTGCCCACTAAGCCCATCAGTATACTCTTCTTCTACTCCTTCCTCTTCATATAAGTCCTCAGAAAATACCTGATCTTCCGCAGCTTCAGTCTCTCCGCATCCAATGAAGAAAAGGCTTGGCATGGAGGGACATTTTTTCACTTTATCCACCCTGACAGTATTAACTGGAGTCTTCTCGGACGAAGATCTCTCAACAGTTCTAGGCTTCTTTCCAGTATTTGGAGAAGAAATGACCGTAGTCTGGTCAGTAGAGGCTTCTTCGGATGCTGCTACTGCTACAGGTTTTGCCGCAGCAGAAGCTGCAGAATATTTCTTGTCTTCTGGAGGCTTGGAGAAAGCTGAGAGAAGGCCAGCTTCGGCTCCAAGCGCTATAACGAGAAGATTGATAACGAAGTAGAGATAAGTTGGCCTTACTGAGGAGGACAAGAGTGGCGTTATGATGACAAGAGCAGCAAGAAGAGAAAGCATCAGGATTTGAGATTTCTTCAACTTGTTCATGGCTTCAAGTTCAATTAAAATAGTGATGGAATGGTCAGAAAGTTGAAGAATATGATATTAAGAGATTATAAGAAGAGTTTGTGGTAGTAGAATGAAGTAAAGGCTCGTAGACATATTTATAGCGGAAAAGTGAGGGGAGGGAACAGAAAGAAAAAGGGTCGATCGTGGTTATTAATTCTTATTGTTATATATATTATTATTTGTTATTATCCAAAAAGAAAAAGGGCAAAAAGTACAAAAGAAATTTATAGCTAAGCCTGCGTCAAAGCTTTTGTCATGCGAGTGGCATGACCTGATTATTTATATTCACATCATTAATCCTTATTTTTTAGTGATGACATAATTTAAAAATTAATTAGACAATTTTATAATCATATATAATATATAATGAGCTATGTTATCACATGATATTACGTTATTAACACAATACTTGTATAATATATAGTATTACAATCAATGTTGAATCTCTATACAAAGCATTTTGACACCTTTGAGAACTCACCGAGTATTGAACTCTCCATATATATTATATGTATATATACATATACATACCATAACCAATCTAGTCGAAGATAATTAATTATAAGTTAATTAAAAAATTTCGGACAAATTAAATTAAACGGTCACTGCTTTAGCATTAAAGAGATAGGATCAAAATAGTGTAAGAAAAGTAAAGATGAACAAGAAGAAGGGTATCTAGGTAATGCAGACAAGAGAACATGGAAGATGCAAAATATGATTGGACAAACCTTGATAAGGTCGGTGAAAAGCAAGCAAGCAAGCATATTCTCTCTATTACTTCCCACCTTTTTCCATTTGTTTTCTTTTTCATCTCATTATTTATTTATTTATTTATTTATTTATTTATTTATGAACAAATTAAATCGAGCAAAAGGCAGGCCTTGCCCCATTCAGATACAAACGGGCGGTCTCCGGAGCTAATCTGTATATGGGTCCCACATTAGTGGCTCATGCTGGTGGGTCCCACTACAGGGCGTCGGATTGTAGAATCTTTGATTTTTGACCCACCAAAGAATATGTCCGTCCAACTAGCATGGTCCTACTTGTGCTACAAATGCGTTTGCGGTCCCACGAATTTGTTCTTAAACGGGCCTCAATACGGGTCTGTTTCATGTTCATTCAAAATTTGACCCAACCCGAGCCTTTCAGCTTCAGCAGAGAAAATGAGCGGTGATTATTAGAGCTCCGAAGTGCTTGCGTGGGAGTGGTGCCACTTGAAAATACTTCTCCGTAATCTTGAAAGTGCTTATAAATCCTTCTCTACGAAGTACTTTCTAAGTTCATTTCTTATTCAAAAAGAAGCTATATATAGATCGAATTGCCTCTTCAAACGTAAAACCTTTTTTAAGCAAATTTTCATTCCCTATAAATCTTTCGTTTAATTAAAAATTTGTAACAATTTATAAAATTTCCACTAAAATATACTTGATTATTCAAAAATACCTGGGCCAATTCCTTCGTATTTGTCAGTTTTCTCTGTCTCATGCGTAAACATACAATATGCACGGAGGCCAAGCATAATATGAAATTGCTTTTGCCATTCCTAGGAGAATTCTGATTTATGACCCCAAAGTGAATCAATTCTAAATTATCCATATCAACCCTTTTTTCATCCTCTGTTGAATGTTTTTCCAAATCTTGCCCGCTTTTCTTTTCTCGGATTTTAATTACATAATCATCTCCATGGCTGACAACAATACCATTGAGAATTAAATGGCCCATCTAAAAAAAGATAAAAATATTTCAAATATTTTTTTAATTTTTTAATCAAAATAATATCTTTTTATTATTTCACATATTTATATATGTATAATATAAGTTTATATTATTTGAGTTTTATTATTTTATACAATATATTATTTATTCATTGTATAGTGAAATACTATAATAATTCTTTTAAATAAATTAATAAAAAATTATTATCTAATTAATAATATAACATCACTTTATGTGAGATATAAAAATTAAAAATTTTAATATTATAATTTTTTTAATTTTTAAAATTTATAATAGGAATATAATTACTAATTTTGAAAGTATAAAAAATTAAAAAAATAAAATAATTTGTTATTTTTTTATAAATAAATTATATTTACGATGCTAAAAAAATAAATATTAGTTTAATTTATAAAATTATTTTTCAGATTTTAAATTAAATATTATTAAAAAATTATAAATAATTTGATAATATTAAATATTATTATTTTATTTTAAATTTTAATTATTAACTTTTAAAAAATTAAATTATTAAATTCGTAAAATGTCTTAAATATCTTTGATTCTATGAATCTTTTAATAATTTTGAAAAAATATATATATATTTTTTTTTAAATCTAATATTTAAATATGAATTTTTTAAAACTTAACGTTAACTGCGTTTTAACACTATTCTAGTCAATTATAGTCCACTGCTTCCACCGGCCCACATGGGTCCAATATCATATATCAGCCAGGAGCCCTTGAGCTATTAGCCAAGAAATTTCTGTAATCTTTTGGAGGCAAATCTTTTCACCGAGTTTTCTACATTGGATATATCCTTTCCTATCTGGGTCAGAGAACTCAAATTTTTATCATCAAAATAGCAAATTAAAGAAAGAAATGTTCAACATGCACTGATCTTTTTACTACAAAATGGGAATAAGAATTATTCCCTATCCATGGATTCAACCATGTGACAACTGTAATTTTGGTAAACATTAGGGCAATTCATTCGGGCTTCTGTTTTTTGTCTGTTTATGTGCAAATTGCTATAAAGTGACAGCATTAAGTTCCATTGCTACACCAGCTGGAAAGCTTCATCTAAGCTCTCATGCTTGGATTAGATATGATGTGCGACAGAAATTAAGTGTGAACTCCTTTTGAGATTTGTTTTGTCTTTTATTTCCTTTATGTCAAAAGGATTTGTTTTTAAGAATTTTTTCCCTAAAAAAAGCTAGTATTCTTATGATTTAGGATTAATTATTTTTTCGTCGATTCAATTTCATCTGATCCCATATTTTGCTAGGTGAAGATAACTTTGCGTATCCTTCTTGTAAACCATGGCATAAGCCAACATGAAAGATGCATCTATCCCACTAGATCAACAAACCCAATTTAGGAAAGGGTTTTTCCAGATAATCCAGCTGTCGATGCAAAAAACCCACAAGTAGACTTTGATTTACGTAGACGAATTGATTTTCCTTCAAGTTTGGTTGGTCTTTTTCCAAGCTAAGATTGTTATTTACTCCTGTTCATAACACAAGGATTAATGGCTTTTCCCTTTCTAGTTTTGGAATCAATACCAATAGCCCTGCAATCAACCAAAGGGTTGGGTCCCTTCATCACTACAAGACAAACTGCGGAAGTTGCTTGTGACTTTGAGCAAATCTTGAACTGGCAGTCTTCGCTCTTCCAAAGACCACTTCAATTCATTCATCAAATATAGTAAATTCTAATTCCATCAGGCATTGAAGCAATAAATTGGAACGCGAGATAAAATATTTAGTGCACATAATTTCAATACTTGGAATTTACTATCATTTTTTTTTCTTAATAAAATAGATGCGTTGATTTAATACATACATATCTGTAACAGCATCATTTGGCAAATGATCCTTTCAACAAAGAGAGATTACACAACACTGACAAATACATCACTTTCAGACGATAATTCAACACCATATACACAAAACGCAAGTGACCAATATCACGATTTGATGACAACAAATGAAATGATATCTACATTTGGGTTACATCTTTTTTCTTGAATAGCTTTAAGGCCGTCAAAAACTTTGATAGGAACTCAGCCATCAACTAGACGTATTTGAGAACAACATGGGATTCTAGCTATGATGAATCATTAACCTCTCTATCAGTGTTTTGCTGTGCAGAGGGAAGATGTATACTGAGATCATCTAAACTGGGGCAGTCTCGGATGATTAAACCATGCTCATTGGCCAAATGCAGAAGGCAAATGAAACACAAACGGGGTGAAATGCCTTTTCGAGCTGCAGCTGCAGCTGGGCAGTCAACAAGTAATGTGGCCAGTACATGTCGGAAAGATACTGTGTAGCTGCCAACCTTTTGATAAAAGGAACAGAATGAGGAGAATATAGTTCAAGGAAGTTCAAAACTTGAATTAAAAAAAAATAAAAGGATACAAAGCACCACTAGAAGCATTATAAATTCAATGATATTAACCTTATCAAAAAATATCAAGAGAATTATATCACAATGCATAGGAAGCAGCATTCACATGCATGAAATAATCGTCTATTTAGAGAAACTATACTGCAAATTGAATAACGAAACTAAAATATATCAACTACCTCAAATCATTGCAACGGGGAATATATGGACTGAATTAAGAAAGAAGTAAGCCTACAAGTTAATATCATTTCATATAAAAGTACAATGTTCATCAGAAAGTTGAAAAATTGAACAACTATTTTGCTAAAAAATCGAGCAACTAATTTTCCTATGTTTTAAAGCTAATACAATAACTTCAACATTCAGCCAAAGTTGCCCCCATTTGTCATTAAAGATAAAAGAGAAGGATAAACATAAGAAAAAAATGTTTCAGAAACGAATTTTGACCAATAAAAGGGTAAGATGCTCACTGTTCCAGAAACTTCAGTAATTTCATGTACGCAATCCCATAGTGCTTCCTTTAGCGCATGGACATCCACTTGCTTAGAAGTCTTGTCATACTGAACTTCATCTTTATCTACCTGAATTGTGAACACAAAAGAATTCATTAGTGTAAATTTCATGAACAATTTGTCATCTAAATAATGTTCAGAAAAGAAAATCCAATTATGAATCTTAGCAGGCCAAAAATATACTAACGAAATCCACAAGGATTAGGTAATTAAAATAGAGATATTCCTTGTATTAAAAAAAAAAATAGAGATATTCCTTATAATGATCAATCTTTGCATTTCCAATAACAACTTCATATTTTTAATTCTTTCAGGATTTTTAGTGCATAGTTAGCCAAACTGCATCCGGATCTAGAAAACATTCTGCATTGTTGTTTATTTTGAAGAGGAAGTTTCATTTTTTTTTTCTTACTGGTGTCAAATTCTACTTTACTCGAACTTTTCGTAACAAATGCTGTTTCTCATTAATACTTTTTAAAAATTAACCATACTAACTCCTATACTACACCTTATTGATACAATTATGGACTTAACCCGATTGCAGGAGCATTAACTTGAATTATTGAAAATGTGGAAAGATTACTAACCTGACGAGGCCGAGATATAAGTCCATCTGAGTCTCTCATGTCACTAGGAACATATCCATCATCATATTGGTCACTAACCACGCTCTCATTGTCCCATGATGGCAAAGCTCCAGCATTATCATAGTCCTGTTGCTGTGAATTATTATCTGGAAAAGGGTAAAAGATAGATATATTATAATTGATATCTCTCCACCAGTATCACCAACAGGTAATTCCTATGATGTGATGAGCAAGAAATGGCTTATGCCATCAACAGGAAGAAATTCAACCAGCTTTCTCTTCCAAACAAAAAGTGATTAGTATCTAATGGTAGACGAACATTGTAAAAGCTGACGCCTATGTAGATATTTAGGAAAATTAAAGAAGTTTGAAACAAACATAGCTAAATCGTCAAAATTGTACAACTGATTTCTATAAATCATAATGTAATTGGGCCCTTACTGATCATAAATATATTAAGCCAATCCCAAACAACACCACCATATGAAATGCTTTTAAGAAAAAACCAGCTAAACAGTTTGACTTGAATTAACCTACCCCATTCCTAACATAATATGGAAAACCCTAATTTAAACATCCAACTATATCAGCCTCTCAGTTCTATTTCTTGAATCTAAATCATTTTTCTATAGCCCAAAAACCTTGTTTTCGTTACATCACTGATCCATTTCAGAAATGGCAGAATAGTAACAATGGTTTGACCACAAGATTATAAGCAGCATCATCATGATCTGGGAGTGTTATGAAATGTTCCTAGAGAATTGATGAGTATCCTATCAAATCTCATTGCATGTAAAATAGTGGCATAAACTTCCTGATGTCATCAACCATTGTTTATTAAACATACATTTAGAATGAAATGTGAGAGCCACTACCTGAAAGTTTTCTCCTCCTTTTCCCGGTACACTACAAACAAAATGGGCAATTCATCAAAAACTGCTACATTCATCAGAAGTACTACAAGGAATTGTCAAATAAAGGTAGTAATATGAAAATAAATCACCCATATCTCCTGCACACAGCCTAAACCTTGGCTAGGTTGTGCAAGCCAGCTTGTAGTATTTGAATGAAACTAAGATCACATTAATTTATAGACCAACAACAGAAAAATTAATTGAGTTTTGTCCTACTAGGCTGAATAGCATATCAAAACTAGCTTATCCACATGCCACCCTGCACTATTGATTGTTATATAGGATTTGTTCTGCATGCATATTTTGCATGATGGTGTCAGGCAAGCTTACACTTGGATTCCATAGTTTTCCAAAATATCTCATGAACCCCAGATAAACATCTGGCTGAAGATCAAGTTTGGCAATCAGTGCTAACAATCATGCAATAAATCATTACCATGAATGAACATGTATTACCAGTACATTAGGAAGAAGGAACAACTTGACAAGATTCTCATGTTGATAATGGCAATCTTCTGGAAGTGAGTTGCTATTTGATGATCTATTTGCAGGCAGAAGTAGAGACTTTAGAGTTCTTGGAGGAGCAAAGATATCAATTATTTCTTCATCTAAAGATTTTCTGAAATCAATATCATCTTCAACCTGGGTTTTCTTCTTCCGTTTTTTGGCATTGCATGCTGATCCACTAGCTGCAGTATAAATAGTCCCTGAACCTACAGAAAAAGTATTAGATTAGATTGTGAAACCAATAAATAACCAGGGCTGATGGCATAAGCTGGTAATGTCACTTCCCCACAGATAAGCTGGTGATACCTACCTTTAGACTTCTGGTACTTCCAATGATCTGGTCCTGCCCATGCATTCTGTTTTGAAGAGAATCCAAGCCCTTGGAACAAAAACATAGTAACATCCTCAAATCTGTCACTTATACCAGGTTCATAAGCTGCATAGGGATCATTCTCCTGCACAAATAAACCAACCGTATTTAAGTGCATTTACATATCTTGCTTCACTTTTCAGTATGGAATCCAAAGAGAGAAACAAGAGTTGAAGGTTTATAAATAAAAAGAACATGTAACAAATTAGTCAACAATATGCAGTAACTCAAACTACTGCAGCACCTGGCTACAAAAAGTACCTCACGATCTCCATGAAAAAAGGGACCAAAACTTGAGATCTCATTAACAACAGATGTTCCACCATCATGATCATAATTCCATACCTCATGGTACCCAAATGAATTATCATTCAATCCATATCCATTAGCACCAAATCTGTCAGCCTCGGCATCAAATGCATCTGTGGTAGCATCCAACACATCTAACCTAGAACCAATATTCTGGCTTAGACTGAATGTTTGCGACCTTTGATTATCTTCATCAAAATGGCAAATGATCTCCTCGAGAGTCGGAGAAATTTCAGGCTTTGCACACATGTTGATTACCATCTGCTCGACAAATTCTGTAGAAAAAAAAAATGGTATAACATGAACAAAAGGGATTCAATATCACAAACAAAGATCAACTTTTAAAGCAGATAAGCTAACATTTTGTGGTTAGCAAAGTCACATACCTTTGGCAAACGAGAGATCAATCATATCTGAATCATTGTTTAAAAGTGAATCTGATTCACACTTCCCTGGCACTTCAAAGGAATCAAAAAGCACCTGACATCCCCCATAAACTCCAAGATTATTCAGTAGGAGACCTATGGCTCCACCTTCATCGAACTGTGCAGAAGTCTGATGATACAGAGGATCCACAGAAAATGCAGCTGTAACCAGGATGATGAATTACAGATGGAACGGAAAAGAAACTTATTACTTGAAAGGATAATGCAGGAGGATGTTCACCTACCATCAAACTTCTTCATATTAAGAGCTTCAAAAGAAGACTCCAGCATTGAAACTGGTGAAATCTGCATAAACAACCAGCATTAGTATCTAATTTGCTAAAGCTTTCAACAAATAAAGAAATGTCAACCTTTCTCTCAGATTCTCTCGTTGAATGACCTCCATCTGACCTGTTATCAACATTTTCACCCGCTGTTATGGTATCTGTCACCAAAGCACTATATTAGGTAATTGTAAATCCCTCTGAAAAGCAAAATCCGGAGAGTTGACAAGAGAAAGACATGAGAGTAATAAGTAAATATGATAACTCTTAAAACCAAGCATGAAACAACTGAAAAGTAGACTTTTAAGCACAAAAAAAAAAATTACACTGTATGCACAAGCTTATTTGGTGAAGTGTCATTTCAGGGGAAAAAAAAATGTAAAATCATAGTATCTGTACAAAAGACCGCAACTCATATCTAGTTCTATATCGTAATTACCTTGTTCATCTTCTTGACCAGCCCGATTGATTCCCCCAAGGACCTTATAGGCTTCAGCATGCACTGCATCAACTCTCACAGAATAAATTTTCACACCAGCCTCCAATGTGCAACTTGCCTAATTATTTAAAAATGCATTAAAACCTAAAAATCAAATACATAGACATATATCATCTCAGCAAATTAATCTTCAGGAAGTGATCCACACCTTTTGGAAATTAGTCTCTGAATCTCCCTCTACCGTTTCAACTTTAATGATTTCGCTAAGATGATCTATTAGCCTCAGCTCCCAAGTGTTCTTCTGATTTATTTTCTGCATAAGGGGAAAAAAAATAAGTCCAGAATGAACTTCAACCTAGTCATAATTTTACACAGTTAAAACGATATTATAGAAAGGAAAATAAAAATTCACGGTTGCAGCTTTCAAATTTGAGAACTTACTAGGCTAAATGTTAGAATTCAATATTTCCGTCGTTCCAACAAATTAAATTTAAATGAAGCTCGAATTTATAACATAAATTAATTAAAAATACAACAAGCGCATACTGACATTTTCACTGGCAAGCTTGATGCAGTTTTGAAACAACTCTACGATCTGTTCTTCGCTAAGGCAAGTGTCATCGGGAGGTGGAGGCGCTATGGTGGCGGCAGCTTTACGTCTGATGGCGGCGGCGCGTGCTGCCCGCTCCTGGGCGCGTTCGAGTTGGTCATTGTTTGAGCCTAAGAAGAATTGCCTCGTTGGCGACTGAAGTCGGTTCGACATCGTGCCCCTCTGTCTCGGGCTCAGTGGCTCCGCCATTTGAGGGAATTGAAATTTTGAAAAGAGAGGAATTTATACAGGCAAGTGTTTATCGGAATGAACGGCGTCGTTTAGAACTGAAGGATGTGTTTGGCTGTTCAATTAATTCTGACAGAATGTTCGAATACATTTTTTTTCCTTTTTTATTCTTCTCAAATAAAATAACTGCTGTTATTCTTATTCGCTCTGATCTAGTTATTCTCTGCCTTACAGAATGTTTTCAAAGAAGCCGAAATTGTAATATTTTTTATGCTAGATATCTTTCTTTTCAGCTACAAAATTCCATAAAAAATAATAACTCATTTTTTGTATTTTTAATTGTAAAATCATGATGGTCCTATCAAAAGTTTTAACATCCGAAGATGATCAAAAATTGATAGTATCTAGGTTTTACTTACTTATAATGGTATAAGCTCTATAAAAAGTAAAATTTACTTTCCGATATCCAAATTTATAGCCGTATGACTTAAAGACTTTAAGTTGGAGAAGGATGAATTTTAGTTTTCCAGTTTTTTTCTTAATTTATATTTCTGTGAATCTAGTTAGGTTTCTTGAGCATTTAAAAATAAAATAGAAGAAATTTAGAGGAACAGTGAAGATGTTTCAAAAGGTTTCGGTGGAGCAAGACTTGAATAAATTAACTGGATGTAAAAAAGCTGCATCCACTCTCTCCTGAGGTCATTTCTCGTCCGGGTATAAATATCGGTATTAATGTTTTTTTATTTCTTTTTTTATTTTTTGGATTTCAATTTGAAGCTTGAAATCATCATTCTGGGTTTCATTAATTTTTGCTGCAGGAACTATAGGTCATGTGGCCACACATCGGTAATCAACCGTTGTGAAAGCAATATCGAGTTGGAGCGTAACATAACTATCGAGCTCGGCTACGCAAATGCTAAGATATACAAATGTGAAGATGATCGATGCCTTCGTCTTCTACATATGCTACAAGTCAGTCACTGCATGCATGCAATATGCTGAGCCTGCAGCTTTCGTACGTACTTAGTTCTAGCATTAACTAATTACATGTCAATGGTATTCAAAATACTTTCTAGGGCTTGCGGAAGTGGAGAGGAAGATCGTCCTCTTTGTGATGTGCCTGGTTTCCAAAACTGCAGGATGAAATTGATGAGACGCGTCTCTTTTGTAGATTGCCCCCTAATTTAGTAACCACTGCAGAAGGGAAATTATACATACATGATTATACTTTAATTGTTTTGCTGATCTTTTTAGGGATAAGCAAGTGTTTTTTTATTCTTCTTCTTCTTCCTTTTTTTAACAGCGTCATGATATTCTGATGGCTACGATGCCAGCAATTATGGATGGAGCACTACTCCTCATAGCTGCGAATGAAGAGTGTCCCCAGCCTCAAACTTCAGAGCACCTAGCTTCTCTTGCAGTCATGGGCCTTCGACATATAATTATTCTTCAAAACAAGATTGATATCATTCAGCCAAATGCGGCCATCAACCAACACCAAAGAATTCAGGAATTTATCCAGGTTAAACGTTCTTATAACCATTATTGTTCAATAGATATATATCCCCTGCTTCATTATAACAACTTCGTTTTGCTGAATTATATTTGTATTGCTGAATTTATTTCATTTAACTAGAAGAGGGTGCACCAGTGGTATAACGTTTATGTTGTTTGTGAATATATTGTGAAGAAAATTCCCATTCCAAATAGGGACTTCACTTCACCAGCTAATATGATTGTAATTCGTTCATTCGATGTCAATAAACCCGGATTCGCGTTTACCCAGATAAAAGGTGCTGTGGCCGGCAGACGTATCAACAGGGCAATATATTTTCTGATGCTCTCCAATTTCAGTAATATGATTGGAAAAAAAAAATTCCCAGGGTGTTTTGAAAATAAACCAATTCACTGAGGTTCGTCCTGGAATCGTTGTTAAAGATAAGAATGGAAACGTCAACTGCACGCCGATATTTTCTAGAATAATTTCATTGTATGCTCAACAAAATCGGCTACAATTTGCAGTGCCAGGAGGTCTGATTGGAGTAGGCACAACTATGGATCCTACTCCGACACGTAGTGATAGATTAGTGGGTCAAGTTCTTGGGGAGGTTGGACTCTGTCTGATGTTTTCGTTGAGATTAATGTACATAATCAAGAAGCTGAGCCTGGAAGAAATTAATATTAACTATGATCTCTTCTTTTTAATTGATTAAGCTTTGGAATGTATTAAATTTTAAAGGGTGAAATTCTCGCTGTTGAAATGTCTCTTGGTATGAAGACAAAGGGTACGGAGAAGCTGCAAAAAGTTTCAGAACTTGCGGAGGGAGAAATTCTGATGCTGAACAGCGGGTCAATGTCGACAGGCGCTAGAGTTATTTGTACAAACGGAAGTTTCGCAAAACTGCAACTCACTTCTCCGATGTGCACAATCAGCTCGGAAAAATTGCTCTGCATAGTCGAATTGTTAAGCACTGGCGTCGCATTGGATGGGGGGCATAATTGAATCCGGAATAACCGTTGATGTACCTGCAATTCCACTGTTAGACTGAAGCTGCAGTTCAATTAGAAGCAACAAGAAGAGCTAGTGGGATTTAGTTTGTGAGCTGGGGGGCTCGGGCTCGGGCTCTTCTTTTTTGCAACGCCTTGAATAAAAAAAATAAATAAATAATAACCATCAATTCACTCAATACGTACTACTACTATACACATCCAAAGGACTCGATAACTTTTTTCCGGTTATCATCATTCACATCAACATTACACAGGAATAAATCCAGTAAATCGTGTGAATATGTTGTGAGAGGACCACCCATGTGCGTGTCTGTATCAAGTCCACTAAAAATTATGTCTTTGAATAGGATAGAAAGCTGCTTGTCCTTCGAGCCCAGCGTGTTCACAGGTCTACTTGCGCCTTCATGATTTCCAAGAAAACAATTTATGTATATAGTGTTAAACAGTTCTGAACACGTTTTTCATAATACAACCGGTCCTCGTTTTTAAAAAATTATAAAAAATCGAACACCAATTGTGAAAATAAACTTTGCTAGTCGGATTTGGCCACCTAGGCTAGGGCTAGGGCTGGTTGGGTAATGCAACTAGTCAAACTTTTATTAATTTTTTTTTTAATTTTACATATTAGATATACAATCTTCTAATATTATATTAGATATCTATCATAAATAAAGAATTTTGACCGAATCAAATTTAGTATTGTCTTAAACATCAACACCTAATTTCGAGTGATGTCTATTCTTACAATAGAAAAAATAGTGTCCTCACGATAAAAGAAAACTTTTTCGTATTTTTAATATGATGAATTTCACTATTAAGTGGACAGATTCGTACTAAATAAAAAATAATCCTAATTATTTACGAATCCCTTAGTTAAAATTTTAACTAAGATCACTTGAATTAGTTCAAATGGTTAAAATTTTTTATTAATTAACTTTCATTCAAACACCTCCTTTAGTATCAAACGGCCTTCCATAAATATATTCCCAAAAAAAATTACAAAATAGTATGTTGTCAGATACGTGACTGATTCATTTACAGTACTTGGTAGAGGGAAACAGACAACAAAAAATATATATCAACACCTTCCATGTGTATTAAACATGAGAATGGGATAACACATTGGCTAAATGGTCGTCGTACGTCTAATCTAATTTTCATGTTCATGTTGTTGGGTTTTTCCATTTTGATGTAAAAAAATTTAAGCACGAAATTTCCTATGTCATTGTCTATGTTGTCTTGTATTAAATCCCATTGATTTCTTCGTGTCTAAACTAAAACAGCTGGAATAACAAGTATTAAGCATCATTTTTATGTGATGATAAGTTTTTTAAGCTTTTCCTTTAAAGCAGTGTGTGAAATTTGGTAATTGTTATCAATCCACCCACGACATTTTTTTATTTACTGGGTGTGGTGATAATCTTGTTGTAGGTTTGTATAATTGACACGACCGACTTAGAACTAATATTTACCAAAATAAAATGATTCAAATTTTGTAAAGATGAAAGTAATTAAAAATATAGTTCAGATGATTAAATTAATAATTATATCTTAAAATTTTAAATTTTTTTAACGCCTGCAGATCACTAACGATTAATTTTAAATTTATTTTAATTGTGAGATTATTTAAATTTTATCCCATTTTTTTTGGAATCTATCATTATATTACTAGTCTTGAACCATCATTCACTCATTCATTCATTAAAAAGGATAATTGTTGTCAATGTGATCATTCAAAATATCCCACCTAAAAGTTTGATCTAACATGTAGTGGTAGGTTGAATTAGGTAAAGTTGAATGGCATGAACACCACAAGATTAAATGTCAGAACTGTAAGAAAATGAATTTATATGACAAATAATTAATTACACTAACACGTCATCTCAAAAGAGGAAAATTCACTTTCTTTTTTTCTTATTCACAACACTTGAACAAATAAATGACTGAAAATATTAAAATTAAAATTCACCTATTCATCATAAATTTTTTTTCCCTTTATTAGAACATGATTTAAAGGATCAGTTATCCATCCCATAAAGGAAAGAAAATTCCATTTCCAAACATACGGATAAGCATTGAGACTAACGAAGGCCTCAAATGCAGAGGATCAGACCACTTGAATTGAAAAGCAAAATGACCATGACCATTTCCCTATCCTTAATCAGAAAGCATAGAGAATGGGAATATGACCGATGCCCCTTATATTTTTCGTCAATTAACTAAATTTTTTTTATATTTTAAAAAATTATCCGTTACGTCCAATCGTTAGATTGATTAACGGTCAAATTTACTTTTTAAGGATAAAATTGTCTTTTAATATTATATTTTATTTAAAAAATAAAAATTATATAAAATAGAATTAATAATTATTAAAATTTACTTTTTTATTGATATATTTTTTATTATTTTAAAATATAATAAAATAATTATAAATAAATTAAACGTTTAATCTCTAAAATAAAAAACAAACCCTAAAATCAATTTTTTTTTGCCGTCTTCTTCTTCTTCCATTCTTCTTCGCGCCATCTTCTTCTTCTTCTCCAATTCTTCTTCTTCCATTCTTCTTCGTGCCATCTTCTTCTTCTAATCTAAACCAACAAAAATCTCTAAACCAGCAATCAAAACAAATCACAACTCCAATTTTCAATTAAAATCAAACTTAAAAAAATTCCTAATTCTATTGCAGCCAAAACCTTCAAAATTCGACCATGGGGGTATCCAAAACCTAAAATTATTTTCCTTCGTCGCATCACCCTATCACCTTCTGCTACTTCATTGTCACCGTTTTATCCATACACTCCACAACCCCTCCTTTGACGCCGCCACCAACAGCTCCAACATGTCTGAATCGCAGCTACTCCCACCGATTTGCTATTTTTTTTTTGTTGAAATAAGGTGGTTTTAAATGTATTTGGGAGAAGAAACAATTTTGAATGTATTTAGGAGAAGAAACAATTTTGCATTCAACCCCTAGGCATGGAGGATTTGGTGGATTTGTGTTTGATGGTTTTGGTAGGATTTGGGAGATTTATTCGACGACATTGGTTGTAGAAGAGAGATAAAAGAATTTATTATAATAAATAAATAATATTAATAATAAATATTATTATAATAAATAATATTAAATAAAAATA
This sequence comes from Melia azedarach, assembly GCA_028052125.1. Taxonomy (NCBI): domain Eukaryota; kingdom Viridiplantae; phylum Streptophyta; class Magnoliopsida; order Sapindales; family Meliaceae; genus Melia; species Melia azedarach. Next base: position 11,288,628 of record CM051395.1, read on the forward strand.
TATTATTATATTTAAAAATATTATTTATAAAACCAATGTAAATTATATAGGACCCATGCGTGATAAAATCGGGGTATTTTAGTAATTGTATTTAAAGTTTAAAATGTTCCGTTAATTTTGTTGACGGTTGGATATAATAGGTAAATTTTAAAATATAAGGGGAATTTAGTTAATTGAAGAAAAATATAAGGAGGCATCGGTCATTCTCCCGACAGAGAATCATTCAGAATCTCTCTCTTTTCATACAAGTTTTGTCTATTTATTCCCATTTTCAAAACTGCCACAGTGAAAATTATTTTTTAAAAAACAAAATCACCTTTTCTTCTTCAATTATTTAGTTAATTAATTAATTTAATTATCAGGCCACGTGTTTATTGTCGTGATTAAATTAATACAAAAAACTGAAATCAAAAAGAAAAAGGAAACGATGTGACGTGGGGGTCCTCGTGTATGGTTATTTTAATTGTGTCGTTCACACATCACGATTCACGAGAAAGAGAAAAAGAGAGTTATGTTTTCACTTCGTGGCCCAACAACTCATCTGTGATATTTCTGGCTGTTTTCTCCTTCAGAAATTTCCGCCGTTGGATTTTTGTGTCTTCTGTTTGGGCCCATTACGCTAAAATGAAAATACGAAGGAATTAAAACTTACTAATAATATGATTTATATATGTAATCATTTTTTTCCAATTTTTCTAACGTAGAATTTTAATATGGGGCAATTATATAGTTTTTCATTACAATTTATACAATATTAACTTACTATCAACGTTTTAATCATTAATTGAAAACACTCTATTTGTTTTATACTAGGTCGAAAAAATAAAGTTCTTGAATTTTTTAAAATTCTAGGTAAATTTATTGTTATATATATATATAAAAAGAAAAAAGAAAAAAGAAAAGAAATCCAATGGAATGGAATATTTGTCTTAGGCATTGGCTAAGCGCGTGGTAAGAAAGAACAAATCACGAACTTTCCCAACTAATTGGGGTTAGAGATTCATTAAGCTAGATACGAATCATACAAACGTATGTACCGGTGCCTCTACCATGCCAATGCTCATCCGTACGCGCTGAGCGGTCAGTCTCTCCCACTCTCTCTCTCTCTCTCTTAATAATTGTTAGCGCAGACACCAACGAACGCCACTAACACGCTCACGGTACAACCTCGGCCACATGCCCTCTCCCAGCCCTCTTCGTTTCTCCTTCACTCCTCCCTTATCCCCCTTCTATTTATTCAACCCCCAATCGCCTTCCCTTCTCTTTTACTCACAGAAAAACGCCCGTTTTCCGCATCTTCTTTCATACATTCTCATCTCATCTAATTGAAGGGAAAATTGAGTTTGGTTGAAGCAAGGAAGCCTGGGGGGTTGTTGCGTGGAATATAAAAATAAATTTATTTCTGGGTTTGGCGGTTTTGGGGTAAAACCCGGGAAAGGCAAGTTGCAGACATCACGGCTATACACAGAGTAACTCGGCCTCTACTTCATGTCCGGACTGTACGACGCAAGGGTTGTGTGATCGAGAGCAACCCTTCGCCGCACGGCGGGCGTGGCGCTTTGCCTTCCGAAGGCGGTAGCCCCTCTGATCTCCTCTTTCTTGCTGGCGGTGGTTTCTTCTCCTCTTACGCTTTTTTATATTATTAGCTTTAGGTTTAGATATATAATGGTAAGGTAATTAGAGAATTAAGATATCGGAAGCATTAGATCTTGAATAAACTAGAAAAGGAGGGGAAAAAAAAAGAAAAAGCAAATCCAAAAAAAAAAAAAAAACCACTTTCGTTGCTGTTGTTTTAGTTTTTTTTCTCAAAAGCGAAGATGTTGAGGATCAAGCGAGTACCAACAGTCGTTTCGAACTACCAGAAAGAGGAGGGGGAGGAGGCTGCTCGTCGTGGAGGCGGGTGCGGTAGGAATTGCCTTAACAAATGCTGCATTCAAGGTGCTAGTCTAAATGCTTATGTAAAATTTTATTTATAGTTTCGGGTTCATTTTTAGACTTATTATAACCGGGTTTTTATTTAAATAGGAGCAAAACTTCCTTTATATGCCTACAAGAGGGTGAACAAGGTTGAAACTGAAAAGGGAGTGCCTGGACATGAGAACAGGAAGCCTCCTGTTGCATTCCTTGATTCGCTCCTTCTCGGGGAGGTAAATTTTGTTAAGCAAACAATTAAAAGAAAGAAGATTGAATATCAAGTCGTTGTATGTTAGTTTTGGCCTTTGTGTACCTGTAACAGAGGATAATTTAGTTTACAATATCATTGTAGTGGGAGGATCGTATGCAGAGGGGACTTTTCCGCTATGACGTCACTGCCTGTGAAACCAAGGTCTCTTTTTGGTTCCTTTTTTATTTTGTCTAGAAGATGAAAGAATGTTTATTCAAATTTTCATGTTAGAGTTTCATAAAAAATCCCTTTGTTATTACTTGGTTTAGGTGATTCCGGGTGAGTATGGTTTCATCGCTCAGCTGAATGAGGGCCGCCACCTGAAGAAGAGGCCAACTGAATTCCGTGTTGATAAGGTCCTCCAGCCTTTTGATGGGAACAAATTTAACTTTACCAAAGTTGGGCAAGAAGAAGTGCTCTTCCAGTTTGAAGCAAGCGAAGATGGTGAAGTTCAATTCTTCCCAAATGCCCCAGTTGATGTTGAGAATTCTCCAAGTGTTGTTGCCATCAATGTATGTTCTTTGTTGTTAGCATGTTAACATAGAGCGAGAACCTAACAAGATTATATGTACAAATATAAAGAGAGCTTAAGAAGCTAATTGAGCAACTGCTGTAATCTAATAGTTTTGGTTTTATGGTATACAATTCAACAGGTTAGCCCTATTGAATATGGACATGTGCTGTTGATCCCGCGCATTCTTGATTGCCTGCCCCAGAGGATTGACCGTGATAGCTTCTTGCTTGCTCTTTACATGGCTGTTGAAGCTGGGAATCCATACTTCCGGTTGGGTTACAACAGTTTGGGTGCGTTTGCCACTATCAACCACCTTCACTTCCAGGTTGATATCTTGTAAAATTCTCAGCTACTGTACTCAATTCAGCTTTTGCTTATGATATTATCACTGGTGCTTACCTAGCAGTTGGTAATTGAAATGCAATTTGTTGATTACTATGGCTACAGGCTTACTACCTGGCTGTTCCCTTTCCTATAGAGAAGGCCCCCACCAAGAAGATAATCACTTCCAATGGTGGTGTGAAGATCTCTGAGCTTTTAAACTATCCTGTCAGAGGCCTTGTCTTTGAAGGTGGAAATTCTATGCAAGACTTATCCAACACAGTCTCAGATGCTTGCATTTGCCTTCAAGATAGCAACATTGCTTACAATGTGCTTATTTCTGATTGTGGAAAGCGAATCTTTCTCTTGCCACAGGTAATACATTTAGAATCAGAATTGAGATAATTTTGTTTTCTCTGTGTTATGTATTCATACTTGTTTTCATCTTCACTTGGATTTACGATTTGTTTAATGACCACACAGTGCTATGCTGAGAAACAAGCTCTAGGGGAAGTTAGTCCAGAGCTTCTGGATACCCAAGTGAACCCTGCTGTGTGGGAAATTAGTGGGCATATGGTGTTGAAGAGGAAGAAGGACTATGAAGAGGCATCGGATGAAAATGCTTGGAGGCTGCTCGCCGAGGTCTCTCTCTCTGAAGAGAGGTTCCAAGAAGTTAATGCTCTCATATTTGAAGTCATTGCTGGTGGTGATAAAATCAATGGAGGTGTTATTGAGAACTCACATGGGGAGGCAGATGTCAACACCAAATCTGCTGAAGACGTGGATGCAATAACAAAAGCTCCTGCCCTGCTATGGTGCCTGGGACTCAAGAGTGCCTAGTTCTTCGGTAAGATCTGGGTTGGATGATCAGACTGGTTGTGGTAGTGTCTGATTCATGTACGATAGCTTGGCAAATGGGATTGTGTGGCTATGTTATGGATTGTGGCCGTAGCCTAAATAAGCAAACTGTGTGTTTGCATTGCTGTTTGTGTTTAGTCTAATTTGCCTGTAGGCATTGTGATGTAGTATTTACTACAAGTACTTTCTGTCATTCATGTAAAATACTCGTATGTTTGCAGTTATATGGGTCTCTACTTAATGTTAATAGTTTTATTTCTGTTTATTTTATTTGGTCGCAGGGCTAAATTGAAATGCATAACCCGAAGCCATATTTTGAGGAAAATTATTTGCAGGAGTTATTTTGAGTTGCGGGTCCTTAGGGTATGTTATTAAGGATCTCTGGTGAACTGACCACTCCTGCTTTATTTGATCGATATAATCATTTAATAATTATTTTGTCCAAATAATCATTTAATAGAATTAAGGGTAAAAATATAAATTTAGGATATTATTTTAAATTTATTTTAAGTAAAATATTTTGATTCCTAAATTTTAAAAAAATAATAAATTAAAACATAATTATTTGATTATAATAAATTAAATTAGTTCTTATTATTATGATAGTTAAATGATAATAAAATTAAAAAAATAAAAATTAATCATTAATTTTTTTAACAAATTAGTTTATTGTATTAATAAATTAAATTAAAAAATAATCATATTAAAATTTTAGAAAATACGAATAATTTTAACAATATAAAGTTTTAATTCAATAATTATAACAATTTATAAAATTATAAAAATTTAATAAAAATAAAAAAATTATTAAAATCTCCTCTAATTAAAATAAAATATTAAAAAATAAAGTATAAAAATTTATAAAATATTAATAAATGTAAAAAAAAAAATTAATTAACAAGAACAATAAATAATACAAACTAAGTTTTCAGGCAAATTAATGCAATAAATTGCGACATATAAATAACAGTAATACGCACATATATATGGACAATATTCTCCAAAATTAATTGACCTAATTAATTATTCATAAAATTGAGGATAAATTTTATATATCTCATGTAATACAATACAAATATATAATATTTGTCAAATTTAAAATTAATTAACTAAAAATTTCTACTATTTAAAACTATTTTCAATTGTATTAAAAATTTAAAACTATTATCAACAGTATTAAAATTTAAAATTCATGACTTAGGCCTAAGAGTAGAAACATAATTAAAAATAAGATTAAGAATTAAAACATGATTTAGAATACATTGTATTTGTAGTTTTTGTATTTTTTAAGTATAAAATGACATTATTTTGGTAACAAAATTTAAAAAAAAAGTAAAATAGATATTTTATGAAAATATCTATAAATATTTTAGAATATACGCTAAATGAATATTATACACTCTTATTATATCTATATTTTGTATAATTTTATACTTATTATATGTTTTACATTCAAGATAAAATACAAACAAATATATTAATGGGTTTTACAGCTTATGATAGTTTAAATGACCTTATGTCTCTTTTTCATATTTGTTCAATTTAATGTAAAGAAGTTTATGAATTTTTACTTATTTAATCAAGACAAATAGATAATTGTATAGATTTTTATTATCAATTTAGATGATAGAGATTAATTTATTGATATTGTATAAACTAGTCTTAATTTATTATTTTATTAAAATTTAGAGATTATAATATTATTACCTTATTTGAGTTGATATTGATAAATTTGTAATTATGAAATTTTTTATTAATAATTATAACCGCTTGATAATTTACGGTGGTCAATGATTATTTTTATAAAAATTTAAATAATATTATGTTAAACGGGAAAAATATGATAATAACTTTCAGTAAATGAGATCACTAGGGAAATGATTTGATATTCAATCAAAGCTTTGAAGTATATTTTAATTAAATCAAATCAAATCAAATCAAATTAAAGATCACATATCATAACTTACATGATTACGCATTGATTGATACAAACAGTTGGTTCTTATGACACCGGTCCCTTTCAAAGTAAGACTTTTTGACGTCCTCGCGCCAAACAATTTGAATGCCTCCAAATTGGAAGGAAATTTACTTTTAAAAAAAAAAAAGGAAAAAATTTCCTAAAATAGTCATAATTTTTTTTTGAGTTTACGTAAATAATCTCTTGTAAAATAATTTTACCAACCTAACCTAAAATATATTTTTTGGACTAAATTATCCTCAATAGCCTACTTCAATTTTTTACAAAAGTCTATTTTCTTTTTACTTTTGCTTATTTCTCTAAAATTTGAAACTTTCGGAAATTCAGACTCTCCTCAGTCAAACTTATTCTTCTCTTCAAAATCATCTCTCTTGTTAATGGTGAATATGACGGTATTGTAGCTTTGTCAGAATAGTCTTGGTTATCTATACTAAGTGATTTTTCTTTATTATATAGGTATGTATTTTATGTGTTAATTAATTAAAGAAAAATTTCTCAAATGTGGATTTATAATTCAATGTTGATTAAGTTGTAATAAGTATTAATTTAAGTTTAAATTACGTCAACTGGTTTGTTGTATAAATGTCAAATCTAAAGTATTTGAGGATGTAATGTGTTGTGCGATTTTGGGTCATGGGTTTTTCCCCGAAAAGTGAATTTCTGGTAAGGCCATATTTAGGGTAAGACAAATTTTGCCTTACCCTAAAACCACTTTTCGGGTAAGGCAAAATTTTTTAGGGTAAGGCAAAATTTTGCCTTATCCGAAAAGTGGTTTTAGGGTAAGGCAAAATTCTGCCTTACCCTAAAAATGATTTTAGGATAAAGCAAAATTTTGCCTTACCCTAAAACCACTTTTCGGGTAAAGCAAATTTTGCTTTATCCTAAAATCATTTTTAGGGTAAGGCAAAATTTTGCCTTACCCTAAAATTGAATAAATATATTTTTTTGAGTGATTTTTACATTTTAATAATATTATACCCTTTATTAATTTATGTATGACAGATTTACTAATATTTTTCATTCACTATAATGGTTAGTAAAAAAATACTTGGTAATGTCATGTCCATATTATTATAATAATCTTATAATGAATATTTATTGATGTTGTATCATTGTAATAAATGAAAACAAACAATTATTGCTAATATTGTCATCGCATAATTAATTGTCTTTGTTGTCATGAATGGATATCTTAAAATTACGATATTTTTTTATCCGAAAATTTCAATTTTAATGTTTTACGACATACTTGTTTAATTTGTTCAAGAAACAAAATATAAGCATGATTATATTTCAATAAATAACAAATGTGGAGAAATGTTTTCAAATTTTTTCACCAATAAGAATAATAATAATAATAACAATAATAAAATATAACAATAAAAAATCACTTTTTGGGCAAGGCTTTTGCCTTACCCTAAAAATAAATTTAGGGTAAGGCAAATTTTTGTCTTACCTGAAAAGTTTGCCTTACCCTAAAAATAAATTGAGGGTAAAGTTAAATTTTGTCTTACCCGAAAACTACTTTTTGGGTAAGGCAAAAATTTACCTTACCCTAAAAATGAAGTTAGGGTAAGATAAAATTTTACCTTACCCGAAAAGTAGTTTTTGGATAAGGCAAAATTTAGCCTTACCCGAAAAGTTTACCTTACCCTAAAAATGAATTTAGGGTAAGGCTAAATTTGGCCTTACTCAAAAAGTGATTTTTGGGTAAGGCAAAATTTGACCTTACATTTTGTCTTACCCGAAATTTACTTTTCAGGTAAAAAATCCATGATCCAAAATCGCACAACACATTATATCCTCAAATGCTTCAGATCTTTACATTTATACAACAAGCCAGTCAACATAATTTAAACTTAAATCAATACTTATTACAACTTAATCAACATTGAATTATAAATCCACATTTGAGAAATTTTTCTTTAATTAATTAACACATAAAATACATACCTATATAATAAAAAAAAATTACTTAGTATAGATGACCAAGACTTTTTCGACAAAGCTATAACACCGTCATATTCATCATTAGCAAGAGAGATGATTTTGTAGAGAAGAATAAGTTTGACAGAGGAGAGTCTGAATTTTCGAAAGTTTTAAATTTTAGAGAAATAAGAAAAGAGAAAAAGAAAATAAACTTTTGTAAAAAAATTGAAGTAGGCTATTGAGGATAATTTAGTCTGAAAATTACATTTTTAGTTAGGTTGGTAAAATTTTTTTATAAAGGATTATTTACGTAAACTCAAAAGAAATTACGGCTGTTTTAGGAAATTTCCCAAAAAAATTGGAAGGAAATTTGAATGATAGTACTCATTTTTTTTTTAATAATTTGGAGTTTTTTTTAAGAAAAAATTAAGACACTCCTTCAAATTTTAATAAAAAATAAATATCCTTAATATTTAAAGATAAAAAAATATTCTTTTAAAATTTAAAAAAAAAATCTTTTAAAATTATTAATTTCTATACAAAATAATTAATATATCCTTAAATATTTAAAAAGTATATAAATATATCATGTTATCTTTATTATTAGTATATAATTATTTATATAACTTTATAATTTTAAAATAACATAATAAATTAGATCTTTAATTAATAATTATACTTTAATTTTTTATAATTTTATACTAAAATATTATTTTAGATAATTAATTTTTATTATATTAATTTATTATAAATACACCGTTAAATTACAAATAAAGTTAAAATTTTATGTGAATAAACCAAAATTTTTTCTTAAATCAATATTATTTGAAATCTATTTTAATGGTTTATGCTTAATAAATAATATAATAAGAATAAAATATTCGTAATTTATGTAAGTTTATAATATTAAATTTTAATGTGAATGAATACAATTTTTTAAAACTAATATTATTTAATAATTTATGTATAATAAATTAATATAATAAGAATAAGATTTATCTTCAAATTTGAGTGGATATTCCTCTCTTAATTTATTTTTCAGGAAGTATCTCTTAATATCTTTTTTTTAAAACAAATAAAACACAAGCTTTCATTCTATAAAAGTATTACAAGAATAATGTAAAATGACACCTTTCAATTTTGGTATTTTTTTATAACATTAACAAGATAATAAATTTTAAAACACAGTAATATATTTTAAATAGGAGTTTTCTTATAAAATTTTTTATAGCTTCATTCTACTACTCTTTGTTCTTTGAGTTGATTTTGTTGGTTAGTGTTACAGTAATATATTTGTTATAGTAGAAAAACTCTTAGATATGAAGTATAAACTCATTTAATTTCTCTAAAAGGCTCTTTAATCTTATAATTTAAAGGAGAATATTACTACAATTATATAAACAAACAAAAAAACTCCAAAAACCACTACAAATTTAAATCTGAATGAAAATAAACTATTATGAAGTGGATAAAATTCAGCAGATAAAAATACAACACTATAAATTTAGATCTACATAAAAATTTGTCTTTATTATTGAAGATAAAAAAAAAAAAAACAGAAAGAAAAGAAAAATCTCATGAGAAGAGGAAAAAGTTTGTCCGGCCTGCAGAGAAGAGAGATGAAGGAGAAAAGAAGAGTGAATAATTTGGAGTTGAAATATAAATTTTATATTCTAATCAATATGCTGTAATTCAACCATATGCTGTCTATAATAATTAATGATAAAGTAAATGAATTTGGCTACTTATTTTTTATTTTTATATGTAAAAATACGATTATTACTTTAATCCACATAATAAAATTTAAAAATTGTAATATAGGACATTTAAAATACAAAATTTACCATCCTAAATGTACAGTAACTAGTGAAGATACAAAGTAATTAATTAAAAGGTATCCTATATTCTAAATTAGGAAATTGGTACACATGCATTTACACTATATAGGTCTTGGGGAATTGTGTACAATTTTACTTTTTTTTTTTTTCCTTTAACAAGATTAAAGCAAAATATTATATGATAATTCCAGGTAATACCCTTGTTTAAATTAACTTGCTATTAATTTAAATTCGGTAGCATATTGATTAAATATAAATTATTAAAAGAAAGTTTATTAACATATCTTGCAGATCCATCCAACGGCGGAGAAAGCGCCTGCAGCGGAAAACGTATCATAGAGTTAACAGACTAAGAACAAGAGCTTAGACTCCGGCTCCCTGTCACTGTAAGTTTCCAAATCTCTCTCTCTCTCTCTATTAGTTTTGGATCTTGGACATGCGTCGTGTGTTTGCTTTCACTTTTGTATCTGGTGAAGGCTTGAGCATGACTGTACGAAGTATGAATCAGATAATGATTTTAGATTAATCCAGAAAAATAACTGGTGATTTTCGAATTTCAGTTCGGTATATGAAGGGAATCACGTGTCTTATTTGAACGTTTTATAGATGGGTTTGTGTCTATTTGTGTTCCTCTCAAGGTGTTCGATAAAATGCGCGTTAGAAATTAGCCTTTTAATTTTAACGTTTACGCTTCGTTTGGCCAGGAGGATGACAGGATAGAAGGAAATAGGGTAGAAATTTAATTACCAAATTTTGTGTAAAGGTTGGATACCATCAGAAGAATTTGTTAGTTTATGTTTAGGATCTAAAGACATGCAAGTGATTGGGTGTTTGCAATCTTCTGTTTCTAAATTTGGGTGAAGAATTTGTAAGCAAAATTCTAGATGCTAATATCAATGTTCAGGAAATTTTTCTTATACTTGATGTAAAATCTTGCACTATACATATGCTCCTGAGAGTGTGTCTGTACTAGATCATCTATATTAGTCTCAGGAGTGAGTATATGCGTTAATAAGCACATAGATATCATAGGGGTTTAGATTTTATTGTAGCCTCTTTTTTTTTTTTTTCAATGAGCCAACTATTGAGGTTTACCTGTTGGCTGATGGCTGTACACATCAACATAAATGCTCAATTTACACCATTGCTGACCTGAGCTAGCTAATCTTAGCTAAGCAAAGGGTTGAACCTAATTTTAGGAAAATACATGCTCACCAGAAAGGTTGAAACATTCAATGCTTACATTCTGTATATGAACTCAGTCATATCAATAGTGATATGAGCCTGTGTCTTGTGTAAATCCTTCATGTTTTTGCCCCTGCTGGAAAAGAGCTAAGTTGTTTCAAGAGTAAAAGCTCCAGATGTGCCATTTATCATCAAAAGACTGTCTTCGCACACCATTGCTTCTTTAACTTGATTTGCCTCTAAATTTTGTGTTTAAGCTTTTTTGATGAAATTTGCCAGTATGGTATACAAAATTGTGTTTATTCATACTGCATTGACATTGGTAAATGTTTTTCATAATTTTGTTGTTTGTTTTGCAGCAGGACTCACTTTCTTTTAGAAGCAAGTTCATATTATCTTATACCCATTCTGTGTAAAATTCTTTTGGTAAGCTTCTTTCTGAAATGCAGACTTCTAGGAAATGAAGAAAGGAGTGCACCCTCAGATGCAATGGATATCCTATGTGACTCAGAGTGGCCGATTGATGAATGTTATGATGACAAAAATACACCATGTTGGCAAAGTTTACCACTTCAGAGCAAAGCGCCAAATGGCTGAGAGTATTGGCCAGGTTGCCAAGTTCAAGCGACGTTACGAGCAGCAGGAGAATGCAGAAAATAATGAAAAATGACGCATCAAAAATGCATAGAGAAGTTAGAAATCTGTTGTGGGATTTGAGTTTCTTTCGAGAAATAAGCATGAACGCGGTTCTCTAAATGACATTTAGTTTGCTGTCTACGAAAGCTTGAATATTTAAGTACACATTTCCATTTCGATGATACTGGTAATGTTCAAAAAAGTTTCTGAAGTTTTTGGTTAATTTAGATAGTTTCACTGCTAGCACATTTTTAAGTTGCTGCTCTCTGAAAGTCGCGCTTTATATTATATCACAGATTTCTGTTCGTAGAGGGTACTCGCATTTTGTTGTTTGTAATCTTGAAATCAAGTTTAATTTGTTATTAATACTCGTGGCTGTGCTGCAATTTAATTGGAGAGAATTATTCTTATTTCTCATTTTCTTTTGGGGTTTATGAGAATTAATGGGCCTGAGGTTTTACCATATGAGGACCAATTTATGAAGGCCCGTTCAATGTGGGATTTAAAGGATTTGGTACCAACTTTATTAATTAGGGATTTGTTAAAGCTGTGTAAAAAAAGATATGTTAAAGCTAAAGCACCACCTATCCATGCACAAAGCAAAGCGTAAAGCTCCTGCCTATCACGTAATTAGTAATATTACTACCTCCCACAGCACGAGACTTCAATACTAACCCGTAAGAAAAACATGAACACCTCAAGGCTCCTTATTAGTAACTGAAAATCACATTTTTTTATTGATTTCTTATAAAAATCTTAGATCTCTTATTACTTCTAATGCAAAGATCAAATGAACCGGCTTCCTAATGCCCTAATCTCAATCTTGCAGCTCTTACTATGGTGTTTCATTGTGATGATAGAAGGCAGTTCAATACGACAAGTGGTTCAACAAAATGACACAAACAATGCATCTTCATCATCATCATCATGGTTGAAGAAAGTGACAAACTGGGACCCGCGGCCTCGGCCTTCTGGGTGCTGGAACAGGCCATGGGTATGCAGACAAAGAGAAGCACCAGGAACGCGAATGAGATGTTGCAGAAACCGTTGTATTGATGTTTCTTCTGATGTTAATAACTGTGGGTTGTGCAGAATTCGGTGTCGATTTGCTTGGCAATGTTGTCGTGGATTCTGCACTAACATAAATAGAAACCCATTTAACTGCGGCAGATGTGGGAATAGATGTCCCTGGGGAGTGAGGTGCGTATATGGTATGTGCGGATATGCTCAACCGTGGCCAAGGCCATGCCCGCAACCTCCTCCACGTCCTCCTCAGCCTAGCCCTCCTAGGTCTTGTCCAACCCACCCGCCCAGGGGTGATCAGCCACCTCCTGTAATGCATGCGTTGAATTTGTTTGGTTAAAGCATTTTCTCTGTGATAGCTACTAGCATTATGATATATATATGTCTCTCCGTTAGTATGTGTTTTGAGTCTTCTTGTTGCTGATGATCCATCATTTGCATTTAGGACATGATTAAATTAATACAATATATATGGTGCGGAAAGTGGAAACCTAATCTTGTTATTGATATCATTACAATGTAACTTCAATAAATAATAGTATTTTGGTGTTTCAGTTCACTTGATCTTTAGCTTCCGTGCAAAAGCTTTTGGTACTTATCTTTCTGTTGTTGATAATTTGTCACATATGTAAGTTGTGACTCTGGAATCGCTAGCTTATTCCAGCCCCTCCCATCTGCATGTCTGTCCAGAATAGCAATAGCAAATAGAATGCTTTCATTTGTATATGATTGACCATGCATGCAGGGATCAATGCATGCCCAAAGTTCCATAGTTTGATCCATATCTATGCTCAAGTGGTGTAAGTCTAATGTACCTATTGGCGATATCAGATACCGATTTCGGTTGCGGTAATTTAAGAATAACGAAGAGTTTGTATATATATGGTACTCACTTTCCTTTTTTTCCCTTTCGAATTGAGCCGCCCAGGTAAATAAATTGCCCAGTGGATTTCAACATCACTAAGAAAAAATCGCAAGCTAAACCTATGTACTCACTTGTTTAATTTAGCCAAGCATTAAAGGAAATTAAATTATGCTTAATTATGAATATGCTCTTTCTTACAGTTGCTTCAACATAGCAAAAGGATAACTCTTTCTTATGGTTGATTTCATTTATCAAGGACTCGCATTATCCGTAAATGGAACAAAATTTGAGATATCTCTAACAGAAGTGAACCAATCGTGTGCAGATATTGCACAGCTTTCTGGGAATCATTGCCTTTTCTGCATGCACCATACAGGCCAGCACCATAAGTACCAGATTTAGATGATGTTGCTGATAACTTGGAACAACTGTGAGTTGACTGCAATGGAGACCATAAATATTTCAGCCTCTCCTTATCTTTCCAGAGTACCGATGCTTTCATTTGTATATGATTGACCCTGCATGGATCAATGCATGCATACACGTAGATCATGAAGACTATCTTTCCTTCCTATAATATAGTTATTGTGACCAGTTTGTGAATTTTCAAAGCCTGGAATGGATCTTAATCTAAGTTCTATATAACTAAAAAATTCAAGACCCCCGTTGAGTTATATTTTTTAAGTTAAATTTCTGACTCCGCCACTACATCTGCTAGACGTAGGTGAAAAAAAAATTAATTTCGCCGTTTGACATCTGCTCAGGTGCTGAAGTCTACTGTGGATTCGCTATACCAGATACCTTGAGCAGTCAATTATGAATTGTGGATTGGCCACATCTGAAATCAAATACCGATCTAATAAAGAGTTTGTATATGCTACTCAATTTGTTTGTTTGCTCCTTAAATCCTTTATTAACTATAGCATGAATTTTTTGGTCCATTAGAATTGAACCGTCCAAGTAAATAAATTGACGCAAGAAGTTTCAAAATTAATAAGAAAAAAATCACAAGCGAAACTACTGTAGTCACTTGCTTTAGCCCAGCGTTAACAGGAAATTATAGTTCAAGGTGACAAGTTACAGCTGCTCCAAATGGGATAATGGGACACTCTTTCTCATGGTTGAATGTAATTCATGAACTTGCATTACAATATGTAATTGGAAATATTCAAGTATACAACAGGGCAGAACACATCCACCGAAAATGCCAATTAATAGGTAGGAAAATGTGGATCCACATCACGGCCCCAAGACTCCAAACCTCCAACGATATCTCTAGCAGAAGTGAAACCCATCTTGTGAAGATATTGCACAGCTCTCTGCGAATCATTGCCTCTTCTGCATACCGCATACACGCTAGCACCGGAGCTGGATTCAGATCCTTTGTGCTTTTCCTCTTCTTTCATTGCCAATGAAATTTCATGCAATCTGGCTTCCAAATTTGCAAGAGGAATGTTTATGGAGTTTGGAAGAGAAACAATCTTAAAATGATGCGCTGGTCGGACATCAACTAACACATGTGCTTCTCCATTGTCTACTCTTTCTTTGTACTCCTTACTGCTTATTCTGGAATCTGCTGAAAGCAAATTCAACTTCAAGGGAAGCTGCATATAATAGGAGAGATTGGAAGGTTCAGCTAACTTCAGACATTACAAGCAATTAAAATACAATTTAGCATAATGCAGTTAGTACCGGAAACTGAGGAGATTGTGTGAACTTCTCGTAATCAAAATTTCTAAATTGGTCTTGGGTAAATGCTGAATTTTCTCCACAAGCTTCGCACTGAGATGATCTGCCTCTAATTTTGACCTAAGCAACAACATATACTATATCAGCAAGTAATACAAATCCAAAATGGATACCACAAAGACAAAAGAGTTGGATTAGTTATTCTAACTAGGAACCCATATGAATCTAAGCATTGTTCGGTATTGAGGTGCTGATACTTTTGATGCTACGACTATTGTGAGAGAAAATCATTTGATGTCAAATATAAGTGAAAAAATAATGTGGTTTCGCAGCACAAAAATCCCAAACTAAGACAAGGAGTTTGTTTGAGATTCTTAGTTTGGGATTGCAGTACAACAGCTAAAAGTGTTTAGTGAACATCCAACTTTACGTAGTAGCTAACACTAATCCCAAACATACCCTGAATCTGTTGCAACTTCAATCCACTCATTAAGTAACAAAAGCAGTAATGACTGTAAACATTAACCCCTTGTAAAAAAAAAAAGAGGATATGTGGTAGAAACACTCAGCAGGGATCAATGCATTTCATATACAAGCTGAACTGTAATACACTTTGGAAAAGGACAAGCAACATACAATACGGATTCGTGCTGATAATGCATCAAGCAGAAGCATCCGTCCCGAGAGTGGTTCACCAACAGCACTTGCAATTTTAATGGCCTCTAAAGCTTGGAGACACCCAATGATTCCAGGAACTGCAAACAAATAATTAAAAGCTTTACGCTTTCATATAGCAACCAGAAAGTAGGAAGACATCTAACTGATGCAGCTTTTCCTCAATCTTTATACTTGGTAAACAATGCACAATTAAACTTTCTTTTCTACTCTTAAGTTTTAATTTGTGCAGCGGCGAACCCCTTCAGTAAAAATATTGATAACAAGCTTCTTCAAATTCCTCCCAAATACCAACACCAAAGGTAACATATTTAACTACTACTGCGTAAACAAGGGGAAATGAAATGACACTTAAAACAGAAAAATTCTACAAAACTGGCATTTGAAGATTTTGTAAAAAGGCAATAGAGATTCAAAATTGAATTTAAAAATAGCTTGAGCCGTGCCAAACAAATTATTGACATACCTACTCCTAGGACCCCGCTATCAGCACATCTTTGGCATGCTGTAGTTGGTGGCGGAGTTGGAAATAGGCAACGGTAGCAAGGACCTCCATTGTAATTGTAAACTGTAAGCTATACCATAAATTTACCAATGCAGTTATGCTGGGAACATCAATAAACTTTAAATTTCCATGTACAAAAATTATATGCTTTTAGCCACAAGAACAGCATAAAACCAGAGTATACCTGCCCTTCCAGTCCGACAGCAGCACCTGATACCAAAGGCTGCAGGCAACAATGTAGATTATTAATATTTGAAAGGAACAATGACACAATATTAGACTCTCTCTCAAGTTGTAGCATGTAAAACCTTGCCTCATAGCTGCATATATGTATATCTATAACTGAGGATAAACTTACAGAACAGAGAGCATTACAGGCCTCATTTTAAAATAATTTGGGGAGCAATAGTCATGTCTGACAAAAATATAACTTGGACAAATTCCAATCACCACTCATCACACAAATGTCTTGATGTCAATTTATATATCTTTTAACAATTATTCCAAAGAATGAGCTCCCTACTGAACCAATTACCTTCCCCAACACCACACAGCAATCACTGATCAAGTAACGGCTGGGAGGATTATCAGTTCCATCTACAACAATGTCATATCTAAAAAGCGACCATAGTTAAGGAATTCTTGAGATTTAAGATTTACCCAATGCAAAATAGGGGAAATATTGAAGAATGGAGGAAAAAATTCATTAACAAAGTATTTACTGAAGGATACTGGCTCAAAATTTCCAATGCATTGGATGTGCGTAGAGCTTCTCCGTGCTCAATAATCTGAATACTCGAGTTGATCCTAAAAAAACATATTCAGATTACACAATTAAGACAAAACAATAAAGCAGAAAATACCATCTAACTCACACTTAAAGACAAACTGAGTTTAGCCTTCAAAATACGACTGGGAGTTATTTAATATGAGAACTGAAAAAGTTTTCCCAAGAGTCATAACATACGAGCGACAAGCAGCAGCAGCGGATTTCACTTTTGACTGACCAATATAAGCTTCAGTGTGGATAACCTGAAATAAGAAAATTGCAAAGAAATTAATAGCTATATGATGACCACACTGACAATTAATAATGGGAAACAGAATTCATCATTACATGCTTAGATGAGAAAACTTAAGAAATAAATTGTTCTATTTCATTTTGTTTATTGCACACTGATCATCTGCCTTCTATAAACATTTTGAGGTGAGACAAATATCTTTCAAATGGAGAACCAAAAAGTTGAATGTGCATAACATCAAAGGAATCTGAAATCACCTACACATGTATATATTCAAAATCTGTAGGTAATCGATACCGCTTGCATTATTATAGATTTGATCGAACTCTGCTGATTAAAGACAATACCACATACAACAGAAACAATAATTTCATTGCACTTTCCAACATATACCTGTCTGTGCATGTTACTAAGCTCAACCACATCATGATCCACAATACCCAGTCGCCCTTAAAACAATCCAACAAAATTAAGTTCAGGCAAAATATTCAAAATTCAAAACTGCATATATATGCATTTAAAAGGGTATACAGTATTGCAGCTGTTTTGATAATTACATAACAAAATTTTGAGCATAAATTGAAGTGAAGAGTGTGGGATGGTACAGCCGATGTTGCTTTAATAAGCAAGAGTTGCCCTAGCCTATTCAAATGTTTGGCTGAAGCCTAAAATAGATAAAGAAGTATTTGGATAATTTAATTCTCAAGAAAGCAAGCACGGGCAAGCACTTTTGCGGGAACCGCTACTTAGTAAAGCAGTTCCAGAAAAAACACTAGCAATTACAATTAAAGCATACTCATCAACTCTTAAGGCATCTTACCAACACCACAAGCTGCAAGATACAACAGAGCGGACGAGCCCAAGCCGCCAGCTCCAACCACTAAAACCGAAGACTTCAAGAGGTTCGACTGCCCTACAACAAAATTAAAATCCAAAAATCAAATTGAAGCAAGAAAAAGAAAAAACTAAAAATGAAAAATTCGAAAATATTAACAGAAAAATCAAACCTTGAACGCCGAAAGAAGGAAGCAAGAGATGGCGGCTGTAACGGTAGATCATGTCTGGTGATAAACCGTGACTGTTGTCCGAATAAACGGTGGAGATTGAACGACAAGTACCATTTGAAACGGTGTCCGTTTTTTGCTGGTTAATAGTCGTCTCGCGAAGCTGAGCTTCGAGCACAGAGATTCGCTGCTCAATATCGCTCTTAGCAGCCTTTAAAGTTTCAATTTCACTGCGAATTGATGACACGTCAGTAGCACCTCCGTTTGACTCCATAATCTTTCTGGTGAAGAGCGTAAGACGTTGAGCGAGACTGTCAAGTGATGATCAGAAAAACCCTAGTTAGAAAGTGGATCGAGAGAATGATGCCGTTGAATCGGAAAACTGAAAATAACCTTAACCAATTGACATTCGGAACTCTAACCCGAGATGACAGCAGAAAGACTAAATTACCCTTAAAAGCTAATGGAAAACGAAGGAAAATTGGAACACCAGTCGACGGACGAGTCACAATACAAGTCTAACTCAATGGCGTAACAGAACAGAGCGTAAAGATCCGTGATTTTCCAGATGGCGGAGTCGAGAAATCCTCCAGTTTCGTCGCTCAGTAGGAAATGTCGTCGAGACCACATCCACGGCAGTTTTTGGACTTGAAATGACAGAAGTTTCACATTTTTGAGGCATTTTTTCGCCGATTGAAATTTCTTCTCATGTAAAAACAATTTCAAATTGGTCAATGTAGCGGATTTTGGCGGGATTTCCGTGTATTTATCCCACATATTTAAATGTCAATCACTCCCCTGAAATGATTTGCTAACTGCATCACTTGAATGTAAGGGTATTTAAGACATTGAATTACAACCCGCCAGGTGTAGGTCCAGGTTCAGGATCAACATCCAAGAAAACATGAAATGGCGAACGCATAGTCCCCCACGTGTCTCGTACTCTCTTCCTTCAAAGCCACGCAGGCGCATTGTAGGACGGCTTTCAAGTAACATACATTATTATTTTAAACCCTAACTCTGCCAATTCCGGAGATAACGAACAAACAGATCATCGATGTCGCTGCTATCCCAAGTGAGAGGGTTCATCTTTCTTTTCTACAAATCTTCACGGCCATCTTCTATCAAGCCTTCAACAGCTTGTCTCTACAGGCTTTCCAAGGTAATTAATTATAATATTCATGTCTATATCGTTATGCACTGAATTCCGATCCTCTTGTTCTTTTTAGATGATGTTTTATCAAGTATAAAATTAAATTACCGATCGACTTATAATATAAGCTTGTACAGTACATACACCTGTTGTTACTTCTAAGACTTTGACCATCTTTCCGTTTCCGGTCTAATTCCCTAATTAGAGGACAAAGGGGCAAAAGAACCGTGTGCAAAACGATATATGAAATTGGATACTAAATTTAATATCATTTATATAGAGGAGCAATTAGCTCAAAGTATCTTAACTTATTGCCCAAAGAATTAACTACAGAAAGCATACAAGCAATATTTGTGGGATTTATTGGTGATAAAGGGTGAATGTAAAACGAGTTGTGAATTCGAACACTTGAACTTAGAGATAGAATTACATAAATGAGCCAGCTAGAGTCCTAATCTTATGCAAGCTAGTTGAAGAGTGTTTATATAGAACAAGGTTGGGACTTTTAGAAAAGACGAAATATGATTAATCTTTTTATACAGTTGATGATTAGTAAATAGTTAATAAAATGAACCAAAGAATTAATATTGATAATTCATAAGAAGATACCGGTGAGTTCAGATCAAGAAGTAGCGAGTATGACATTCATGATTTGCAGAGGTATAGCAAAGAACGTGGCAGCCATGTAACTGACGAGAGAGCACCATCAACTGCCAAAGAGTTCGAAAGAGTTGCCGAGGAAAAGCAGAAGCTTCGGGCAGCGGAGCAAGGAGTTGCAAGCCAGACTAGTGAAAAGGTATACGATGGAGCAGAAGAAGCCACCATTGGAGACGCTAAAGTTGAATCTGTCCATAACAGATTCAAGGAGCATGAAGAAGGAGCCGACTATCACAAACGAGGAGATGAGCCTTAATTAAATTAAATATATAATATGTTATATACATTACATATTACATGTCATGTACACTACTTTTAGCTACGACTCCTGGCTTTCTGTTATTAAATAAATTTCAGGCCTTCGATCGATGAAGACCGTTAATGAATTAATATCATACAGTTTATTAATATTTTCATGAGGGAGGGATTGTCCTAACTTTAATTCTCGATTTTGATTGTGAAGTCGTGTCATTATTTGTGGTGAGGTGACACTGGGTTCAATTTTATTTTTTTAATTTCTTTTATTTGATCTGTCTTTAATAAATAATGAATTAAACATTTTCGCATTACTAAAACAAAAAGTTTCAATACGTTGAAGAAGTTTGTTATATGGGGTTGGAAATTTGTTAAAATCTTTTGTTGAAATTATAGAATTTCACAATAAGTGGAGTTTATCTTTGACTTTAAATTTTTGTATGATTATTAACTTGTCTGATTTCATGTGAGATAAGTTCGCATCGTTGAAATTGAATTTCGAAAGAAAATTTGTTTAAAAAATTCAATTTTAAAATTAAGATACCTTAGCTGAAGCAATACGAGTGAGTCCATTTGAAATCTATCAAAAGCCCAATAATAACATCAGGTAGGTTTTTGTTATTGGGCCGCATCTTCAACGCCCCGGTTGTGCATTCGATAGACCCCTGTTTTCAATCCACTTCCTCTTTTCTCCATCGTCTTCTTCTCTCCCCCAACAATCAACCACTAGCCACCACCGCAAGCCGCCGGATTCTGACTGAAATCTGGCCAAGCATCCATTTCCTCGATAGTCACAATCCTTCGGTATGAAGTAAATTTTTTTTGAATTTGTTTTTCTTTTTCAACTTTTTATTGTTTGTTCTCTTCATCTTATTTCATGTCATTAGTGGAAGTATGTAAGAACTGGAAAAATCTGTGCTTCCTAATGTAGAATCATCGTAGCTGCAAGTTTATAGTAAAAAAAGGTGACTTGGCTGAAGTATTTTTAGTTTACAGTTCATTATGTATATCTGAAGACTTGTAGAACTGAGTTCCAAAGATTTAAGTCTTATGTTGTAGTGTACTTAACAATCTTTCCAGATTTTGTTGGTTCATTCAGCATCATATTCTTTCGTTATTCTGAAAAACTGTGATAAAGGTTTTTGATAATTGTCCGCAGTCCGCGTATTTACATTCTTGTTGGAGTATTTTTCATTCTTTCTTAACATTTATGTTGAGCAAGGTTACTGTTTTGATGTCAAGGAGTTGTAGTGGGGCGAAGAAGAGATGAATGCTTTCAAAACTTTTGAAGCATGTGTTCCAATTGAATGGAGCCCCAACTTATATACAACCCTTGTGAGGGGGATGCCTGGCACGAGAAGGCTTCACAGACGCACCTTAGAAGCATTACACCTCCGGAAATGCGACTGCACTGTCATGCGTTGGAGCACTCCAACCGTCAGGGGAATGCTTCAACAGGTATCTGAGCAAGTTCAAAATGAGTTTAGTTTATTGATTTCCACAAGGTTTTCGCTATGTGTGGGTCTTCTGTGGTCAGTTCTTTTAGTGCTTTCAATTGATTTTAAATTTAATGTCACTTATATAGGTAAAAAAAGGTATAAGGCTCGCCAAGAGAAGTTGGCCAACCAGCGAGCTCTACATCCCCCTTTGGTCATTAGTCATCCGCCGAGGTCTAGGACTGAATCCACTTAGTGACCTTTAAAATTTTTCACTGACTTTTCCGCCTCTCTTTTCATAGAAAATTCAGTTTCCATTAAAAATGTTGTTTCGTACTATTGTCGTATACTTTAGTAATCAGTTTAACGTGTCTTAAACTTTTTGGTGGCAGATGCGAGCTCTTTACTAATAATTGCTAGGGTATTTGTGTCGGAAAAATTCAGGTAAATATCGTTACTTTTATCTAGTTACTATCTATATAAATAATGTTTCCTATATATAAATAGTATTGTATAGATAAATAGTAATATATGCCTTTTGAATTTACTTTTACAAAAATACCAAAAACAAATGAGAATTACCGTAATCACAAAACACAAGAATTTACATAAAAAACTCTAAATCGAAGAACAATTACGCATTCTTAGAGAAAAAAATTAAATTATTAAATTTAATTTATAAATATATAAAAATCTTAATCCATCTTCTATTAAAATTTATATGTCGAGTCATACAAAGAATGATATAATATATAAAGGCAAACAAAAAATAAAAAGGAAATTTTCTCATTACTTAAAAAATTACTCACTAGTTGAGATTAAGTGATAAAATCTGGTATCAACATATATAATCTATTTTTTTTAATTAAATCATACCATAACTTTTATCAATTGAACTAATTAACAATAAAAAAGTCTAACGATTTTATATCAAATTTTTTATTTAATACAAAAAAAGACAAAACATAACAAAAACAATAACTATTACATATTTTATATACTACTAATTAACTACTACACTTGCTTCGTTTTCTTCTTGATTGATCTATCAGGCAATGCAAGATCTTCAACGTGTTTCACCAAAGAAATATCAACAAAAGCCCTTGATTTCCCCTCATAATATTTCGACAATCCTTTCCTAAACATTCAAAAACTATTTTACATTAATATAAACTTTTTAATAAAAAAATATATAAATAAATAAATGCTTAATTAATTAATTACCTCCTTGTTTGAGGGAGTTGATGAAGCAAATTTCTTACATCAAACACCAAGTCTTCGTCTTCATTGTTGTTCTGCTCCATAAATAATAATAATACATATGATGTGAATTTCTTAGCTAGGTTTTCTGTTTAAAACGAAGAATGCTTGTAATTGAAAGCTTTATATAATTAAAGGATTCATTTTACATTTATATATGACGAGTTTGGTAATTACTGTAACACCGGAATTTTGTAATAATTTGGAGCTTGGTTTAAATTGGAAATTAAGTTAACAAAATTGTAAAGGAGCATCACGCATTTAATTTTCAGAAATTTGGAGGATTTCATTACCAATTTTTGTAGTGGGCTTCCAAATTTTTAAATCTAATTCATTATTTAAATATCTAAAAAATGTACACACAAAATATTATTAAAACTTTATTCATCAAATAATTTTGATAAGGGAAACCTTAAAAATATAGTATTAACTCCCTTGGAGTCCGTTCGGCAGTGTTGATTAGCACTTCAAAATTGTTAATTATATCTCTGATAATTTTTAAAAAAATAATTATCTAAATAAAGTTAACAGCATGAGAAATTTTTAATATGTTATTATGTTATAAGAATAACATATTTTTTTATAGTTATAATACAATAATTTTATTAAGAATAATATATTTCATGAAATAAACGATATTTCAATTTAAGAAAATATTTAATTTAACCTCAACTATTACTAAAAAATTCCTCGAGATAATATTTTTGTTATTTTAAACTACATAAAAAAATATTGATAAAAATAATGTCCCAAAATTTTTCCTATAGTGAGACATCTAAAGATTCTCCAATTAACAGCACACAGTTTTCATCAGTGCCAAACATTTCAAGTGATGAACTTGATAGACAATGAGAGAGTTTTGAACATATACTTGTTTCTTTCCTGAATCCAACTACTTTCTTCTCCTACTAAGCCTCAGGTGATAATTAATGCTTCCCCAAGGCTTAATTATCACCTAAATCCCAATCGTACACTTCAAAAAGTACTTTAAGCAAACCAACGTCCTTACCTTCCTAGTGCAGATCATACTGCTATTTTAAAATTCATTAGTCAATGGAAAACAATCGCAGGCAAGAAAGACTGTAAAATCAACTTACAAATCCATAAACTAAAGCAATTATTTGGACTTAAGTGGGTTTATACAATTACATAACATTCATATAACATGAGCCCCATGAATAAAATTATATTATATGTACTATTTTTCCAATACAAGTAAATACTGAATCAATCACTGAAATAATATGCTCAACCAAAAATTAAATTGTGAACTTGAGAAATATTCATTTTCCAATCTTAGAATAGATTTCAGGTTTATGAGTGGGAAAAAATTAGAGAAAGTTTCCGGATTGGTGTCTTCAACCATAGAGGTGAGGAGCGCTTTAATGCTATTGTTGTTTACAGTTGAAAGTTCTTAAAGGAAGTTTATTCTTTGATGATCTTTATAAGCAAGAAAATCCTATAATTTAATTAAAAGCTTTATTTTATTTGTTTCATTAAGCTTCTTAATTTAAGAATGGTCAAGAATTTATTGTAGCCTCTGAATGCAGACCTTTTAAATATTTGAATTATGTGATCATCGTGTATACATTCATTCCCAGTACTCTTTCAATCAACAAGAACAAGTTTTAGCGAGTTAAATCTTTTAGCATTATGAGAATCAACGAAAATTTAATTTATGCTTCGAACAATTTTAAACTAAACAACATATTAATCTATCAATCACCCTGTATTAAGAAGGCAAAGAAACGAAAACTTTTGTTGATAGCTTAGCTTTCAGACGCCTAAAACTTCGGACATCATATCATTCAAAAATTCATGTAAATCCATACAACATAAATATAAAGGTCCGTAATTTGTAAATATAAAATAATAATAAAAAAATCAATTAGTGAATAGAGACGGCAAAAATTTTCTCCATGAAAGGGCGGCAGGCGGCGGCTGTTACTAAAATGTGTTTGAATTTGTTTAGGGAAAAACTCATAAAGGCCTTCATATTATTTACAATTGAAATATTTTGTAAACCTAGATTATTTGTCATAATTGGGTCCCAGGTTATCCACTAAATCTGGTTCGATTCAATGTACTTAGAGGATCAAATTAATAAATCTAAAATTTGGTTATTATAAATTGGATTATAAATTTTATTGCCAATCCATTAAATTTCGATTTAATTCATAAAATATATTATAATAATATTTTAAAATAAATTATTATAAAAAATATAAAATATAAATGCACACTCAATAAAATATAAATTAATACACATTCAACTAGCATGTTTCGCTTTCGGATTCCCATTTCTTACTTCTTGTTTTCGTTTTGTATTTTTTATTTACAATATACTTATTTTTTTGGTTGAAATAAAATTTGATCCTAGTAAGTAATATAGTAAATCTTACAGTTTTAATATTGT
Organism: Melia azedarach; assembly: GCA_028052125.1. Classification (NCBI taxonomy): domain Eukaryota; kingdom Viridiplantae; phylum Streptophyta; class Magnoliopsida; order Sapindales; family Meliaceae; genus Melia; species Melia azedarach. Next base: position 11,314,011 of record CM051395.1, read on the forward strand.
ACTCTTATCATTTTGCATATTATTATTATTAATTTTTTTAGCAATTTATTTTTCTTGAGTTTCCTTCTATGATCTTTTATTACTTTCTCTCCAACCAAACGCCGATGAAACTCAAAAAAAAAATTATAATTATAACAATATTATCAATAGTATAGTCAAAATAGTTTCAAACTCTAATTTCACATATTACCTGTTGTAAGTAGGAACAAGAGTTTGAGATATTCAAATCTTTTTTTTTTACACTATTGTTGTGAAAAATCAGCCTAAAAAATAATGTTCAAACACTTATATAATTGAATCAATATTGCGATTTGATAAAGCTATCAGGTCTGACCCGATAATGAATAAAAAATACAAAATTAATAAATAAGATCAAAGGTTAAACAACAATAATATGGTTTGACAAAATTGTCTACATTCACAGAACAAACATATATAAGGTTTATTATTAGAAGTAGAAGATGAAATTTATATAAGATGACTCTCTTTTTTCAAATCACTTTACTTCCACTTCTTTCCCCTTTTTTTTTCCCTCACATACCTTTGTTTAAGTTCTCCACAATACAAGGTTTTTATAATACCTCTAAAATTTTTTAATTTAAGTAGGTTTGGTATTCGAATTTGAGTAGAGTTGGTATCTTAATTCAAATGGGTATAGTATTCTAGTTCAAGTAAGTCTGGTTGTTCCCGAGCTCTTAGATATTAGGGGTTCTAGAATACTATATCTGATCCTCTTCAAATTTGAATGACTACTCCACCTTGACCCTTCAAGTCCTCAGGTCCTCAAGTACACTTTGACTAGATAGATCATTTTCAAGTTAGGATGACTACTCTAACTTAACTCCTTCGATTCTCAAGCCCTTAGGTCTTTGGGTACTCGAATATTAAATTAGGTCATCTTGACTCTTTGGGTCTTTAGGTCCTTACGTACTCGGATTCTCAAAAATTTGAAACATATATTCTTCACAACTATATTTTATACTAATAATATGTTCAAATTTGCAACTTTATTTAAGTTTCTTCAAAAAGTTTAAATTTGGCCATATCTCTAATAAAAAATTAATATTATTATTTATTCTTAAGTCACCGTAAATATCCTATCTAAATTTCACTTGGGTTAGAAAAATATTTTGATATATATTTATCTCACAATAAATATTTTTTCTAACTATATATATTTGTTTAAAAAAAACTATATAATTAACTATTATTTCTTCTTTCTAAGTATTCTTTTTTGTATTTACAACTCTCTCTTTATTAATTTGTATTTCAACTGTACTCAAAGTTTTAATCGGGTGGCCTTAGACCATTCGAGCTCATTTCAATCATACTTAAAGTTTTAAGAGGGTTAAGACTCTGTCCCTTAAGGCATAATTCGAGTGGCCTCAAACCATCTAAATTCATTTCAATACTTGAAGTTCTAAAAGGGTTAAGACCATATCCTTTAAGTGTAACTCGAGTAACCCTAAATCATTTGAACTCAAATAATAGTAAAGTGTAAGGGTTATTTGATATTTCTTCAGCGAGGTTTTATATTTCCCATCTAAATGAAACTTTTATCCAAAAAAAAAAGGGCAAGGCTTTTTGTATCCTTGATTTATATGTATTTGTTTCTTTTATTTCTTTTTCATAATCTCCTTCCAATATGAATAAAAAAAAATTATTAATGTTACCAATATGAATATTTTAATGGTCTCTATTAGATCTCAAATTAAATCAATTCATATATATTAAATTTAATTTTGTTTATTATCATAATTATTTTTATATTGGCTAAATTCACAATGAATAAAATATACAGAGTCTTACTGAATAAAATATACGGAGCAGTGTGGACTAAATTTTACTTATAGTTGTAATAAAATTTATTGGGAAATTTCAATATTATCAATTATATTAATATTCAATTCTTTAGAAATGATTGAAAAATGTATTGTTTTAAAATGGGAATAATTTTATTTACTAATTATATATAATTTTATGACTTTATTGTTTATAATTTTAGAACACAGAGCCAATATGATTGGTAGTCTTTGACTATGAATATATATTTATGGGTCAGAATCCGTGGTGGAGCAAGGATTAATATTTTTTGGGGGCCAAAATGACAACAATCAAATTCTATATATAGGGGTCAAGACAAAACAAATAAAAGTTAAAGGGTAAAATTAATAATTTTATCTAAAAAATTTCTAAATTTTTCCCCATGGGTCAGAATCAATATTCTCATTATTTTACACATATCTTTACATTATTTGTAAATTGTTAAATCTAAATATATTTAACAATTGATATTAAATTTGACATATATATTAATTATGATATATTAATTATATAGTCAGATATAATCTCAACTATTGAATGTATTTTAATTGAATAGACTATAAATAATATAAATATATATATAAAATAATAAGAGTGCTAATCCTTCCCTACGTGTGTGTGTGTGTATATATATATATATATATATATATATATATATATATATATATATATTAAAAGAGTATGCCTAAAGTACACAAAGAAACTAGGTGTTTATATTGGAAACAAATATTTTCTAAATTACTTTTTTATTATTAATAATATCATTCTCCTAAGTTTCTCTTAGGGTTTACTTAAAAAAAAAAAGGTAAATAAAGAGGAGTATTATAGCTTAATTACAAATATTGTTATTTTATTTTATCTGTCTATACCCCTTATTTTAAAGTTTAAGCCTTAACTATTAGGTGACACTACTTATTTGTAATATTAAATAAACTATAATATATATTCTATGCAAACATAAGATAAATGATTTAATAAATAATGTTCTTTTCAAAGAATTTTAAACAATAATCAGAATAAAATTATTTATCAAATCAATAATAAATTCAAATAAAAAATAGAAAGAAAAAAATAAAATGGACAAAAATTACTCTTAAAATAAAACACTTAAAATACCTAAGAGTAAAAATTACTATGCAATAAATTTGTATAATCACATACCATTACTTAAGTAAATACTCTGATACAAGTATTTTCACTCAAATTATTCTAATCACAAGAATAAAGGAGAATTTAAAATAAAATACTTAAAATAGCTAAGAGTTTCTTTGATGTACGCTTGAGTGGCTCTCTTTCCTTGTCCTTTTAGGCATTAGAATACCTCATTTTATAGTAGAGAGTAAGAGAAAAATCGTGACATTCTTCATGCATTTGGCATGAAACGTTCTAGCCAATATTTGTTGCATTAAAATATTTAAAAAGTTCAATAAATATGTTTCTTCTTCTTCACAAATTTGTAGCCCTCATTTTTTTCTTTTAATTTTTATGTGGGTTCTACCACTAAATGTAGTAGACCTCTAAAATAATTTGACTATGTTTAAGATAAACACTATGTAATGCAATTTTTTTCTTTTATGGTATTGCAAAAAGGAAAGTAAGAGGGGTTACTGCAACAAATAATATTGCAATTAGGCTTTAAATGACGGGATCTGCCCCAACTCCTCTCATAAGTTCAGGACAAATCCTGTTAAGTACATGTACATACTACCTGTCATTTTTCATAAACATTATGTAGAAAAACTCATGGACAAGAAAAATAGCCTCAAGCCTCCATTATTAACATACATTGAGACTCCATGTTTCGTCACATATATATACATATTCACATACATACATGACCTGGGTAGAGCGGTATGTGTAGAGTGGTCTCAACTTTGTTTACAAAACTGCACCTTGTATGAAATCCTGCGTGACCTGGGGAGAGATGAAAAAAAAAATAGGGAAAAGAATGAGCTTGCAGCTCAATGAGTGGACATAGTTTTTAAAGAAAATACACTTTCATACAACTATTGTAAGACTTATTAAAATTATACATAAATTGAGTATCACTTGTTATACTAAGAATGCATAACATTACAAATAAATTATATAGAACCCAACTAGTACCCAGAGATATCATACTTGGCAGGATCCCAATGCCCAAACCAGGAAAAACTATTCTTAACACGGCGGTCTCGTATCATCGTCTGAGGAGCTTACAATCATATACATAAATTTCCATGAGTCCCAAGGACCTTACTACATAATATTGGGAGATGGGTACATGTGAGGTGCTTCAAACAAATACAAACAATATTCAAACAGAAAATATTCATTTTCAGACAATCATTGAATATCACGCATAAATTAAATACCAAGTAACATAAAGCACAATCTAATTCATCAGTAAATAGATCGATCATGCTATATTAACTACTTAAACATAATATACATTCATAATATTTTAAAAATATATCCACTCACAGTTCAATCGCTCAATTTCTGATAAATTCGGGATTCTCTGGGGTTCGTATTATTGCACTACTCCCTAAAACACATAAGTCAATAGTTTACCGTTAAAGCTAATCCAAAACCTGATACGTATCACAAATACAACAATAAAACTACTTTAATTCCATAAATACATTATCCACAAAGTTTCTGAATATCAATTCGACTTCCCAATACCTTTTCCTGCACCTTTCCTATTTCCTGCAAGGGATTCTGTCTAATTTTTCCTTTTTCCTCTTTTCTCTCTCGTTTTTCCCTTTTTTCTTCTCTATTTCGTTACTTTCCTCTCCTCAATTTGCTTATGCTCTGTTTTTCCTCAATTTGGGTTTTCAAAATGAAAACAAAACACACACACACACACACACCACTTCTCTCTATATATGTTTAATTATTTTTTTTTCTTTTGACACCTAAGTAGCTTAGGTGTCTCACTAAATCTAGTATATAACTTATCTAATGAAAGTATCTATCTATAAGAGTATAGTTAGCACTTCCAAAAAGAGCCTATTTCATTAGTTTAATGTTGCCGAAATTGATGAGATGCTTCTTTGAATAATTTAGCCATAAATTGTTTTAACAAGAGAATTCTCGTTTCCCCTTACTATTTAGCCTAATATCTCGCTTCCCTCCTCTTCTTTTGGAAATGTCCTAATCCTTTATTCCGTTACAAAACTGTGTTAAGTCAAATAATATATGAGTTCCTAAACTTTAAACTATTACTTAAATAGTCATAATAGTTTTAAAAATTTTAATTTATTAAAAATTTACGATTATATCCTTATATAATAGTAATTAATTAAAAAAAAATTTCAACTCCCATATGAACATAAAATATAAAATAATAATATATATTATTTTATAATACATTGATAACTAAATATTAATTGATATATTATAACTAAAATATAATTTTATTTATTTATAATAGATTAATAATTTAATATATTAATTAAATATTATGAAATAAATTATAAAAAATATTAATCTATAAATAAAATGTGTTATAATACAATATTTATATTATTGTATTATAATATAATTTTAAAAATTTACAATATATTACATAGGTATTAGAAAATAAATAAAATAAATTATATATTTGATATTTTTATTTATTTTTTAGCTAACCACTATTAAATAAGGGCATAATTTTATAATAATTTATAATTATAAGTATTTTTAAAACTACTAGCCAAATAAATAAAGTTAATAGGTCATGACTCACATGCTATTAATTTTTTTAGAATTTTAAATAATAATAAGTTTCATAACTCAAAAAAAATAATATTTTAAACTAAAAATATTGGTTCCACAACTATAAAATATTCAAACTAATTTTTTTTATAAAAATATAAAATATATAGTAATATAATATAACATTATTATATCAATTTATATAGATAGAATTTGTATATGTAATGATAATGATATGACATTTTTTTCAATGTATTCTTCTATATATCTATTAGTCAATATAAAAAATATTTTTTATATTAAATATCAAATAAAATATTATATATTATTCTTAGAATAAAAATTATCTAAATTTTAAATTTTTTAAATATAATAAATCTATCTAAATATCAAATAAAATTGAATGATCAATTTTATAATTTTTAAAATAAATAAAATATTAATGATAAACAAATTCAAAAATTAAATAAATTTATATTTAATGTATTTTAAAATAATATATTATTATTTTATATGTATTTTTAGTTAGGAGTTAGAAAATAATTTTTTACCTAATTACTATTATAAAAAGATATAATCGTAATATTTTAAAATTTTTATGAATATTTTTAAAACTGTTATAACTATTTAAGTAATAGTCTAAAATTTAGGGATTTATATGTTATTTTACTTAACATAGTTATGTAACTGAAGGGAGAATCGGGGTATTTTCAAAATAATATGAGGGAAACGAAATATTAGGCTAAACAATAGGGGGAAAAATGAGAATTCTCCCTTGTTTTAATTGGTCATTTTTCATCTCTAAAATGCTTCGAATAATTGTTCTCGTATCAACAAATGAGCCTTTTAATACCAACTATAAGGTCAGCAGGTTTAAGCGCAATACAATCACCTACCATTTTAAAACAACCAATGCATATGATTTCGGTTTTGCAGATTTTGAAAAATAAAACTGACCCTTGGTAGAGCCACGTGGTAAGCAGGGATTAGTGGCCTTTGTCTCATCTAAAGCTCTTGCGCTATATGGTTATCTCTTATTGGGCTTAAGGATAGGATTGTCCTCTATTTTTTTACGTGGCTGAGTCCTATTGACACGCGGTTCCCTTCTGATTTCTAATTGATCCTTGCTATGTTCCCTTACTTTGTATAACCCAAAATGTCCTCTGCCTTTGTCAAATTTAGGGGTTGTTTGCCACCTTTTTAGTGGTCCTTACAAGATATTTTTTGTGTAAGTCTTAGAACAATAGATACTTAGGATGCGTCGAGGTGGTCCTTGATATACTCGGACACCAAGACATCCCTACTCTCTCACTTACGAGTGTCTAGTGTTCAACAATAAGTTATCTAAGCAGGTTCGAATATTTTTAGGCATATTGGAGCATTAAGGTTACTTTTCTTACCCTTTCATAGATGTCATGGTATTATGGCTATGCTTGTGTCAAGATATATAGTCACGTTTCTAGTACGTGTCATGGTATATAACTACGTTTCCTACATTTGCCACAATATATATGTTGTTCGTTTTAATTAAAACTCGCAAGCATATAAATCGCGTGTAGAACAATATGTATTCTGTGAAGTCGATCCCACAGGGAATAGGAAAATCAATGTTTCTCAACTAGTAAATCTCAAGTTGAGTGATTGATTAGTGATTTGAATAACAAAAAATTAAAATAAACTAATAACTAACAAATTAAAAATGCAAAATTGATTAAAGATATAAATTGAGAAAGTTGAGGTGTTAGGGTTCAAGAATCCACTATTAATTATTATTTTTCAAGGTTTAAGTGTAATCTAGAAATCATAATAGCTTATGATGGTCTTCTTTCGTGCAATGAAAGGACTTCACGCATCAATTTTTCATTTATTACAAGTTAATCTTGATGTGGGATTTAATTCATCTATCTTAGAACATGCAACAATGTTTAGTGTGAGCTATTGTGAACATGCCAAGAATGTATTAAGTATTGTGAAAACAAGAAAACTTGCGTTAACAATCAAATTGGTGTGGTCCTTAGGTTTGCATTAATATATTACACATTCAAAATCAAGATAAATCATTTAAATATGCAATAATTAATATTACAAATCCTAAATTATTCAATTAGACAATATTAATCAATAGGTATAATATAAATGAATATCACCTTCATTAAGTCTAAGAATCCAAATTAACACATACCCATAGAAAAATAACAATTAAGGCATCATTTATCACCTTCACTAAGAGTTTTAGCTACTTAATTGCAAGATTAAAAGCACTAATTAACAAGAAAGAAACATATATAGGATAGAGAAGATAGAACCAAATTCTTGTTTCCAATCCTTCAATCTTCTTGCAATCTTTTCTTGATGCACTCCAAGTTCTCTTCCTCAAAATGTATTTTTTCTTAAAGCTCAAATTAAGGGGTATTTATAACATCCCCTAGGTAACTCAAATTATGTAAGGAATGACATCATATGCATACATGATATAAGCCATGACATAATATACATACATTATGTAAGCAATGACATCATGTATTTTCTTTAAAATAGGCAATTTTCGATCTCTAAATTGATGCCCAATTTTTTACATTAAGGGGGTCATTTTTGGGGAAGTCTTCAATATAAATATTATAGGGCTTTCTCTTAACTTTTTGTAGACACTAAGATCGTTCTTTTTAGAGTTCTCCATCAAAATTTATGTTTGTCATGTTGAAGGTTGTTTCAATAAATCGAGAAAGAAAGGTTTTTCCTTAATTTTTATAATCCTTTTTATTCTTTGATGGTCGAGGCGTGTCATAGCTACTGCCTCGAGAGGGTAGTTTTCCTTTTTCGTTTTGTGCTTGACATTAATGAAGTGCGTGCTTGTATTGCTTTTTCTTGCCTTTTCACCAAAATGCTACATTTTTTCTTAATTTAGTTTAATTCTTATACTTTGTTTCAAAATACCTACGAAAATGAAATGCAATTAAAACATCATAAAATACAATAACTAACTCATAAAATCAATAAATATATGACATAAATATATGTGAATTAATGCATATATCAATATGGCCACACAAGGTGACGTTCATTATTGGCAACTACTGGTATACAATAGGGAGCCTAATTTAAGGTGAGTCTTATCTATTTGCATAGAAGTAAAAAATTTTATTTGCTTATCACGTGTCGAGCCATATTTTTACCAAACACATAGTACCAAAATAAGTTATACAAACATTAACAAATGAAAAAAAATTTCCTAATACAAAAAGTTGTTTTAATAAAAAAATTAGATTTTTAAATCGTCGTTTTAAGCAGTATTATTACCGTACTATATTATTGGAAACGATTTTATTCCTACCTACCCATTAATTTACAATTTTTCCCCGTTGTTTAAGATTGATTTGCAATCAGTTTTATCGTTACTATGAAACCAAAATCGGGCCACTTTCATAGAAGTCCTTGTTTATAAATGAAACATCAGTTTTTCTACTCTTCTCTCATATTAGTTAGTTAGGTCCCCATATTAGTATACTTTCAGTTAAAGTCAACAAATCCTTCATAGGCATTCAAACAATTTATTTTTTTACTTGCAAGATACAAATAACCAAAATGTTTCGCTAATTTCAAAAATTTTTTGCAAAAAATAATATAATAATGTTGAGTTTTAATTTAGATGGTGAAATAAAATTACATAATTTTCTTTTTCTTAACTAATTAAATAAGGATAAATGATCACAACAATCAAGTGCAATTATATTATATATGAAACAAAATTTGATGAACTGAGATTTGTATCTATTATTTTTTAATTTTATTAAAAAAAATTTAGTAAATTGATCATAACGTGATTGCTAAAAGAGATATGTTGTAGTTTTTTAAAGAGAGATGACATTTTACTTTTATTATTTTTATTAAAAATTATAATTGAACGAGTCATTTTACCTTAATGGAGAGTACAAAAGTATTTCACACATTTTTTAACAATGTAGAGATAAAGAAATTATGTTAAATATTGATCGAAAAAATAAGGACAAAAGTGATTTATATGTAAACAATGGGGACTTGTATAATCAATATTGAAAGGTACTGTATTTAACTAACATTTTTCAAAAGGTAAGGACGTTTCTGAAATTATTCATAAATGATATTTTCAGCAAAGTTGCTTTCCGAACGATATATGCATGGGAGATTCGCAATATCTTTACATAATAATATATTTAAACGACAGCAATTGTTAATTTAGTGCAGCTTATAATTAATCTTAATTTGTCCTATGAGCCGAAGTCAATTTTGGTGTTCAATAAAATAAGAAACAAATTTTAACACTCAATATTTATTGCTAGAATTATTTGTAAGGGGCAACACAATTGATCTTATATATAAGAATCAAATATTTCTCTCGTTAATGCGTGCATTCAGTTGAATGAATATGGAGATAACAAATTGGTGCATTGCCTTTGGTACCATTATTAGTGTTGTTGTAGTATTTGCGTGGAAGATACTGAATTGGGTGTGGTTTAAGCCAAAAAGGCTGGAGAAGTTATTTAGGCAGCAGGGTTTCTCGGGTAACTTCTACACGCTATTGCATGGAGACATCAAAAAGATTACCAGAGGAGCAAACGAAGCAAATTCCAAACCTATCGGCATTTACGACGATATTTTGCCCCGAGTTCTTCATTACCACCTTCATATCATCAACAAATACGGTAAGCATAAGCATATACATACATGCATACATATATGTGTGTGTGTATATATATATATATATATATATATATATATATATATATATATATATATATATATATGAATCATTAACTGTAAGTTAATTAATTAAGCTATATATATCTAGCTAGTTCTCAATTTGAATTAATGAATGAATGCAGGGAAAAATTCTTTCGAATGGTTCGGTCCAACTCCATGCCTGAACATCACAGAGCCAAAATTGATATCGGAAGTGTTTTTGAAGCATGAAATATTTAAGAAGCCGAGGAGAAACCCAATAAGCAAATATCTTTTGCAGGGGATGGTAATGTACGAGGGTGAGAAGTGGAGTAAAGTCAGAAAGATCGCCAACCCGGCTTTCCATTTCGAGAGGCTAAAGGTTAGTTTTAATATTATTAATATTTTATCTCTGAGTATCTTTAATTAACTTATGTTTACAATTAATCTGATCATCTTAATTTCTTTCATGCCATATATTATATATTAATTAATATTTTAACTTTCGTTTTCTTTGTTTCTAATATGTAAAGGATCTGTTGCCTGAAATGCATATGAGTTGCAAAAGCACGGTAAATAAATGGAAGGATTTGATGTCAAACAAAGAATCGGTGGAGATAGATGTGTGGGCTGATATTCAAGCTATGACAGCAGACGTGCTTTCCCGGACAGCATTTGGTAGCAGTTTTGAAGATGGAAGGAAAATATTTGAACTCATAACCAAACAGATTGATAATATGATCGATGTTCTCAAGATGCCTTACATCCCAGGATGGAGGTACGCACGTAATTTCAAGATGCTTGCTATTTATATATACATGTAAAGGAAGTCTTCATGAGAAAATCTGATAAAAATTGGCATACGATTACTTTCACAGCTAGCTTCAGAATTAATATTGACCTTGCATGGCCACCTACTTGATAATTAAAGCAAAAATTCGTTAAATGAGAATTAATGAAGCTTGATTATAATTACTGAGAACTAATGACGATATATATATCTTCATTTTTAAGCTCATATTATGATTTCAATATATATACCTTACAACTAGAGAATTAATTGTCTAATCATCAACATTGCAGGTTTTTACCTACTCCAACAAATAGAAAACTGATAGGTAATTATAAGCAAATACGAAAACTCATACGAGGTATAATAAATAAAAGAGAGGAAGCAATGAAAATGGGAAAAGCCAGAAACGATGATCTGCTGGGTTTGTTAATGGAATCAAATCGCAATGAAATTCAAGAGAGTAAAGCTGGAATGAGTATCGATGAAATCATCGAGGAATGCAAGGAATTTTATATTGCTGGACAGGAGGCTTCCGCCCTTTTGCTTACATGGACAATGATTTTCTTATCTATATATCCAAATTGGCAAGAACGTGCAAGAGAAGAAGTTCTCAAAGTTTTTGGTAATAAAGAACCAAAATTTCAAGGGATGAACCAGTTGAAAGTGGTAAGTAATCCTATTAATTGTTTTCTTTTTTTTCTTCTTCTTTTAATTAACCCTACGGTATTGCCTAAATGCAAGCATCGATATATATTTAGTTTAAAAAATCGTCATATATATATATATATATATATATATATATATATATATATATATATATATATATACAGGTAGGCAGCATTATATATGAGGTACTCAGGTTCTTTCCACCACCAAGTATGCTTACCCGAGTTACCTCTAAGGAGACAAAGTTAGGAGAAACTGTTATTCCAGCTGGAGTTTTAGTTCAATTGCCGATAAGTGTAGTACATCAGGATCCTGAATATTGGGGTGATGATGCAAAGGAATTCAACCCAGATAGATTTTCTGAAGGAGTTTCCAAGGCATGCAAGAAGCAACTCGCATACTTTGCATTTGGTGGAGGTCCTCGAATATGCATCGGACAAAACTTTGCTTTGATGGAAGCAAAACTAAGTCTGGCATTGATTCTACAAAATTTCTCTTTCGAGCTTTCTCCAACCTATGTCCATGCTCCTATGAAAAGGTTATCTCTTATTCAACCACAGTATGGTGCTCCTCTGGTTTTTCATAAAATTTAGAACGTACGTAATTTTCTCTTAGGGTTAGGGAGAGCTTGCTATGTGATCATGAAGTCCCTAACGCACGTGTAATAAGGTTCATTATGTTCTTCCTTTCCAATCACAATAATTTAGAATGATATCCTATCATAATCATAATCATATATATTTATGAAAACTTTTTATATCGTGATTTATTAAATAAATTTAATTTCGCCGTTGAAATTTATGAGTTGAATTTTAAAATGATCTTTTTCCTACAAGAGAAGGCATTAGAAAAATAATCAGTATTTAATTTTTTTATAAAAGTAATTATTATATTTTTTATAAATTTTAATTGTTTCTTGCTTGCCTCCCATTTAAGAAGTTGGTTCTGACTATGTATACACACACCTTTTTAGCAATTTTTAAAAGACAGTTACTGTTGATTAATAGTTATCAAAAATATTTATATTATATTTTTAATGCTAAATTAATGTTTAGATTTATAATTAAAAAATATTTTAATAGTAACAAATTACTAAAATGGACATTATAACATTTTTTCTAATTAATATATAAAATTAATAATATTTTTTAAATTAAATAATATATACAGTTAATTGCTATGCATTAATATCTTTTCATAAAATAAATATTTTGAAAAATAAAAATAAAAATTGTAAAAGTAAATTAACATTCCATATTTTTTAATTTAATTATATTATATATAAAATTTAATAAAGACATAATAAATATCCATGTATTAATATATTTGTATATTTAATATTTCTTTTGTCATTCTTTATTGAAAGTATTTCGTTTGGCTAATTGTATCTTGATTAAAAGATATACATGCACACACACACACACACATATATATATATAGAGAGAGAGAGAGAGAGATCTGTTATAGTGTTTGTAAATTGATTTTGCTGCAAGAGATAGATGTTGATTATATGCAATTATAACAATTTGTCAGTTGTTTAAAATACTTATAAATTTTACTCCATTTTTCTTAATTAGTGTTTATGTGAATGATACTTTTAACATGTATTTGTTAATATTTTATATGTTTGTTTAATTTAATCCTTCAACAAAGATTGGAGAGAATTTCTTCCTTGGATTGTCTAACAATTATATATATGCACATAAATTTATTTAGGTTATTTCTTTTGAATTTATTTTATTTAATTTTCATTATATCAGAGCGTAATCAAATTTTCTCTAATTTGTTAGAAGATTTAAGTAAGTATCTAAATGTGCGTAAATATTTAAGATGTAATATAATTTTGAAGATTGTGCCCTAATGTTTAAGTATGTTGAGATTAACATAACCTTATATCTAAATCTTAATAATTATTAAAAAAAGAATAAAAATAAATTTTAAAAAAGTTTTTTAATTTAAATAAAAAATAATATTCCGGAAATAATAATGAATAAATCAGCACCGTTCAGTCAAAAAATAACGAATAATATAATAGTAATAGTAATTAATTATTACTATTATATCATACGTGATATACATTTAAATTTTTTACTTTTTTTTATATATCAAATATTACATTATTAATTAGTATTTTTATAAATATTAATTTTTTATTTATTTTTAATTAGATAATTTATTTATTTATTTATATATGAGTTATTTTGATATATAATTTAATCCAAGTTTATTTATTTATTTTTAGGAAAAAATTTAACTTAATTTTAATATATAAGTAATTTATTTTTCTCAATTAAATATAAATTATTAATTATATATAAAGTAGATTTTTTTTACTATGCAAAGTTAATTTTATTTTTATATTATATTATTAATAACAAGAAAGGTAAATGTATCATTTTACTCATTTTAGAAATATTGCTAATTATTTTGTTAAAAATTAAGGAATACTACTTATTATTATTTAAAAAATTGAGATCTTTATCAATAAATTAATGAATAAAGTTTAAAATTATCTAAAAATAAATATCATTTGAATCTAATATCTATATTTTATATATCTTTATCTTTTGATTATTTATACTTTTTGCCTTTAAATACTTATATTTATGGTAAAATTGTTTGAAACTTTAGTCTTTGACCTAATGGCTTATTAAAATAACTATTATATGATTTTAATAGTTTTTAATTATTTACAATATAACTCAAAAAATTTATATACTTATTTTAAGTATATTATATTGCTGTGCTAAATTAAAGATATTATGATTTTTAATTCATTATAATATAATTTAATTTATCTTATAGTTTATTTTTTTTACATACAAACAAATTCACTAATTAATATTAGGTGACAAAATCTTATATCAATATATAACTTTATTTTAAATATTTGTATATGGATGAACATATTTTATTGTGATTATAAAAAATTTATATTAGTCAGCAACAATTTATTAATTTTCAACAATTTTATATGATTGCAAAATAAAAGCAAACATTGAACCTAAAAATATATACCAGCCAAATTAAATACATCTAAATATAAAGTGTATTGTATGAATAGATATATATCACATTATCTCATCATAATACTCCCAGTAGAATATAGTATGTGTAAAATACAATATTAAAAAAAAAAACTCCACTAGATGTTGTGATATCTGTAATTTATAATACAATATTAAAAAGTAATAAAATATTAAAAAAAATCAATACAGCATTCAAAATAATCTCACTATAGTTTTAAAAAAATTCAATATAGTATTCAAAATAATCCCACTATAGTTTAAAAAAAAAAAATCAATACAATATAATTTAAAAAGTACAATTAGACATTGATATCAGTATATTTGTAGTACAATATTCCACCATATTTATAATGTACGTATCTTACCAGTAGCATAAAGCCAATAGAATGTTTTGCGGCTTACAAAATTTCAATAAGTTATTGCATAAAATAACATAATAGCGTTGAGTTTTAATTTAGACAGTGAAATAAGAGTACGTAATTTTTTTTTATTAAATAAAGGTAAATATCCACAACAATCAAGCGAAAAAAAATAGTTATATCATATACAAAAAATAATTTAATGAAATGAGAGTTGTATCTATTATTTTATAATTTTGTTAAAATATTCTATAAAATGATTATGAAAAGTGATGTTGTAATTTTTTAAGAATTAAATAAGAGAAAATATTATTTTTATTATTTTATTAAAAATTATAATTAAACGAGTCATTTCACCTTAAAGATGTTATTAGAGTGTATAAAGTATTTCACACCTTTTTTAACAATGTAAAGACAAGAGATTATGTTAACTATTGATCGAAAAATTAGAGACCGAAGTGATTAATTAATTAATATGTCAACAATAGGGACTTCACTATTATCTTTCCATAAATCGTACCTTCATCAAAGTATGCTCTCAGTACGATAAATGCATATATACTGTGATCAGAGAAACGCAATATTTTTTATGTAATATTATATTTAAATGACAACAATTGTTTAATATTTATAACCAAACATTACGAGCTGAAGTCAACTTTGGTGTTTAATAAAAGAAGAAAGAAATTAAACACTCAATATATATTTATTTGCTCGAATTAATTGTAAGGGTAATCAAATATTTCTCTTCTTGTTGATGTGTGTGTTCCGTTGAATGAAGATGGAGATTACAAATTGGTGCATTGCTTTTGGTACCATTATTATTGTTGTTGCGTGGAAGATACTGAATTGGGTGTGGTTTAAGCCAAAAAGGCTAGAAAAGTTTTTTAGGCAGCAGGGTTTCTCTGGTAACTCCTACACGCTGTTGCATGGAGACATCAAGGAGATTACCAAAGGGGCAAAAGAAGCAAATTCCAAACCCATCGGCATTTACGACGATATTATGCCCCGAGTTTTTCATTACCACCTTCATATCATCAACAAATACGGTAAGCGTAAGCTTATATATATATATATATAGCCAAGCGAGCTGTCAATTTGACGATATATATACAATAAATGAATGCAGGGAAAAATTCTTTCGAATGGTTCGGTCCGAATCCATGCCTGAACATTACAGAGCCAAAATTGATATCGGAAGTGTTATTGAAGCATGAAATCTTTAAGAAGCCACGGAGAAACCCAATAAGCAAATATCTTGTGCAGGGGATGGTAATGTACGAGGGTGAGAAGTGGAGTAAAGTCAGAAAGATTGCCAACCCAGCTTTCTATTTCGAGAAGCTTAAGGTAATTAATTGGTTTTAATTATTAATTGATGTTTATGATTTCATCTTCCTTTCATGCCAAATTATATATTACTAATATTTTCTTTGTTTTCAAATTAAAGGATTTGTTGCCTGAAATGCATACGAGTTGCAAAGACATGGTAAATAAATGGAAGGATTTGCTGTCAAACAAGGAATCAGTGGAGATAGATGTGTGGGCTGATATTCAAGTTATGACAGCAGACGTGATTTCCCGGACAGCATTTGGTAGCAGTTTTGAAGATGGAAAGAAAATATTTGAACTCATAACCAAACAGATTGATAATATGATTGATGTTCTCAAGATGCCTTACATCCCAGGATGGAGGTACGCACGTAATTTCAAGATGCTTGCTATTTATATACGATTACTTTGAAAGCTTTAGAATTAATACTGACTTTGCATGGCCGCCTACATGATAATTAGAGCAAGAAGTCATCAAATGAGAATTAATGAAGCTTGAATCTTTCATCTAAAGAAACTCAACATACATAAAATGGTTATAAAATTAATAAGCAAGATTCAAACATAAAATGCTTCAATTCCGTAGTGATTCTCTATCTGTATGGATAATTGCTTATCAAAATTATAAAATTAAACTTGCTGAAAGAAAAAACATTAATATTATCATTTCAATACCTTGCAATTAGAAAATTAATTATCTGACCAATTGCAGGTTTTTGCCTACTCCAACAAATAGAAAACTAATAGGCAATTATAAAGAAATACGAAAACTGATACAGGGTATAATAAATAAAAGAGAGGAAGCATTAAAAATGGGAAAAGCCAGAAATGATGATTTGCTGGGTTTATTAATGGAATCAAATCGCAATGAAATTCAAGAGAATAAAGCTGGAATGAGTATTGATGAAGTCATCGAGGAATGCAAGCAATTTTACATAGCTGGACAGGAGTCTTCTGCCGTTTTGCTTACATGGACAATGATTTTCTTATCTATACATCCAAATTGGCAAGAACGTGCAAGAGAAGAAGTGCTCCGAATTTTTGGTAATAAAGAACCAAAATTTGAAGGGATGAACCAGTTGAAAGTGGTAAGTAATCCTATTAATGCTTCTTTTATTTATTTATTTTTTTTTTTCACAAACCCTACGTTATTGCCTAAATAAATGCACACACACACACACACACACACACACATATATATATATATATATATATATTTAGTCTGAAAATTTGCCAAAAAAATAAAAAATATTGCAGGTCGGCAGTATTCTATATGAGGTACTCAGGTTCTTTCCACCAGCAAGTATGCTTACCCGAATTACATCTAAGGAGACAAAGTTAGGAGAATTTGTTATCCCAGCTGGAGTTTTAGTTCAATTGCCGCTAGGTGTAGTTCATCAAGATCCTGAATATTGGGGTGATGGTGCAAAGGAATTCAATCCAGATAGATTTTCTGAAGGAGTTTCCAAGGCATGCAAGAAGCAACTCGCATACTTTGCATTTGGTGGAGGTCCTCGAATATGCATTGGACAAAACTTTGCTTTAATGGAAGCAAAACTGAGTCTGGCATTGATTCTACAAAACTTCTCTTTCCAGCTTTCTCCAACTTATGTTCATGCTCCTATTAAAAGGCTATCGATTATTCATCCACAATATGGTGCTCCTCTAGTTTTTCACAAAATTAGTATGTAATTCTCTGTTAGGGTTAGAGAGAACTTGCCAGATATGATGAAGTCTCTAACGCGCGTGTAATAATTAATTATATTCACTATGATCTTTCTCTTCAATGATAGTGATTTTGATACAATTACTTATTAGCCTTCGTAAAAATTCGGGTTTGATCCGAATTTTCAAAAATTTGGTCCGGATTCAGGTTTATTTTTTTATACATTTGACTCGGCTTGAGCCCGAATTTAATAAAATTCGGTCAGGTAAAAAAATCGGACTTTAAAAGTCTAAAAAATAAATTCTTTTATATTTTTTTTGTTTAAAACTCAATCCGATCCGACTTTAATATACTTGAAGCTTAGAGGATTCGGAATTAACTCGAGTCTAGACTTAATCTAGTCCAAATTATAATAAAAAAAATTCAAACCCGACCTGATCTATATTTAAGTCCGGATTAAACCAATTTGTCATGCCTATTACTAATCATTTATAAAGTTTAAAAAATATTTTATTTCGTCTTATTGTCATCGTAATAACAAAAAAAAATGTTTTTATTGTTTAAACTAGAGGTGGCAAATGCGCCAGGCCGGGTTGATTCGACACGGGCATGGCCTGTAAGCAGTGTCAGCACTGCCCAACTCAATTTATGAATAGTGAAAGCTCGATCCGACACGGCCCAATGTTTGAACCGGGTTGGGCTGAGATGTCAAGCCCATGGGCTTACCTTAATAGATTTATAATAAATTCAAAAAAATTTGCATTTGTTGGAACTTAAACCAATGACTAAGTGTCACTAATGATAATATTACCACTAGGCCAAACATGGTTACTAACTTATTATGCAAAATTTATAAATATATTTTTTTAAAGAGTAAATAAATATTTAGTATGTTTATTAAATATATTATTTTAAATTGTTATTAACAATAATTATATTTCAATATCATATTTTTTTTAGTTCTAATAAATATTTTGAAATTTATAATTTGATTTAAAAAATTTAAATTGAAATTTAAAATTTAAAATTTGTTTTGGTTTATAAATTTTACCTTAAAATATTTATGCATTTATATAATTATAAATGATTCATTGATTATTATAATATTATATTATATATTTTAATTGGGATTATTAAAAATTGATGATTGTTGTCAATTATGTTTTTGAAGAAATCAAATATTTATTTTTATTATGTTATTACGATGATATGTGAAATAGTAAAAGCTAATTTTTTTAAATTACTTTAAATATGTATTACAATCAATAAATTTAATACTTTTTTGAATTTATATTAATTTAAATAAAGATAAGTGTAAAATTAAATTAATTTTATAAATTTTTAAATCTCAAATTTATAAATTATATGAGTCGCTCTTATTACTTTATCTTTTCTATTATAATCACTTATTGTTTATCGTGAATGACAATATTTTTTACAAATATAAATTACTTTAATGATTATTAATATTATGTATAAAAATTTTATTTTTATGATTTTATAATAACAATAATAATTATAATTATAAAATTTATTTTTTATTGATATAATAATTTTAATAATATAAATTAAAGATGTAATATCAGTTAAATATAATTTCTTCGTATACATTATACACATGAAAGGTTTGTGGCGTGGTGGTAATGAATTTATGTTTCCTGGGAGGAGTCTTGTCTTGTGTTCAATTTCCGGAATTGCAAAAGTTTTAAAGAAATTTTGCAATAAAAATTGTGCAAAATCAACATAAGGTCAAAAAGGGCTGTGGGCCATTCGGGCTGGCTCAAGCACGAGTCCGCATGGGTCGGATTTAATGGGCTGTATTGGACTTATATTTTGTGAAATGGACTCGGGCCGGTCCAACACGATTACTGTATGTATCTTGACCGACCTGACACACTAGACCGCTTGAACTTTATTTTTATGAGCCGAGCTGACCTGATCCGACTCATTTACCACCTCTAATTTAAACTCTACATTATGCAATCAGATAATAAAGATGTCCATATATCATATTCAAGTCCCACGTTTTAACCACTGAGGCTTTGCATCAGTCGCCAGAAGGCTTGCCTTCTTAGTAGGAGGGCAAGCCTTCGACCCTTGCCAAAAGGTAAAGTTGTCTTATAAATTATGGGACCTTTCTCAAAAATATTTGGGTCGACTTCTAGATGCTGAGTATTTTACAACTGTCTAATATCTTCCTAGTTAAATTCCAGTAGATCCCTGATTGTACATACCAGTAGAAATCTAGATTAAAATACTAGTAAATTTGTAATAGTTCAAAAAAAAAATCCCACGTTTTAAATTATTTTTTTATGTGTAATTAATTAATAGTTTTTAAATTTGAAAACTATCAAATTCCTAGCATATTATGATGACTAGAATTAGAAAAATAGACAAATATCTCCTCCAAATTTTGTTGACACCCTTAATTGACTCAAAGGATATTTTAATTATTTAATAAAAAATTAAAAAAACTTTCATCTCACACCTCACTTTTGTCCGATTTTTTTAATAATATTTTTTAAATATACTTCAAGCAAAGTAAAAACTTAGAACAATACAACTAAATAATAAGAAAAAAACAAATGATGTTAGTTTTTTGACAAATCAATTAAATCATATAGAACAAAAGACAAACTCAACTCTAGTAATCCAAACTTGCATAAGCCAGTGAACGAACAGGTGGAACCCAAGCAAAACCAAAAAGCTACAACCAATATGCCAAATAGCACCAACATTCCTAACTTGCAGTAGCAGTAAATTAAAAACACACAGCCAAAAACCAGCATTTCAGCATGAAACAACAGCAAACCATACCCACCTCCACCGCCCGCCACACCTCCTCCATCCCCACCACTCCTTCATCGACCTTACCCACTACCACCACCTTCATGTCTCAAGTATATAGCTTCTTGTTCTCTAAGTTGTAGCATCTGTAATTGTCTCTTCATCTCCATAAGATTCATCTCTATTAATTCCATAAACTAATCTTCTTAATTCCAGAAGCAAATTTTCTCCCATAATCTTCTTCTCCAATCCACTGTCCAATCAAATAAAAACTTCTATCTGCTACCAATCAAAACCTATCTTTTTTTTCCAAATTACGTAAAAATTAAAAACAAAATGAAGATCAAGTTTACTGAATTAGAATCAAATTAAAATATCATGTCCTTCTGCACTCACTTTCACTCTCTTTACCAACACAATTTCTTTCTCTTGTTCCAAACAAACAACCCTAACACATTTTCTTTACTTACCCGATGATGATGAGCGATAAATTGTTGTTTTTGTGTCAATGACAATCAATGTGAAGCAACATCATCAGCTGTCGAATCAACAGAGGTAGAAACAGAAGAAGTTAAAGCCGAATGAGAGAGAGAAGAAGCTGAATCAATTAGAGCAGAGTGAGATGGTGAATTGGAGGATTTATGGGTCAAATTCGATGAAAGTCAGATCTTTTATTCGGCAATAGGTTTTGATCTGATTTCCCTAACGGACCTGATTTTGCCACCTAGATTGATCGAATTTTCGTGAAGCTTTATAAATTAGATCATTTAAAAAATCTTACTTTCTTTAACTCCATTGCTGCTAAATGTACGCATACACCCTTTTGAGTTTTTTTCGTATACACAACTTATGTAATAAGTAAAGAGAGAAAAATGAATAGACGGTGGAAAGACTTTGGTTGCGGTGGATTTTTTTTTTTTTTTTTTTTAAATAAGAGAGTAATGAATAATTAGACTAAAATCTGAGGGGGAATTGGCTGTTTACTCTAAATAATAACTAAATTAAATTATTGTTAGTATGTCCAGTTTGAGGCCAATTGCCAATATATATATACTCGACAGTACTGATCGATCATGTTTTGTTTGTTCTCCTTAGCATTAAATTAAATACATTAATTTGTAGTTGTACTACCTCTCCTTTAAACTTTTACATCCCTGCCCCTCTTAAATATTGAAGTTACACTTACACATACGCAAGCAATATTACATGTGAAGTATATGTTTCAATTCTTGGGCATGCAATTTAAATAATTAAACCAAATTATTTATTTTATCCCTGTGTTTCAATATTTATTATTAATTAATTTGTTTTGCATGGATGTCGAAAATTAATGGTTTTACAATGAGTAATTAGCCCCACTAAACCAATTTATGATAGCATGAATTACTTACACTGTATTATGTTCTATGTAATTTAGCAAAAACTCCCACCAGTGTCGCTGTATTATACGTGCAGGCCTCTGTCTGCACGAAATTCGACCGTTCATCTTTAAACTGATCCCTGTTATCTGGCCCTCCTACGATGGCCCCAGCAACAACGTTAGGGTTAGGATCAAGCCGCTTAAACCAATTATCATACCCCTGAGTGCACCCAATAAAACCCTTGTTATTTCTATAAGATACAACTGAAGCTCCTCTGTGGTGCACCCGTTGAGGGAAATTTGAACCGCACCCAACCATGTAACTCATTGCCATCGGATTCGAACCCAAGATGTAATCAACCTGTGATTTGGCAAACCTAAAGATTTCTTGTGGGGTCAACGTGCCACGATCGCATTTGAGCGTCTGATTTGTTGACTGTAAATAATCACTGTAAACAGTAAGCAGAAATACTGCTGTTGATACGTATTGCATGTTGTTCCATTGGCGGACGTACAGTAAGCCTCCTGGTGTGCGATCCACATTAGTCTCATTGTTCTTATTAAGGCACGAACAGAGGTAGAATTCAGCTTTGGAACGGTATTGTTCTAGAACTCGCATGTGTTCCAGGTGTTTTTCTTCCTTTATCTGCATGCACCAGCCACCACAATATTAATGTACGCCAGAGTTAAAATTAGTATTAAGAAGAGAACGAAAGGCAGTAATATTGTTTACCAAAATTGAAGAGATGATCTGAACACCGGCGTACTTAACATCCCAGCTAAATTCAGTGATGGCCCAAGTGATCCCACCAAAACGATGGGCATTATCCAGCACATACTTCAAATAATCGTGCTTGTCGGTAGCCTTGTATAGCCACAAAGCTGCCCATAACAACTCATCCATGTACCCACTCACCGACGGATAGTATGCCTTCACTATCTCCATACTACTATCATATTTCCCTCTATGCTTGTCGCCAAACTCAAACAACTGCAATACAATATTAAGCGCTTTTCGTCATATATGTTTCTAATATATATCATTAAAGCGCTTTTACAGCTTTTTACAAACAACAGTTTTGTTTAAAGCTTAAAAGCGCTACACTTCCATTAACATATACACCTTAAATATATGTTGCAATTAGTTAAACGCTTCCTCTAAATTTGGTACGCTAATAAACTCTCTAGTTTTGGTGAATGTCGTACCTACCACATATGATCAGTATATGCTTATAATTATATCACTATTAATTACAAGTAAACAACCTCATTAACTAACTTACCTGTTGCGCATGGTGCAATAGTAGGTGAGAATAATGTGGATTTAGCTCCCTGAATACAATTGACGCTGCCGCCATCGCCGCTGCTGTCTCACCGGCTATGTCCGATCCTGGGTGTTTCTCGTCTATCTTGTAAGCTCGCCGGGAAGTTGTCATGTCTTCCGGCCTCTGCCAGCAGTAGTGATCGGTGTCCCCATCACCCACCTGAAAATCGTTTAACATTTATAATTAACAAGTTTATATATATGATAAGTCTGATAAGCAAGCAAGTAATTGTAAATATAATTGATTACTAACATATATGCCAACTCCAGCGAGTGAAGCCGGCGATAATGAAGATGTACTAAACTGGGTTTTTGTGGAGATAGTAAATGCTTATGAAGTCTAAGTGCAATAATTCTCGGTTCACTTGGCATTAATTTAATGTTATTCTCTTCCCCACCCTCAAGGAAGCGCAAGTGTGGCACAAACATGCATGAAAACATACTGTACTTTTCCAAGAAACGATTCGTTTTACCTCAGCCCATAATACATTAGGGTGAGTATGAGTTTTGATGAAATAATCCGTTCCCCACTTGATAGCCTCCAGAGCGTGATTGTACTCGCCGGCGTCGGAAATTTCTCGACCGTACTCGATAACTCCCCAAGAGAGCATTGTTATAGTAAACGCCATTGGCAAACCAAATTTTACATTGTCACCGGCATCATAGTATCCTCCCACCAAGTCCACCTACACACAATTTCTCATCAACTATACGTGTAATCTGTACGTATTGTCCGTAATTTCTTTATTATTTTTAAAATAAAAAAAAAAGCACTGTGTAGAAATACAGACTTACTCTTTGTTCAAGGCCGTCCGCGAGAGCGGAATGGTGGCGCCAGGTGACTCTTTGGTTGTGGGGCAAGCGGCCTGAGCGTTGCGCTTCGAAGTAGAGGAGACTCTTGGAGAGAGCTTCGCCATAGTTGAAAGATTGACATCGGTTTAAGGGTAAGATAGCAATAATGGAAAACAATATTAGACCAAACCAACGTTTCAATTTGAAATGTTTACGTTGTTCTATGACCAACAATTTCTTTTGGTTTCTCTCTCTCATATTCCTTCTCTGTTCTTTCTCTCTACACCTCTGTATTTATATTCACTGCAGAATATACAAGCATAACAAAAGCTTTCGAGGTGTTTGGTAAAACAATTTTTAATGAAATATGTGTACACATACACACTAACCACATAGAGTTTTATGAAAGAGACATTGAATACGGTTTCATCATTGAACAATTAAAGAAATACATATTATTTAATTATGTTACATTGTGAAATTCGGAAATTTATTAAAGCATTTAAATCAAATGCAATTTCATAATTTTGTGTATTTACTAATGAATAACATTTAAAAACATGAAAACTGGGATAGGACAAAACAAATATGTTTAATTTGTAAACTAGAAAAATAAATTAAGCTCGGGTATTCTGACCTGGAAATGAGGTTAATTTATATATGGCTTGATTTTGTAAAAACAAATGGGTTCAAATCCAACACAGAGAAGTGAAGTGATGTGAACTCAACTCATCGTGATTCCTCACCGTTTGATGCTCTTAACGGTTATCTAACAGCGTTGACACTGAAAAATAACAGGGTGTCCAGATCACTGTCATCATTTCTTTCCAAAGAAAAAATCTGGAGAATTAAGCGCAGCAGATGCTGAAATAGTAAATCTTTGTAATAACATTTACTGTTGAAATCTACTACAGCAAAAATAGAAACTCAATTAAGGCAGCATTGCAATTGCCTTTTTAAGTCCCATTACCATTACAGCCTTGCTATACATCCACGTATGCATCTTTATTCGGTGTTCATAACATAACTGGGTTAGTATTGCCGGGGTTTTCTTAGCAACTCTAATAAAGTTAGAGTGCCATGCATGGTTAATTTGGGCTTTTCAATATTTTGGGTCTAGAGATGTAGGCCTAAGGCAAAGGCATTGATTTACACATTCTTGTTTGTCAAAAGCCAAGATTGGAGTAGCTGACAGATGTATGACTATGAGAAGTTGAAGTAAAATCAATGCCGTACGTTCTTTGCAATCGAAAACATTAATAGGGAAGTAGATGACTCGCGACTCAATAGTCAATACCTCTTGTTCAAGTGTCAGGTGCAACAATTAAATTGTAAATTGAAGGGAATTTCAGGGGATCAGTCGACCAACTCCATCAAGCAACAAAACCATCTGTCCTTTTCGCTGCATCTGTTTTTGGTGAACAGAGACCTGCCGACCTCCCTCCTTCTATTGTTGACATTATTAGAACTATCGAAATAATTTACAATTAATGTTAGAATGAGACAGGGCAGCTAGCCCACCTCCTTCCCTCTTCCACATCCACACGCACGGACTTGAAGAAAACAAGTCAAAGTGGACTTGAAGACATTTATCTATTTATTATTATTATTATTATTATTATGATACTTTGGTTTTGTAAGTTCCCCCAAGTTTCCGAATTTTGTAGTTGTCCTAAACGTACACCTTGTGTGGGAAGTAGTTTTGTCTGGTGTTGCTTTATGAACCATAATAGCCTTTTGAGTGGATTTGAAGCCTGTCAATCCATGTAACGCGTCGTCAAATGGGTTCAAATAGCTTAGCAGCAATATGAGATCAATTTGTCCACTTATATCAATGCTTAATCTTTCATTCTCCGAATCAACTACGATATAATTGGCTGTGAGAAATAAAAAATAGATCATATTCCCATCAACTATTTTAAATTTTCGTCTGAAACTGAAGGATATTAGCTAGTTAATGTTTCATCAC
The DNA here is from genome assembly GCA_028052125.1 of Melia azedarach. Taxonomy (NCBI): domain Eukaryota; kingdom Viridiplantae; phylum Streptophyta; class Magnoliopsida; order Sapindales; family Meliaceae; genus Melia; species Melia azedarach. The sequence continues at coordinate 11,340,288 of CM051395.1, forward strand.
CGTGAGACTCAAATATTTCTTTCTGATCGCTTTCAAATTTGAGATATTAATTTTTAAAAAAAAATTATTATTATGAAATGATGTTATTATTTAATTTTCTATTATTTCAGAATAATGGGAACTCTAAATATTATTCATTTATGGATTCAGTGAAAAAGATAACTTCGATTGGAATGATATTCTCTGATGATGATGATGATGAGTACAATATGAAATTAAACATGATGATGACTTTGAGACCAATAAACCCAATAGCATAATAAAGTATTGCTTGTTTGTTGGTTTGTTCAATTTTTCAAAGAAGCCGTTGAAGTTGGTGATGCCATTTGATTCCTTCTTGATGTCTCTAGTTTCTACCCGTTAAAGGACTAACTCTCCCCCTCTCAATTCTCCAAGGGAATAATATAATTTTTTTGTGTAATTCTACATATTCACATAAAACGATGAAGAGCAAAGCAAATTGGGTAAGACGCAAAAGCTACAGGAATCAATTGCTCCACTAATTAATGCAGAGGCCGCCAAAATCGATAACAGTTTACAAGTTCATATATACTTCGGGCCTAAGGTTCAGGTATGAACCTTATGACAATTTCTCCGATACGTATGCATTAACTAAAAACTAATATGTTTATAAATATTACTTGCAAGGAGTTGACTTTGAAAGATTTTTGTTATAATTATAAGTTTTAATTAATTATATTAATGAAAATAATAAATAAAATTAAATGTAGATAATGATAATAATAAGAGCAAGTAGAGAATGTGAATTTCACTGTTTTTGTTCAATAATTAAGCATTAGCTGGCCAATCCAACGTTCTCTTTGCTCTTGTCTTTGAGACTAGCATACGCCAACCCAACGTTCGAATTGGTAAACCCTTGATTTCTTTTACCTAAATCATTATATTCCATGTAAAAAAAATATGAAAAGCTACCCGATACGCCTAAGATCTATCACCTCCAGTGGACCATCAGGTAGGCTGGCTACCAATCCCGATTGAATCAAGACACGTGTACGTCTGTACTGCAAACCAATATATGCCACACAGGATAATATCTAATTATAGACGCTCGCGGTTGACTGGTTTCCGTGGGTCGCGCAACACCGGAAGAAAGGAGTGGGCAAATCGAAGTTTAAAACTTTTGATATACCCAGGTCATCACCACGTGGACCTACCATCACCACCACCACCACTCCATGTTCCAATCCACTAGCCCCACTTCTAGCCTAGGTTAACCCCCTCCTCTATAAAAACACCACCAAACTTCGAAAAAATAACAGCTCTCTCTCTCTCTCTCTCTCTCTATTACTTGCTCTGTTTAACTTCTAACCAGAGCCCAACAATGGCGACCCTGGCATTCCCTTGCTTGTTCTTCCTATTGACAACCTTAGCTTTCGCAGGTAAACTTTGCGTTCTTCTTAATTTATTTGTTTTCCTTCTTTTGCTTTAGTATTAATTAATTTTGCATGATACAAAATTCGGTTGATGGTTCTCAACTGGCATTTCTTTCTCGTAGATACTGGGCTGCTAGGAATAAACTACGGCAGAGTTGCAAATAATTTGCCGCCACCTGATAAAGTGGTGCAGCTTCTAAAATCAACAGGAATCAACCGAGTGAAGATCTACGACACTGATTCAACCGTACTCACTGCACTCGCCAATTCCAACATAAGTGTCATGGTTTGTCTACCCAACGAAGTCCTCTCAAACGCCGCCTCAGACCAGTCATTTACTGATAACTGGGTGAAGACCAATATCTCTAAGTACTATCCGAACACCAAAATCGAATCCATTGCGGTGGGTAATGAAGTCTTTGCTGATCCGAGTAACAGGACAGAGTTTCTCGTACCCGCCATGAAAAACGTTTACAATTCCTTGGTTAAGTACAAGCTCGATTCTGCCATTAAAGTCTCTACTCCCGTAGCTTTAGGTGCATTACAAAACTCATACCCATCTTCGGCCGGGTCATTCAAAACCGAGTTGATCGAACCCGTTATGAAACCCATGTTGGATTTTCTACGTCGAACCCAGTCATATTTCATGGCTAATGTATACCCCTTTTTCGCTTACGCTGCAAATTCGGACACGATATCTTTAGACTATGCTTTGTTCAAGGATAACCCGGGCTCTCCGGATTCGGGTAACGGGTTGAAATACACCAACCTTTTTGACGCTCAACTCGACGCCGTTTATGCTGCCATAAAAGCTATTGGTTACAATGATGTGAAGATAGTAGTGACGGAGACCGGGTGGCCGTCCGCAGGCGACCAAAATGAAATTGGCCCAAGTCCGGAAAATGCGGCCGCCTACAACGGGAACTTAATGCGCAGAGTTTTGGCTGGAACAGGGACCCCCGCAAGACCAAAGGAGCCACTTAACGTTTACTTGTTTGCTTTGTTCAACGAAAATCAGAAAACGGGTCCCACCTCCGAAAAGAATTACGGGCTGTTCTATCCTAACGAACAGAAGGTATACGACATGCCGTTTACACAAACACAATCGACAGGTGGGAATTCAACGTCGCCGGCCGATAGGAGCAACGACCGGGCACCGGAAACGACCGTTAGCCACAGTGGTGGGGGTGACGTAACAACGACGTCGTTGGGGCAAACATGGTGTGTTGCGAATGGAAGGGCTACGGAGAAAAAGTTGCAAGCAGCACTTGATTTTGCATGCGGTGAGGGAGGGGCCGATTGCCGTCCGATCCAACAGGGTGCGACGTGTTACGATCCCAATACGCTAGAAGCCCATGCTTCATATGCTTTCAATAGTTACTACCAGAAGCAGTCGCGTCGGCCCGGAACCTGCGATTTTGGCGGTGTCGCCTTCCTGGTTACGCAGCCCCCTAGTGAGTATTCTTATCTTTTCTCATTCCAGTTATCATTATTTTTATGTTTTTTGTCTTTCCATTACTTATTTTTAATCAGACTAATCTTATAGACGCTCAATTTGATTGGCTTTGAGTTATAATAATGTCGGAGAAAACGATCGATCATTAAGAAAGAGATGAAAGATGTTAGTGGTTGTCTAATATTGAAAATTTGGGATGTACTGATATGGACCATATTACGAATACTGGTGACTGACATCATTCAACTTTTTTATGATTTTCACAAATTTATTTATATACATGATAATTAGTAGTTGTTTGTTTTGGAGATTTATGTATGTAATAATCTTATCTGAAAGTTTTGGCATCTTTAAATTCTTTTTTCTTTTCCAGAATATGGAAAATGCGAGTTTCCAACAGGTTACTGAGCGGGGGAGGAATTAGCCGAATTTCAGTTGCAGAGTTGTAGCTTGGTCGCGGCGGGCTTATGCTTATAATTTTTATGATAGCTTTAGGGAGAAGGGAGACATTTTATATTTTTCTCCTTGTATTTTAATTATTATTATTATTATTATAGTAGACAGAGTAGGTGTGGTTGTTATCAGTTGGTTTGACTACTTAGTCGTGTCTATATAATAATTAAATTTTTTATGTGTATTTATGCTATTGATTTTACCTACGGTTTTGTTCATTTTCATATGGTTATTGATGAGATTGAGAATATGAGGCGGCAGAGACTTCATGTTCATAGTCGTACTATTTGCCTCTATACCGCTTGTATAATAGACTTTTTACAGTATTTTATGACTACAAGTGGTTCTATTTCTACATAATCATGGATTACAAGTATATTTAAAAATTTTCATTTTCGTGTTAAATATTTTATCACATATTTAGTAACATTTATTGACTGCATTGCACTGTAAAAAAGCTTTGCACCCCCTAGGGTCAAGGTTAACCCTCCAAAAATATTCACCACGAGCCATCATCGCTTGTCACCCCTGTTGGAGTTACAGCGGATATTTTTAGAATATTTTATTAACCGTTTTATGTGCTAGTATTACTATTATTACCGTTTCAATACAGAAAAAATTCTATATATAGAAAATCCTATATTAGATTTATGGTAATTGATTCCACAAACATTAATCCTACCTATATTACTATTATGTCGTGGCCGACGGCAACCTATGGTTGTAAGCGGTGGACTGTGGTGACTGATAGAAATAATTTTAGATTATTAATAAAATAATATTAATTCTTATATTGTCGGTCTAATTCAAGACCAATCATGATGCTATATGAAATTTTATCCAAACTTATTCATTACAAACCAATAAAATTTAATACATTTATTTTGATACGATCTAGAATCTACTATCAAATGCAACCTGAATACATATATATATATATAAATAAATCAAACTTCAACCACGCTATCAAGTGATGGTTGTTGGCAAACCGTAACGCTAGATAAGATAATTACATAATAAGAGACAATAAACTTAATTAATCTTGGTTTGGTGCATTAATTTTATCATAGTGGTTTCAACTGAGGAAGGAAAATGCCTACACGAAACAGTTAAAACTGGGATTATTATTATAATTTTCTTCTTGAAAGTAGCCCAACTGAATTAATTTTGCACTGGGCCGCCAACCTCACGGACGATAGAAATATAGGATCCAGCACAGAGCAAGGAACCAGCGTCATATGGGCCTGTCTGCCGTATCCAACGTCTTGTTATGCTGGATAACATTTCGCAACGAGCTTAAAAATCTCATGTGCTCATCGACAACAGATTTTCATATTGGAGTCATAACAGGGGTCGGATTTAAACTTTAAATTTATTGTATATTCTTAGAATAGTTTACTAATTTAATCAACTGATATTGAAAAGATTAAAACCAAAAGGCTCATATTGTAGCACAGAATCACTTTTCATTAAATCGGGAAAAGTTCAAATCAGCTAACTCAATAAAATGACAAAAGTTAGAATTTAAATCAGGCACCATTTATGAGAAGTTAAATTGGTCGGAGTTGTTTTAACAGGTGATAACACAATTATAAGTTGAATGTGAAATTTTTAATAGTAAAGTGAAAGTCATTTAAAAATTATTGAAAGCTTATATGAAGATTTTCACAAGCAATTTGTCAAATCAAACACATTCTAACTTGAACGTGAAAGTGAAAAGAAAAAAGATTTTGGAGTTTACAATAAGAAACATTAGAAAATGAAAGAACACGCAAGGCAATGTAATGGAAGCAGCACGCTAAGCACGTTATTCACAAAATTTTATCATTTAGCGTAGCAATAAATAATAATAATAGTAAACGAGCCGAGGCGAGGCACCTAAACTAAAACGAGTGTCGAGTAGCAGCAGCAGCAGCATCATTTGGAAAAAGGAAAACGTGTGAACGCACGCACACGCTGTGTATTCTGAAGCCACCTAGCGTGTGAATTTGGCAATGCTATGGCATGCAAGCCAAGCCAATCCAAGGCGTTGTTGTTGGGCGGTGCGTTACTACTACTTACTACGACTCCATTATGCGGACCAAACCTAAGCGTATTCTTCAAGAAACTCCATTTTTAAATATGACTCGGATTTTTTTGGCTCAATTCAAAATAAACATTTATTTATTTATTTATTAAAATAAAAAAAAGTAATGCAGTCGTAGTATTGTACTTATTTTTATATTTAAAAAAAAAAAAATTGTTCAACAGAATAAATTACCACACTGGCAAAGAGTAATGATGGCAGTGATGATGGTGACATGGCATTGTATTACTGGTCAACTTATTGGCTTCACCGGACTCTATTCACCCCCATCAATGCGGGCCCACCACTGCACCCACAACCACCACCCCACCCCCAACCCCACCACACACCACCCCCCCCCCCCCCCCCCCCCCCCCCCCTCTCCTCGGCCTCAGACCTCGGTTATGTTATGCCTTATTCTAACGCAGCCTTATTTATATCAATCCTTTCCCAATCGTTTTCTTTTTGTATTAAATAAAGAATGGACATAAATTATTTAAAATTACAACATTTTTTTAATTTACTATATTAATATATTTAAAAAAATTCACAAAAAGAAACTTCTAAATTTTTCCATTAAGAAAAATACATACATTTTACAAAATAACAAGATTATCCTTCCTTAGCCTAAAACCTATTCTATTTCAAAATAAAAATACATATATTAAATAATTGCTCTGGATTATTCAAAACTAACATAAAAAAACCTAAATTATTAGCTAAGCTAAAATTTAGTTTTTGTTAAAAAAAATAGAAAAAAAAATTTATCAAATCGAAAAGGGTTCTGATATTATCTATCCCTAAAAAAAGACCGAGCCGGTCAAAAAATAAGATTTAAAACTTTAAATATTGCAAAAATAAGAGACCAATCATGTTGGCGATGGTAAACGTGTCCATTGCATATGAAGTGACGCCGTCTAAAAGGCATCACAGCTGTCGGTTAGCGTGATCACGAGTCACGAGATGGGTCAGAGAGACCCGCCCATAGATCCTGCATCTTGTCTACCCACTGGCCGGTAAGAGGTGACCGGCTAACCTGCTCCTCCCATTGAAAAGAAGGAAATTCTGAGATTTTACTCAGAGTCAGAGACAGCAGCTTTGGTCGCGGGGATGACAGGTGTCTTACGAGTCCTGGATCTGTGGGCCCCTTTTCACGATTTAAGAGACGCAGAACCGGGCTATTTAAAATTTTATAATTAGCTTTTTGACAACCTTATTAAACTAATTATGAAAATTCAAATTTGGAAATTATTTTTAAAATTATTCAAATTATACGTAATTTTCAAAACTTTTAGAGAGAATTTTTATAATTTTCAAACTTCTTTAATTGAATTATATTATCTTGTTAAAATATTTTGGTAAATATATTATATTTTTTTCAATTTAGACTAATTAAATTATTTGCATGTAAATATATTTATTAAAAACGAAAATAAAAGGTTGGTGGGGTTGGGTTGGGTCTGGGACAGCGGGGCTATGGGGACCCACAAAACATGGTCGTTGGTCAAGGAGATCTATGCATGTTTTCAGGGGTACGTGGATTTTGGTTTCTTTGGCATTTGTGTCCTCTTGTGTTCTTCGGCTTTCGTATATGAATTTTTTTTTTTTTTTTAAAAGAAAAAATAAATTGTTTGGTACACCCGTAATTTTAAAACTTTCAATGTTTTTCTTTTTTTTTTTCTTTAATATTGTAATTGCTGACAATAAGTATTATGTAAATTTTACGAAATTTTCTTCAATTTATAAGATTTTTTTAATAAGTATTATGTAAATTTTACGAAATTTTCTTCCATTTATAATTTTTTTTAAGTAGAATAAAATTTTTTAAGAGTAATTACTACATACTTTTCTGAATTTAGGTAATCTACACTTAAATATTAAATTTAGATAAACTCATACATATTTTTCATAAATCGTTAATTCATTGTTAGAGGATCGTTAAAATGAAAGATATTTTTAAAATATTTCACCAATTTAATAATTTAATTTTATGCAATTCAATAATTACAGTTTAAAATAAAATAATGATATTTAATATTATCAATTCATTTATAACTTTTTAATAATATTTAGTTCAAAATTTAAAAAATAATTTATATAAATTAGACTAATATATATTTTTTTATTATTGCAAACATAATTCATTAATGAAAAAGTAACCAATTTTTTTTATTTTTTATTTTTTATATTTTAAAAATTAGTAATGATATTTCTATTATAAATTTTAAAAATTAAAAAAATTATAATATTAAGTTTTCTAATTTTTATATATCATATAAAATAATGTTATATTATCAATTAGATAGTAAATTTTTTATTAATTTATTTAAAAAATTATTATATTATTTCGATATACAATAAATAAATAATACATTGTATAAAATAGTAAAACCCAAACAACATAAAACTCATATTATACATATATAAACATGTAAAATAATAAAAATATTTTATTTTAATTAAAAAATTAAGAGAATACCTGAGATATTTTAGTCTTTTGATAAAAATTAGATGATTAACTAATAATTTATAAGAGATATATGTGAAATTTTTTAAATTTAATATCTAAATGTGAGTTTTTTAAATTTTGAAAAAGATATGTGTTAATTTTTAAAAATTTTAAAGTCAAATCTAGTCGTAATGAAGTGAAAATAAATTAATTTCTAACAATAATAATAATAATGTTTCTAAATAAGCACGCAAAAGTCATAAATCAAAGCGTTAAAATCAAACTAAGTTGGGATTTAAAGGGGGAGTGAACCGGGGAAAGAGGGGAAGCGAGATTTTTACACAATTATAATTAATTTGGATGTGTTTGTGGGTTAGGAAATAATTGTGGGATTAGGTGCTTAATTTAATTACTTTTTGTGAATGTATTTAAAAGTAAGGTGCCACTTAATTATCTTGGGTCCTAATCTTCTGCATCCAGTTCACATTTGCCATGATTATCATGTTGTTAATTACACACCGAAACCAAAAGCCCCTTTTAATTTCTTTACTTTGAAGATAATTTCTGTTTTATTTTTAAATAATCCCACCATTATCGCCAACACACTTTCTTATCTGATTTTTTTTTTAATTATTTTTTCTTCTTATTCTATTTTTTTGGACAAGGAAATTTTGGAAAAATGATGAACCAAATTTGATGGGTACGAGCCAGCTGTATATATATGTACTGAATTGCAAATTAATGTAATTGTTTTCTTTTTTGTTAAAACCAAATAATGGGGTCTGCCAAATGTGAATTGCAAATGCATGCCCAACAAAGTGTAAATTATGAGTCATGATGGATTTGGATGGTGGTTATACCTAGAGATTTCGGCATTTTAGAATTTGGTATTTTATTAACCCGAAAACAAAATTAAAGAAATTAAAAAAGAAATATTGACAATTTGTTGGGTTAAAAAATTTGTGATGTATTTAATTTTACATGGGATTAGGGAGCTAATGACACGATTAAACAAGTGGGTATTGTTATTAGATTTGTTAATAGAGAATAATTGAGATCGTATTCACTTAATTGGCTGCAATCTCAACTTATACGATGTCTTGTTCCTACAACATTTTCAATTTGTAAGAGTATCTTTTGTTTTGCGAACCATTTTGAGCTTTATTTGTTTTCGAGTCGCGTAATATGCTCGTGTTTTATATTTATATTATTTATAATGTATTTTAATCGTAATATTAATATTGATAAAAGAAGTCATAACAATTAGCAAGAATTAGAATTCTCAACATAATTATTAATACTTGCTTGAAATTAATAAAGAAATAGTTTTTGATATAAAAAAGTAGAATATTTTTTAAATAAGTATTAATAGCTTTGTTTGTGAAAAAAATTAATGGGTGTTATATTTGTTAAAATTGTACATTCTTATTAATTATATTCAATTTTTAAATTAAAATATTACAAATAAATTATTTTTAACAAAATTTTAATTATTATAACACGTTAATATTTTGTGTAAAAAATACCACATGATATCTATCAACGATACATACTATATTATGTAAAGTTAAATTTTAGGTTAATGTGAACGTTTGTCACTAAAATTGTTAGTTAAATTAGTTAGAGCATGTTTATAAAAATTATTGTATATGAATTGCATCATTCTACGATATGATATCAACAACGATATTTTTTTTTCAAAAAATTTCTCTCGGTTTTCCTTTAGGCAATTATAAACTGTAAATCACAATCACTCTGCAATTATAAATTACAATAAATAATTTATAAAATACAATTATAAATTACTTGTAGTGAATTGATTGAATTACATTTAAAATTCAAGCCGAAATGATCTCAGCGAAAATTGGCATTAATTTCCCATCTGAACTCGAAAGGAACCATTGAGCTAACCATATATTTCTGGCTAATAAGAGACCACATTCTAGCAGTGGTCCTCCAATGAGCCATGTTCACTGTTGCCAGAAAACATTTTCTTTGTTTTCATCATTCTTGGATTTCAAGCCTAGAAATTTATTCACGAGCAATCATGCAACTAATTTATTTTCATTGAAGGGTTGTAAATGGATAAAACCCGAAAAAAACAGAAAGGCATCAAATGGATTCACTTCCTTCCAAGCAATTGTATCGCGTTCCTAAGTTAGATCGCAGATAATTTCAAAGACTCGCTAATAATATACAAAAGAAAAAGGTTATTGTTAAATTTGGAAAACCAAAAAAATATAACTCAGACGATGTGGATTGCTACAAGAAATTTGTTTTTGCTTGATGGTGTAGGCAAAGACAATGAGTAGGGTGAGGATTTCAACATATTTATAGTTCAATTACTTACTGGGAAAATGTTTTCTTTTATAGAAATGAGAAATTATAAAATATAGATAATTAGTTTTCTATTCTATTTAAATTAATCAATCACATTAAAGCCGATATTTTATGTCGTTAATCCATTAACATTGGAATGCAGATCAAAATGAAATTAATCTTAAATAGTTACAAAATGTATCTACATAAATGAGGAATGTAAGAAAAACTTGACCTGCCTTAGGAGTCAACTTTATCTTCTTTTTTTTTTTTTTGTTTTAAGAAAAAAGCAAAAAACTCCAAAAACCACAAATATTCTATTTATTCAAAGGAGATATTTCAATACAAAAAGAGATAAAAAAAAAATATAAATCTTCCATAAAGAGAAAAAGTGAAGCAATAAGATAGAATGAGATAACGCTTAAGTCTGATCTGCTAGATCCTTGTAATAACACGAATAAAATCTTTGCAACATTTTTATATACACATAACAAAATGTCTCCAAATCTATTAAATAAATTTCCGTACGGTTTTTTTTTTAAATTTTAATTTTTTTACCGCGTCAGAGTAGACGGAGTAACAGTGACCGAACCAGAACCAATATAAAAGCAAACTGATGACTGCGGTGGACATTAATGGAGAAGATAAGGGCAGTTGAAGTCATTTCGCTGATTGTAGCTTGAAGAGTCAACAATCAAAAATAAAAATAAAAAAATAAAATAATAAAAGCAATCGAGTGAGCCCGGGTCGGTTTGGATGTGGGGGAGAGAAATCGAGAAAAAGAAAAAATAAATAAAAAAAGAAAAGCCATTTCGGCCAGAGAAACCCAAAAAGCAAAGAGCAACCAAAGAAAGAAAGAAAGGAAATAAAGAAACCAAAATCATTTAAAATAAAAATTGAAAAAAATTAAAAAAAAAAAAAATCACATTTTGTGTAGAAGAGAAGGTCATGTCTGCTTTTGCCATCCAGTTCCCACCCCACCCACCTATCATCCCTCCTCTCTTCTTCCTCCTCCTCTTCCTCTCTCTCACTCTTGTATCAAATATTTCTTCTTCCTCCGTCAATAAAACAATTCTCCATTATTTTCTTGGTTTTGATTTCGATTTCGATTTTGAGTTTTGAAGTTTATTTATATTCATTTTAACAATTTCTTTCCCAAAAGATTCTTACCTCGCTCACCATATGAGGAGAGCCAGAGGAGCCGCTGCAACTAAACAACTTATAGAACCCAACGTCGCCGCCGCCACAAACGGGGGAGGATCTGCCCGCGCCAAAGAGCCCAGATACAGAGGCGTCCGCAAGAGACCATGGGGACGTTTCGCCGCCGAGATCAGAGACCCCTGGAAAAAGACACGTGTCTGGCTTGGCACCTTCGACTCCGCCGAAGACGCCGCGCGTGCTTACGACAAGGCCGCCCGAACGCTACGTGGCCCCAAGGCCAAGACCAATTTCCCCCCCCATAGCGCTAATGTTTCCACTTATTATCCTAATAATAATAACAATAATAATGATCCTTTCTTGGATCAGAGATTATACGGTGCCGTTTTTCAAGATTTTCAAGATCAGCATATTATAAATCCGCAGAGGCCGACCACCAGCAGCATGAGCAGTACCGTCGAGTCTTTCAGTGGGCCCCGGCCGCATCCTCCACCTCGAAAATCAGCGAATCTGACGGCTTCTGGTTCGCGGAGGTATCCACGGACGCCGCCGGTGGTTCCGGAGGATTGTCACAGCGATTGCGACTCATCATCTTCCGTTGTGGACGATGATGGAGGAGATATTGCGTTGTCTTCTTCGTGCAACAGGAAGCAGTTGTTACCGTTTGATCTAAACTATCCACCGTTGGATGTGGTCGATTTCAACGGTGACGATGATCTCCAGTGCACCGCTTTATGTCTCTGATTGTGGTTGATCTTTATTATTATTATTATCATGATTATTTTTGTTTTTTTTTCCCCTCTATTATTATGCGGAAAAAAAGAAAAGAAAAAAAAATAGATTTAAGATGAAATGATCTTAATTCTACGAGAATGATGGCACCATGTTGTTAAAACTAAACAAAATTTAATATATGATGACGACGATGACGATCATGTTGTTAGAAGATGATGGATTAGAGCTTGTGGTGTTATTTTAAGATCTGGGTTTATTATAACTAGATGTTGTAGATCATATCCTTTTTATCTATCTTAAAATTATCAAATATGCCTGAGCCAAATTTAAGTTTCTAATCTGTTCTTTCCTATATATTTGTAGCATTGGACATGGATATTATTATTATTATTATTATTATTATGTGTACTGTGTTAATGCTTTTATTCTTCCAAGCTGGGTATGACTTTTTTTCTTTGTTCACTTTGCAGAACATATTATATGTATGGAATTAACTAGTATATAATCTGGTTTCATTATTTGTATTAGAGTTTAAATTTGATTAACTATAGTCTACTGCTTTCTATTATTTTGTTTTCTGTGGGAGGATTCAACTTTTTGAGGCAAAGGTTTCAAATCTTGGTAAATTTCATAACCATGGTGGTATGAATTTCAGACATGTTTTTGTTGAGAAATTATGTATAATAATCATGAAGATTCAATGTCATTTTGCCAAAACTGGTATAATTTTCGTTCAGCTTGTAGAATAATAGTTGGCTTTTTTCCTTCTGTTTTTTTTTTTTCTTTTGTGTAGGGGCGGGGAAGAGATGTGTGGTTTGTGAAGGGAACATTAAGATGAATTTGTAAACTATGTTATACTATATATATATATATATATATCGACTACCATGGACAGAAATCCTGTATATTGAGAATTTAAAGAAGGGAAAGAAGTGAGTAAGATTATTTTGGTAGAACTGAATTAATTAAAGGGCAAATCACAGCTGTTGTGCTGCTGTTCGTTTCACCTTTTGGCTCTTTTTATCTATCTAACAAATAAATGTGGGTCTGAAGAAGGTAGCTGGAAATGGTATTGGTATTGGTATTGGTATTGATATTCTGTGAGTATGGGGTTTGCCCTGTTGCTGAGACTGAAATCCACGTTAATATAGTTGGACCAGGCATACTGCTTAACAAAATTGTTCATTAAGAAAAAAAAAGTAACTGTCTGGCATCTGCAATTTGACTGGTGGTCTGGTCCCTTTCCCATTCACTCAGATCACATGCCCAATTGCCAAATCCAAATAGATTGCATTAGCAATTGCGCATTTTGACTGGCAATTTTCACTTTGGTTCATTTGAGAGTTGCTCAACTAATTTTAATTGTATAGGAGGGTGTCGTTGCCATTTCTTTTGTTCTGTTCTCTTCTTTCCTGAAAGCTGAGTCCAGGCCGTGCTGCTGCTGTTGATAATGGGTTCAGTTGGTTCGAGCAGCCACTTCCACAATGCAAAAATTTTACAACGAGAATTAACATTGTGCCCCTGGTGAGATTCGAACTCACGACTTTTCGCTTAAAAGGCGACTACATTAACCACTATGTTACAGAGGCCTGAACGTTAGTTGAAAACTGCTAACCACTAAAGTATTTTAAAATTATTTGGCGGTTGTCAAATGCACCGCTATCGAATATGGGTGGGTCTTGAAATTCATCGTAATTAACTACTTCTTCAAAAACGAAAAAAAAATCAGTTCTCAACTTGTCGTACAGTTCTTATCTATGTGTTGTAAATGAAAAACATTGATAATCTTACTAGAGTGTTAATTTAAAATACATTCTTTTGTGCCTACATTATGTGAGTGGGGGAAGAAAAAATATACAATGAAAAAAATTTCAAAAGAAAAAATTATTGATTTTGTAATTGTTTTATATATATAAAAAAAATGCTGATAGACTAGTATTTGATGAAATATCTAAAATTTTTATACACAATCACTAAATATTAGACGGGTAAAATATATTTATTCTTAAATTTTATTGAAATAATAAATTAAGATATATGTTAATAATTTTAATAATTTGTCTATAATTTTAATTTTTTAGATAAAGCATAAAATCTTTAAGATAAGTAAATGAGATAATTTCATTTTGATGTTTAACGTTTTAAAACATATTATTTTAATTGACATGTTTTATATATTAGATAAAAATTATTATGTAAGTCCAACTTGTTTTGGTTAATATTATTTAAATCGATTTTGATAAAACTTCTTTTAATTTTGAGCAATTAGTAAAGTGAAAAGATTTTAATTTACCCCAACAGATATGAATAGTTTTCATTTCGATCCTAAAAGTTCATGAAAGTCATCATACAACTCATATTTTAACTTTCATCATTTAACGACTAAAATGATAAAATTGTAATTTTATAAATTTAAATTATTAAAAACGTATGTTTTTATTTTTTATTTTTTCTGCTATGCGTTTCTTTTTCTTTTTCTTATTCTTTTTCCATCATCTCTTTCTCTTTTCATTTTTTTTTTTGGGATCTAGGAGAGATTGAAATTACCACCTCCACGAAATGTCGCTTGGAGTGATTTTTGTTTTGAAACTTTTTCAGAGAAAAGATATTTGGGGTTTAGCATTTTTTCCTTCTTCTTTTGTAAGTTTCAATTAATTTATTACATTGTTAAGATTATGAAATTGGTTTTATTTGAATAAATTAATTTTACTCTACATTGGGACTCTTTTTATGTCCTAATTAGGAGTGTCAAATCACTATTTTTAAATTTTTTAATGTCATTATAAATCTTCTTGATTAGAAAAGAAATGAGGAGAGGAAGGGATGGGAAGTTGTAGAAGAAGTAGTAGTAGAATAAGAAAGAAAGATATAGAGAAAGACAAGGACGACGAAAAAAACAAAGAATTAATTTTTATTAATGAAATTTATAATTTTATATGTTTAAATGTTAACAATAAAAATGGAAGTTAATGTGTGGGTGGTATGGAAAATTTTATAATTTTCAAGATCAAAACGAATATTATTAATATAATATCAGAGAAATTAAAAATTATCCCAACTCAGCAACAATAAAAAGTTGACAGAAGTTTGATTAAAGCACTTAAATGATATTGGCCGAAATAATTTGAATTTAAGTGATAATCTTTAATAATATTAGGACAATTTTAATTAATATATAAAATTTGTCAACTAAAATTATATTTCTTGAATATTAAAGATCAAAATAAAATTGCCTTTTAAATAAATTATATTTTAATTTACTGTTTAGACAAAGTTTAGGGATAAAGATATTATTCTTCAAGTATTTTATTTTATTTTATTTAAAAAAATAAAACACGACAATGTAAAAATGTAATTTTTGACATTATAAGAGTTAAATTTATAAATTATTGTAATTTTTAATGTTGGTGCTATTACAAGAACCCTTAATTGACGGCATAAATTATCTTGGGCTGGGTTGGCTCTGCTGTATGATGGACTGGACTTTGTTCTTACTACCGAAGTACAAATCTACAAAGCTAATAGTGTCCCAACACCACATTATTTTAAATTCTGAACCAATGAACTTCTCCTTCGATTTTCTTGTTAGTCTATTATGAACTAAGTAATATTTAACACGTAAATTATGTAATGTTGATGTATTTTTAAATTTTATTTGTAAATATGAAAACATGAAAAATGAAACCATACTTTTGAGGAAGATTTGTTTTTGTTTTGTTGTTTGTTTGAATGATAGGTTTGTGTCAAAGCTCATAACAGTTCACAGGACATTTGCAATATTACGTAAAGCCAAATCTATGTCGCCGTGGAATCCCGTGCATATGCAACCAACCAATCTCGCCCACGCGGTCGCCTTGACACGACAAATATGCCAACAGCCCCGGTTGAGTTGACCTTCCAATGTCATCCGCCCTTCGCTTAGCTGCCAATTTATAACTGCGCTAATAGGTCTCTGACAACTTCTCCTTATTTTTGTCTTTACTAATATAAAATATACTTAATTATGAACATCATTCACATCCCATGTGGAGGATTCTTGTTGGTCTCCGCCGTAAATGGCGGCCTGACTCTCCACGTTGCATGTTTTTTGGGTCCCATCCCAGCTGTAATACGTTTCAATAAAGTGTTTGTATAATGACTGATACCATATCTTACCTCACACATGGATGTACATGTACATTTACAATAATATAATATATAACTGCCTATCTCTCTGGGTATTTTGCTTGTTTACAATAATACCATGGAGAGATAGAGATTGAGAAATCATAGTGTGTTAGTTTCTTCTTGTATTAATTCATAAACATAATGCCATATTTGGATTCAATTGGTAAACTGTTCGTCTTGTTTAGTGGTCATGCTATGCTAGTAAAAATGGGATGATTCTTCATAAAAAACTCAAATCAAATTTGGAGATTTTTGAATTTCCGTTTTGATCATTATCACATTTGATCAGCCTTCCTCGCTAATGCATTACATAGAAAAGTTTCTACTTCCAATTTAATAAATTCAAAAGACCTCTTACATTTTGGCACTCGTTGGGTCCCTTATGACTAACCACTTTATTCGAAACAATTGCCCAATCACTTAAAGCCACATGTCCATTTTTAATTGGATGACAATCATCGTAATGAAAGTACATCTCATATCAAACAGTTATTATATACATAGTTTTCCTTCATCGTCTATAAGCTACGCTTACTTGTTAACTCAAGAAACATAAATTTTTGCTTCATAAATAAATAAGAGTGGCTCTTGCAGCACGAAATAATCTTCCATAATCCCCCATGGAAGACGCCGCTGAAGGCCTGCTGAACCGCCGCAACAAGTTCACTCGAAGCATATCGCACGCACAAGACGAATTACAGAGCTTCAGATCGTATCTCAAATGGATGTGTGTCGATCAATCAAATTGGTGGACTGCATGTCTCTCATGGTTCATGTTCATTCTTTTCACGTTCGTTGTGCCTGCTATATCGCATTTCGTTTTGGCTTGCGATACCTGCGACGGCACCCATACCCGGCCCTATGACGGCGTCGTCCAGTTGTCGTTGAGCAGCGTTGCTACGCTTTCGTTTCTGTGTTTATCTAGGTTTGTGAAGAAGTATGGGCTCAGACGGTTCTTGTTTTTTGACAAGCTCTATGATGAAAGCGAGACTGTCAGAACCGGATACGTGGAACAACTCAATGTATGTGTACAGTTCACTTTGCTTCCCCGGAATTGAATTTTTCTGCCTTTTTCTTTTTTCTTTTTCCCTCTAGAAGTGGTTTTCCTGATCCTCGGTTTGAATTTTGAAACGTTGTGAGTTTAGAACCGTATGCGAGCTTTTGATAGGATGTTAGTTTATCTTTGAGCATCTTGAGAAAATCAGAGACTGGTTTCTGAGGTTATTAGTGAAAGGCAAGAACAGAGGATTTCTGGTTTAGGAAATTTTATTTGATGATTGAATTCTTCAAAAAAAAAAAAAAAAGGATTTTTGGATCTCTTCCCAGTTAATTTTCATTTCTTTATTTCTTAAAATGTTCATGGTAGGAGCAGAGTAACAAAATTAAATGATTCTATCAACAACTTTCCCTTTTTTCTGAAGAATGTGTATGATTGAAGATCCAACTGTCCCATAACTAGATTCGTAATCAAGCTAGATTATGACTTCGATTAGCTGTAAGAATAATTATTAAGACAAAGTGCAAGGAAAGAAAATAAAACTTCTGCACGCAATTTCTCTCACTTCTTAGCCACATAATAAAAAAATATTAATAATTAAACAAGGGGCCTTTCTGGTGGGCACACCGCACAGATGGCATGGATATTGAACATATTCCTGAACAGATAGTGACAATCAACAGTTTTGTAGCTGAACCCCTGGCCAGCATTGCAGTTGCTGAATCTGTAGAATGGCCCAGATTGTGTATTATAGTTTCATGCATGAACTCAGCCGATAGCTTCATTTGGAAGATCTCAGTTTTGAGTTAAGACTAGAAGGATATAAAGCGAGAAACCAGAAGCACTAGAACAATGTAAAGGCTAGAATTTTTTGCTCATGAATTGTGCTATACTGTTCTAGATTTCTAGTCAAGTTGGCAATGATAGCCATAGGCACTTTTGTTCAATGGGGTCTATACTTACAGAAGAGACATTTGAAATTTTTATATATGTTTCTTTATTGATGGGAAATTTACTTTTTCCTGGCCTAAGTTGTTAACGTGCATATCAAAGTAATATGCGTTTTCTGTAATTCATGTAGAGATCACTGAAGATCCTCTCTATTTTTGTCCTCCCATGCTTCTTGGTGGAGAGCGCATACAAGACATGGTGGTATGCATCTGGTGCCTCACAAATTCCCTTTTTGGGCAACGTTTACTTGAGTGACACCATAGCCTGCATAATGGAGCTGTGCTCCTGGCTCTATCGTACCACCGTCATTTTCATCGTCTGTGTCCTCTTCCGTCTGATTTGCCATCTCCAGATCCTTAGGCTCCTGGACTTTGCTAAAGTTTTCCAAACTGAATCTGATGTGGGGCCTGTATTATCCGAGCACCTAAGAATTCGGAGGCATTTGAGGATCATTAGCCATCGTTACCGCGCATTCATATTGTGGTTCCTGATCTTGGTCACTGGGAGCCAATTTGCGTCATTGCTTATGACAACAAAGCCTCATGCTGTTGTGAATGTTTACATAGCTGGAGAACTTGCGGTATGTATTCTTATTTTTTCACATAAATATAGTGAAGTCGTTAATGTTGGAGTGTCATTCACCAATAAAACCAATAAAACCATCCATTAAACATTTGCATTCTGCAAAGAAGTCAGATAACAAAAATCTCTTTTTACTTAACTTTACCTATAATCTCTAATAATGCTAAATGGTAAAAGTTTTCACTCCCTTCTAATAATGTCTCCCTACTGTGACCGTTCTGACAACATTATGAAATTCTGCTTATTGATAAAGATCATGATTTCACTGCATCATTGGTTGTCCAATTGTTTTGTGAATTTGAATTACACAGAACTATTAAAAATCATGATGTGGATCAAAGAGCCTGTTCATTTCATGGCCATGTTTTCTTGTACTGACTACAGGACAGCAGGCACAGAGAAAGATAACATGATTCAGATTCACATGAAAAAGAGCACTAACATTTGACTATGTATTTATCTTTTATGCAGCTGTGCTCGTTAACCCTTGTCGCTGGGCTCCTAATATTATTGCGAAGTGCAACAAAAATCACCCACAAGGCACAGGCTGTCACATGTCTTGCTGCGAAGTGGCACATTTGCGCAACACTAGACTCATTTGATGCAAACGAAGGTGAGACTCCGAGGGTTCCGAGCACTAGTGGCAGAGTCTTCCCTGTAATAGGTGTCGCCGAGGAATCAGACCGAGATGATGCTGGCGATGAAGAAGATGACTTGGACAACTCAAATCTTATCCCAGCATATGCATATAGCACCATTTCATTCCAGAAGAGACAAGCTTTAGGTAAGCCACTCTCTCTAATGGATAATCGATGGATTAACATTTTGGAGTCATAATTCTAAAACTAGTTTCATTCAACCTGTCATTCGCTGGTTTAAGCTGATAGATTAAGGTTTTGGATACCAAGTGCTTAAAAAGTTCAACTCATAACTAGGCTAATTCATTTCATTTCATAAAGAAAATACCTAAGCAGAGAACACTAAAAGAACGACTGATTGATTTATGCATACACGTGTTTGCTTAGTTTGATGATTTTCTTTCGTAATTGCAGTGACCTACTTTGAAAATAATAGAGCTGGGATTACACTATACGGGTTCACGCTAGACCGGAGCACAATTCACACCATTTTTGGTATTGAGTTATCTCTTGTACTATGGTTACTCGGAAAAACAGTCGGTCTTTCATGAGGAATTCTTTCTCAAGTCAGATTCATGATATATATACGGAGAGTGAGAGGGAGAGGGAGTTAGAGAAGGTGGGGAGATGTAAATTTAAGGTTCCAAATCCATTCTTTTTTGTATTGTATGATTCATCTTCATTTCTTTTTCGGTCGTTCTTTTGTGGATACCCACTTTTTGTGTTTTTATTGTTACCATTGCTGTTGTTGTTGTTGTTGTTGTTTTCTGAAACCTCATTCAGTTGAAAACCTTGTTTTGGGTGAGTTTGTTGCTGCGGGTATTGCCAATAGTAGCAAAAATATAATGAACACAGATCCTCGCATTGATTGGCAAGAACTGTTTCTTTCTCGAATGAAATCATAATTGAATGGACAAATTTTCCCATGCAAAATATTGATTTGTGGTTTGAATTTTGCCAAGGTGGCTGTTGAATTGCTTACTCATTTGAGCTCACTAGAAAAAATTGCAAAGCAAAGCAGCCTGAATTTGACACACTACTAGACGAGAATGGTAAGGCAGGTTTGGTATTGGTTTACACCGAATCATTTTTCATTTTTGAAAGATAAAAATAATAAACAAACTTGTTTGATTGATCATTTTCTCATAAAACTCTAAATCAGTGAAACCGAGGAGTCTCTTTTATTAACAAACAATAAAAATATTAAATTTTTTTATGTTTTTAAAATGGGAATACTACATTCACCCCCTGTTAGATTTCACAACTTCTAAATTCCCCCCTGTTAGATTGAATTACCAAAAAAAAGCCTGCCGTTAAGAATTTTCTATTAAAATAACAAAAAAAGTGCAATTTTACCTAAATATCCTAAAATATTACAGATGCGTCAGTTCCAACTATTGAAACATCACATCATTATTTTATGTTCATAAATGATTGATATTTAATTGAATTAAAATAATATTTTTTTATTGAAAGCAATGTTTAATTGAATTAAATAAAATATAATTGAAAAGAAGAAAATAGTATTGGCATATGCATGAAGAATATATCCGTTGGGTGATGAACGGTACAATTAACGGTAAAAAAAAAACTTATATAAAGAGGACATTTTCACCATTGGAAATGTATTGAACGTAGTGTAAGAAACCTTCCTAAACCCTGCAACAAAGTCATTCGATATATACCATACACATATGCTATTTTGAACAAAAGATAGACCAAATAGCATAAGCAAAAAGCAGTGCATAGGCACATGATGTCAAAGTTTTCTTCTTTGCATGAAAGCTCAGTGTTGCAAATAAATGGAGGCATTATCAAATTCAGAAATAAGAAGTGCAGTTGTGGAGAAAAGGTAGGTATACGTATATCTGAAACAAAAAAGAATCCTAACAAATTATATTTTTTCTGCATGCATGAGCCAAGTTGTGGGTATTTTGAATTTTGGTGTCCAACTAAGGAAGAGATAAGTGAAAAGGGAAAAGAAGAAATGCAAGTTTCATGTAATAAAATACTTAATGGAGGAGTAATAAAATTCAAGAATAGGACATGTAATTGTGGGGAAAGAGCAGGTATAAGAATATCAGAAACACAAAGAACCTAAACAAGTTATATTTCTATTGTAACCAAACAAGAAGTTGTGGCTATTTCAATTTTTGGAATCCTTCAAGAGAAGAATACCCTAGGCATGAGATGGAGGCTGCAAGTTCCAACAGAATTTCAAGGCATCATCCAAACAGAAGCAATGCAACACATGAATATCAAGAAGAAATTTCAAGCTATAATCAACCTGAAGATAGAATAGGAACAGTTATCAACATGCTAAGAGTTATCCAAAATATGTTAAAGGCATGCTTGATATTGATATGTATATGTATTATAAGCATGTGCAGGAAGTGATATTATCATACTATCAAATGACTAGAAACCATAGAAAATATATTATATTATATTAATTACAAAATCATTGGATACAAGGCAACATAATATTGTTAGCTTTTCACAAAAACTAAGTGTTTCATAAAAGCAAAAAAAAAAAAAAAAAAAAAGACTGCAATGCTCTTACATTTGACAGAAGTATTTCTATATATCTATAATGACATTGTGTATGTGCATGCATTGTGTTCATTGCTATGGCATACAAACCACAAGCCAAACTATGCATGTAAAATGAACACAATTACCATGCACACACTGAATATATTAACAATAATGAAGCCATTACCCAAAAAAATAAAAAAATATATTAAACTGATTGTTGTTTGGTACTTGTATATTGTATGTAGCCTTGCATCCTTACACCAATGCTGCAATGAGAAGAAAAACCAATGACATTTGTTAGCATGGGATATGCTGAGTAATTATTAGCTACCACTAGACAAAATTATTAAAACCTTATAGTATACCTTTGTGTGGTTAGATGATGCATCGAATGTGATTACATCTTAGAACCTGCAGAGGCAGGCTATTGGGTTTGAGTCGAGGCTCTTGTCAACATGCCATGCACTTTTCGAACTTTTTTCAATGAAGGTTGATATTGCTCTGTCTCATGAGAAGCTATTGTGTCCAAATTGTCAATAGATTAGTAACTTTTAGATTACGGGGTAGAAAAAATTTAAAGAGCTTAGTTTTATTAATTAACCTGATGTAGTGGACTTTCTTTTTGCCTTGTGTATTCTAGTAGATGAGGAAGCACCTGGCCTTATATTCTATACAAAGAGTTCACGATTAAAGTTGCTTAAATTAATATTACCCGAGTTATGATAATATACTAACCTGAGCATTTGGACAGGTGTTTCGATTATGCCCAAATATATTGCAAATCCCACACCTTGAGGTAAATCTCTTTCTTCCTCTTGCTGTTTCATTTGGTTCCTTCTTTCTGTTCTTCTTAGGTCTCCTAGGTTGTGAGTGCTTTATAGGGGGCTGCATCTCAACAAGATCAATAACAGGCCAATTTTTTTCATCTGGGATTGGATGTATGATCTTGGAGTAAGTATGAAGATAAGCTTCTTTAGTGCGAGTGAAGTCAACAAACTCTGCAGGGTCAGCATGAATTTGTTGAATACATGCCAATGCATGTTTACATGGTATCCCGCTAAGTTGCCATCCCAAGCATTCACAATATTTCTTTTCCAGATGGACCACATAATGTCTAAGGTTGCCAATTACAGTTTCTACAACCTCAAATTCTTCTTTGCTTGCTTTCACAACCAATAAGGTCCTGGCGACCTTCCCAAGCTTTGTCAATAACTTATATACCCTCGGAGGAACCTTTGTTTCCCAAGCTTCTGCCTTTTCCCTCCTTCTAATCATTCTCCTCATTATCTTCATCCTTATGAACTCCAGTTAGTCCAACACAGGCCTTTTTCTGAATTCATGCAAGTAACCATTCCAGCTTTCAGTCATATTATTAGTTATATCATCAGTCTTGAAGAAATGATCAAAGTTGTGGGCTGCCCAAGTTGTAGGATTACTGTCTACCAGCCATTTGTGAGCTTTATCATTTATTAGCATGATTTCATCCATTACAAGCTAGAAATCATGCTTGTTTGTTGCTCTCCCAGCCTTCCAGAACATCTGTCTCAGCAATTCAGAAGAGTAATGCTTCTTGAAGTTGGCATAGACATGCCTTGCACAGAATCTTGTCTCAGCACCAGGGAAGATTGATTTAGTTGCTGCTATAAGTCCCTTTTGTCTGTCAGACATGATAAATAGTGCCAAACCATTAGGGATATCCATATGCTCTTTGAATAACTGAAGAAGCCAAGTCTAGCTATCTCTGTTTTCTCCCTCACAGACGGGCACTGCCAATGGGAAAATGCCATTATTGGCATCTAAGGTGACAGCAGTCAATAACACACCTCCATAAACAGATTTTAGATGGGCTTCATCAAGGCCTATGAACCTCCTACATCCTCTCATAAATCCCACTTGTTGTGCTTTGAAGCTGAAAAAAAATCTCTTGAAAACACTTTGTGTTCCTCGTAACTCTTGCTGAATTTTAACTGTAGCCCCTCTATTTGCAATTAAAATCATATTAGCATAAGCATTAAGCTTTGCATATGCCTTGGTAAAGTCAGAAGCAGCCATAAGTAGTGCCTTTTTCTTGGCACAATATAACTTTCTTCTTGTTGTTGAAGTGCCAAACCCGGTCCTCAATTCTTCAGCTATTACAAATGAACCAATGTTTGGATTAGCCTTAATTGTGGGGTATAGCTTCTGAGCAACCCAAGAACTGGTAACTTCGAGATTACGTACAACTCGTTGACACTTATGCTCTTCTTCACTCATAGTTCTTATCATGAATGTAACCCTATCAATCAACACTAAAGCATGTATTCTCCAATTATAACCTGGGAGAGCACAAACAGCAGTCACTCTAGGTTTTTCATTTTTAAATCTGTTCAACACAACGCCTTCAAGAATAACATACTCTTTTAAACAGTCCCTGAATGCATTGACTGAGCTGAATGTTTGCCCAACCTCAAGCTTAATTTGCTGACCTTCTGGATGTCCTCTGTATAACCTATGCCTTACTTCGGTACCCATTCTGTCAAGTGCATTGGCTGATTAGTCCTCATCATCATCAACTGCTGCAAACTCCTCAGCACCATTACTGTAATCTGATAGCTCATCACCATCAGCAGAGTCATCTGATGTTGTCAGATCAAGAGAAGCATCTTCTGCAGAGTCAGATTCCACTAGATCTCTAATATCATCATTAGACCAGTTAATGGTATCAACACTCGCAACATCTGCATCATGTACTTCATCCTCCTCTGAAATAGCAGCATTATCACCATCTTCTACATTAGCATCATCAGTCAAGCTTTTCTCTGGATAACTTAGTGTATCTTTTGTCTTAGCATTATTGTCTGTTCCTTTATAACCACCATGGAAGGCATTATATTATCCCCTTGGCTCTTGTCCTGCCTCTATATTGTTCTCATTTTGTTTAAATAACTTGGATATAGATGAGAGTATGTCTTCATCAATGAATTAATGCAAATTTGATGTTTCAGGTTGCTCAGGCTGAGAAGGCTTCTGTGAATATGTTGTAGGGTTAATATTTTGTGGTTGTGTGTTCAATTGGGTAAGTTGGGATATAGGAAAATCTTCACATGAGCTTGGAGGTTCTGTTTGGTTTGGTTTGGTTGGGTTCTTGGGCTTTCTTGGGCTTGTGTTGGTCTGTCTGGGGTACTGAACAAGTTTCTTCTTAGCGTAGGTGAGTCAATTTGTGGGGCACTATACTGAGTAGGGGAAGTTGATGCTAAAGGCAACAACTGCATCTCTAATTTAACATCTTCCACGCCTTTGGCTAGGTGCATCTCTAAGAAATCCATAAATACTTTATTTGTTTCAATGTCAACCTCTTCCCCTGACCATGGTATAAAACCCTTGCACCTGAAGTTTTCATCATCAAACTTGGGTCTTTTAAAGAAATATCTCATCATATCATTGATGCAGGCAACAAGGCTCACCCGATCCATGTCATACCCTCCAAGCACATGGTCAACACCACAAAAGTGCACAAATATCTTAACTACCCGCAACTGCCAAAACACAAGAATTCATTACTTACATGACTATTATGCACACATGCACTTCAATGTATAACCATACAATGCACATCACATTTATTTGCATGTATTGCTAACAAACAAATGGTATCAAACAAACAAATAAAGCACTTGCACCCAAAAGCTAAAACATGAAATATCTTTTTAACAACATACACGTGCACCCAAAAGAATGCTTTCCTCGGACTATACATGCCAACAAATTGCCAACATAAAACTTCTCATTAAGTTATTCAAAGGTTCATTGCAAGCCCTCATTTATTTCTAATAAAAAACCCACAAATGGAGTAAACCACAAAATACATGCAAACCCGTTACCAAAAAAAAAACCATAACTATTTTACACTAATATAACGACCAACATCACTTTCCCCAAAAAAAATGCTTATTTTCTAATCCTTCCCCTCATTTTCCCCAGTTTATCCTAAAATCAATTTTTCAAATTCACGGTTAAAATATAATTGTATTCGCATCACTAAATTCATGGTGCTTTCATTAAACCCACAATTATTTACATGTAAATATCACATGCACGTAACCCACAGGCCTAATCAATTTTCTTTTCATATGTTTATAATGCTTATCAACATTGCAATTTGAAACAAGTCAATCCTTTAATGTACAAGGTATTGCTCACTTCTCATCGTCCTTTCATCTACTACATCAACGATCTTCACCTATCGAATCACCTCGCCAAACACAAGATTTCGTTTTTGAGATCTAGGGTTTATTTGTGCGCACTGGAGATGAGTTCAATGGCGCGAAGTATTAGTTTCTGAGAATAAATGCAGTGAGTATGCAAGAGAGAATGAAGAGTTTAATGCTTATGAATGAAAGAAAATAGGAGGAAAAAAAATTATCTTTTTCTCTTCATCTTTCTTCTAAACGCAGTGCATTGTCAAATCCAAGTCAGAATTGTCTCCCACGCCAACTTGAATACGTTGAAATATTCGTTTTGCCCTAAAAAAATCAAGTTCAAACGTTAACAAACTGACAGCGGGGTTTTTTTTTGGTAATTCAATCTAATAGGGGGGAATTTAGAAGTTGTGAAATCTAATAGAGGGGTGAATGTAGTATTCCCTTTTAAAATTTCTAAAATGGGTCCCACTACAAAATGATCAAAGAAATTTTTCTTCCCAAATTTTGGCATTAGTTATCTAAAATGTTAACAAAAATTATTTAAAAACGATAGCAAATGCACCTTAAGTCCTTTCACATAAAAAATTTTTTAAAAAATTTAAAAAAATTTAAAAGAAATATTCATAATTACAACTACTTAAGTTAATTCGAAAAAAATTGTCAAAATTAAACTAAAAGAAAGATTTTTTTTTTTACACTTACTCTTCTTCTCTATATATAAATATTAATATTCACTTTATTCAACTCAAAACTTAAAAACCTTCTCACATATTAATTATTATAGCAATATGTCATGAATTAAATATTACAATTTATTTATTCCAATTTTATTACAAAACCTTTGACATGCTTTATAAATCTACATGGCAAAATATTTTAGTATATTTTATGTTAAGATATAATCTAATTTCGTCAATTTTTTTTTTTTTCTGTGTTCATAGTCTTGTGAATCATAGATTCATGAACTTTATAAAATTACCAACTATTTTTTTTCTTTTTTAAATTTTAAAAAGAAAAGATGTGCCATGTCCGCTTCCATTAGTTAGGCGCAATGGAAACCAAATCATTCTCATTTTTCCTATTTTGGCGCGAGCTAACATTTTGACATGCGAAACGCTGTCGTTTAAACTTGGACTTAAAAATTGCCATTAAATTCACCGTCTATTTGACGCAGCGACGACGTATTAATCAATCTCGGGTTTTCGCTTTCGCGTTTCGTCGGCACAAAGGAAGTAAAGCAGCCCAGGAAAAGTGTGCTGGAAACTGTTTTTCTGGTTTTTGTTTCACATTTATTTATTTATTTATTTACAGCAGGTGATTTTTCATAAAAATCGAATTGAATTCTGAAAGCAACTGAAAACAATAGAAACATAAAAAAAATAGGGCAGGAAGCATTTTTTTCCTGATCTCCACAGTAATGGAAATTGGTACGGGTCCTCTCGGATCTTGCTCTAAAGAGCATCAAAAGATCTACCAGGAATGGTTCAGTTACGCTGATTCAGGTACATTTTCTCTCCTTTTTTTTTTCTTTCTTTATCTATATCGTATTTTTCCAAATTAATAGTTGAACTCGGAATGTTTTTGCTTTTCTTTGAACAGTTAATTATTTTTTATACTCTGTAAATCATCTTATCGAAATTTAGGCTAACTAATTGGTTGTTAATTCTCTATTTGATTTCTGAAAAATAAGAAAACGAAAGAACAATAAGGAAAATTGAATTTTTAGTTTCCTCTGTTGTTTCTACATTCGAATTTAGTTTGAATAGTTAAAAGCTGGAAAGCTGCATGTTTTTGTTTCATTCTTGTTACGAAATTTGATGTATTTATGTTTGTAAAAATTTTAGATGGTGATGGTCGAATTACTGGTAATGATGCAACGAAGTTTTTTGCTTTCTCAAATTTATCTCGACAAGATCTCAAGCAGGTATATTATTTATATATAAATAAATTGTGGAAACCCTGTTTGGTTGTCATTGTATGTTTTTTCTGTACGTGTTCAATTTTTTAGTTTTTTTTTTGGTGATTTCTTACTCGATGATGTATGTATATTTATGTATGTTTTACATCTCTTTAATCACATATGGAGATTCTTTTGTGCTGGTATATATTGGGCTTAGATATGAAGAGCAAAAGTAGCCCCTTTTGCAGAGTAATTGATGTCAAAACAACCTGAAAGATGAAAATTTTCCATATACATTGGGATAGAGAGCCCTGACCTGAAGTGTTTTATCTAAGTGAAAGAGAACTCTATTGCAAGAGAATTCTAAATCTTAGGACCAAGTACTTGGCTTTAAATTTTAGACAATAGGAATCATGTACAATCAGTGGGATGAAAACATCCATATTTGATTGCAAATAGTCTGTCTTTAATTAGTGGGAGAGAGGGGCGGGATTTTCCTGTATATTTCTCGAGCAGACCCTTTACTTGTCTGATGTTTAAATAAATTCGGAACATTATGAGTTCTTTTGGGCATCTGAACTGCTCTTGATGCAGTGGGGATGCTTTTTCTCGCTGAAACTCTTGCAATAAGGTGACCAAAAGTTAGAAGCTATCTTTTGTATATCTTCTTAAACCATCAATTGACTAATGTGCTGACATACTGACTCTTTTTAAAAATGTTTTTGTCTCTTTATATGGAATTATCATGAAAATGCTTGTTAGTGAATTCACTATTTGATGCCCTTCCATGTTTTACCGTTTTATTAATTTTGACCCTTATTTTCTTTGTTTTCTCTCTACAAAGATTTGGGCAATTGCAGATGCCAAGCGACAAGGATATCTTGGTTTCAAAGAGTTTATTGTTGCTATGCAGGTTATAATTACTACTTGTTCTTGCATTTAAGTTTGTGTTATCAATTAACTTTTAAGAATCTGACCAGCTCATGCTTTTAATTTCTAGCTGGTTTCACTTGTACAAGATGGACATGACATAACACACAATCTCTTGAATAGCAATGGTAAACTGTTTGAGTATTTGTTTTTCATTTTTGTTTCCTAGGATAGGTCATTTCAGCTTAATAAATTATAGTGACCATTATTTAAACTTAACTAAGATATTCTCATTTATTGCAGTGGACCTGGAAAATCTGAAACCTCCTACAATGGAAGGTTTGGATACATTACTTGCAGTAAGTATCCTATCTCTTAATTTCTACTTCTCATTTTATTTTTATGCAAGTTCTTACTCTTTTATGTAATCTGTTTAGAACAAGAAACGCTCATCAAAGACAAGTGATCCTGATGTAAATGGTAAGAAGTTCTTCATTATACTGATGATGGCCAGTGCTGCTTTGGTATTCTGTCATACAAATACTAATTGGCATGATACAGGGAGTTTCGAGCCACAGCCTTCTCCATCAGCCAGTTGGTTTTCTTCAAAATCATCAAAAAAGGTTTGAAGTTTAACTTTTAAATGTAAAACTGTCTATGTTCTATTAAATAATTCTTGTGCTTTAAAGAGGATAAAATTAATATTCTCTTAATATTATTTAATATTAGTGTACAAATAATGATAAAATGTTGGAATGAAATAAAAGTTTATTGGTAAATTCGGGATAAAATTTCTGGCTCTGTCACTGATTTAATTTATGCATTTTTTCTGGTTTATCCACAGTTGTCTCTGTCATCTGTTACATCAATAATTGATGGTTTGAAGAGACTGTACATTCAAAAGCTGAAGCCATTAGAAGTTACCTACCGTTTTAACGATTTTGTGTCCCCATTATTGGTGAGTAACAGATAGTTTTGAGTTGAAGTAGTTTTGTCTTCATAATATTCCAAGTATTATTACATTTAAGTCTTTATTTTACTGCATATGCACAAAACTCTATTTGTTAGTACTCTTTCTACTACATACATCAGCAGCAAACAATAAATTTATGAATTTTGTTGATCTCTTCAATGCAGACAAATAGTGATTTTGACGCCAAACCAATGGTTATGTTGTTGGGTCAATACTCTACTGGAAAAACAACATTCATAAAACATTTGCTTAAAAGTAGTTATCCAGGTGAATTATACTCTCATCTTGTGTTTATATTCACTTTCAGCAAAAGAGTTATGGGTTCATTTTATCATTTTTCTTCTTCATATTTACAGGAGCTCATATTGGACCTGAGCCTACAACTGACAGATTTGTTGTTGTTATGGTACCTATAAATCTGTACTTTGATATTTCACTACTGATGGTTGTATTACATATAAGCTGTTTTTGGTTCAATGTTAAAAACAATATAAATTAACATCTTTGCAGTCTAAAACATCATTTTCGTTTTGAAGGCAGACTCAAATATAAGTTATACAAACTAAACACTCAAATTTTCGCTTGATATTTTGTATTATGCTGTCTCTAATCATGTGGGACAATTTTTTTCCCCTTTATCTAAGTTCTCCTTCATCTTTTTTGTTTGAATCACTGAGAGGTTTACAATAAAATTGGGATACTATATGTCAGAAAACAAATAAAAGAAATACACAATTAACTTTTTTTTTGTTGTCAGACATTGCATCCAGTAGTTAACTGTGAATATACACTAACCATTTATATGGTGATTGTGATTCACTACAGTCTGGGCCTGATGATAGAAGTATACCCGGGAACACTGTAGCTGTCCAAGCAGACATGCCATTCAGTGGTCTCACATCTTTTGGAACTGCATTTTTGTCAAAGTTCGAGTGTTCTCAAATGCCACATTCTGTGAGTAATCCTAAAAATTAGAATCAAACTCTATTGATTTCTTCTCTTACACTTAAATTGTACTCTCCGTATTTGAAGCTCCTGGAGCACATAACATTGGTGGATACTCCTGGAGTTCTGTCAGGAGAGAAGCAACGGACACAACGAGCCTATGATTTTACTGGTGTGACATCCTGGTTTGCTGCAAAGTGTGATCTCATTTTGCTTTTATTTGATCCCCACAAACTTGATGTAAGCGATGAATTCAAACGTGTAATTACATCTTTACGTGGTCATGATGACAAGATTCGCGTGGTTTTGAACAAGGCAGACCAAATAGATACTCAACAAGTAAGAACCTTTTAAGCTGAATTTTTCTTTATTTCCTTGTTCAAACATACATATTGTCATCCTGTGTGATATGGGTTTTTCACTGTATCAGCTTAACCTACTTACTTTCTCTCTTGCTGCAGCTGATGAGGGTTTATGGAGCTTTGATGTGGTCACTTGGAAAAGTCCTTAATACTCCTGAAGTTGTACGTGTCTACATTGGGTGGGTTCCTCATCTGACATGTTCATACAATTTTTTGGTAAATTTGGATCACATAATCATATTTTGATGAAAATATGAAGGATCTTAATTTGTGGATTCAAATTAACCAATGTGAAGCTTATATATTTTTTTCCTGCACATCATAATAAGATTATTTTACATTCCTTACTTGACATCAAAATCCCATGTCCTTTATGATGCAAAATTAATGTATTTTATGCATTTGACAGCTCATTCAATGACAAGCCTGTAAATGATGCTGTAACTGGTCCAATCGGGAAAGAACTATTTGAAAAAGAACAAGAAGACCTACTTGCTGATCTAAAAGACATTCCGAAGAAGGCTTGTGACCGTCGAGTGAGTTCATTGCACACTTTCCTCATAGATACTTATTAGTGAGCTTAGATTTATTTATTTATTAGTAATGAAGAATCACAAAGTTGAACTCTGTTGCAACTTTTCTCTAAAGATACTTATTTGATTGAGACTTCTAACTGAAATCTTTTTCCTCATAGATAAATGAATTTGTGAAACGTGCACGAGCAGCGAAGATTCATGCTTACATCATCAGTCATCTTAGGAAAGAAATGCCTGCTATGATGGGTAAAGCAAAGACCCAACAGAGACTCATTGATAATTTGGAAGATGAATTTGGAAAGGTTTGAACTCTCTGTCTCTCTCTACAAACGTGTAGGTGATGCTTGGGTTTCTGTCACGCTTAAATAACTTCATATATTGAACTTGTTCTCGTGGATGCAGGTTCAGAGGGAGTTCCATCTACCTCCAGGGGATTTTCCAAATGTTGATCATTTCAGGGAGATTTTGAGTGGTTACAGCTTTGACAAATTTGAGAAATTAAAACCTAAGATGATACAAGCTGTTGATGACATGTTGGGTTATGACATTCCCGAGCTCTTGAAAAATTTCAGAAATCCTTATGATTAGAGGATAAGGTTGAAAATCCTCTAGAGGAAGGTTAAGTTGTTTTGGGATTTCCTTCAACTCAAATTCATGATACAGTTTTTAACCGGAGAGAGAGAAAAGAAAGGCGGGGAGATGTAAATTAAGGTTTCAAATCCGTTAATTTATCTATTCTTTTTCCATTGTGTGATTAAACCGCTTGTGATTTTATTGTTAGCATTAGCAATAGTTGAATCTCAAAACTTATTTGAGATCCAGTCACTTGGGTCTGCCCAAGTGGCCAGAAGATCCTGCCTTCGAGGAGGCAGGTCTTCAACTCCTATTGATTGTAACTAGTAGGATAATTTTTATCCACAAAAAATATAATGAACACAAGACATTCTCAGTGAATGAAATGAATTGTAGTAGAGACATGAACGCAGACATTTCTCGAGCATTACCCACCTAGTAGAATATTAGTAATTTGTATTTGTAATATTAAAAAAAAACTTGGTTGAAATGCCAGTGAACAAAAATATAATGAACGTAGACATTTTCAGTGAGCAGGAGAAATTGTTGTCACCTTTCATCAAGTATGGGTGCACACATTCTATGAAAACTCTTGATAAACATCTAGTAGAATATTAGTAGTTTGTATTTGTAATATTAAAATAAAAAAAAAAATTAGTTGAAATGGCGGAGACGTAGATATTTCTGTGAATGGAACAAATTGTTGTCGACTTTAATTGATTTCTATTACTCATTCCTAAATAGTAGAGACATCACTTAATATGGATGCAGATGTCCTATCAAAATTTTTGGTAAATATTTAGTAAAATTTTAGTAGTTTGTATTTGTAATTTAAAAAAAAAACTTATTTGAGATGGCAGAGAACAAAAATATAATGAACTTTGACATTCTAAGGAACAAATTGTTGTCGACCTTCATTAATTTTCATTACTCATTTTTAAATAGTAGAGTTATTTGCAGATACTAGTCGTCCCTTAAAACTCAAATATGCCTATTCTAAGGCATAGTAAGATCTTGTAATGATATATTGCCACTTGAACCATTTAGGAGCGGCCCTAAAACCTGAAAAATCAATCTGTTGGGTTTGATCTCAAAATGGGAAAATTGATCGATTTTTCCTTCAAAAAGAATCCAATGTTTCTGTTTGTTTTTCAGTGCACAGTCATTCGTTTCCAGAGATGATTTGGTGTCAAAACAACCTAAAAAGCTGAAAATGGTGTCATTTTACGTATTGCAGGAGAGAGCCCGGAGACATCAAGAAATCAGGATAAAAACATCGGCTCCGTGGATAAATTTCTTTTTATTTTCTTTTTAATCACGATATATTAGACGTTGAAATATTAAATTTTATTTTATTTTAATTAATTCCGCCCCGTTACATTGAGCGTTTTGAAGAGAAACCAAAACCACTAAATGGAAGGGATTTTACCAAATTATTACTTTATCTGAGCTCCAAGGCAAAACATACGTGTGTGTGTATATATATATATATGGAAATTGGATAGGATGAAGGAAATTGTAATATGGAAATCAAAGATTTGTAATCACATGCATTCTAACCATTCTCTCTCATTTCCTAATGATCAGGACAGCACTAATTACTAGTTAGTAATATATATAAAAATAAAACCATCCTAAAAAATAAATAAAATGTGATTTTTTTACATCTATATTATGGAACATATTATTAGTTCTTCATTAAGGTTTTTTTACTTATTTTATTTTTTTGCTTCTATTTGTCTGACAGATTTCTCTTCTCTAGCTCTTAATCTAAAATAATGGAGGGTACATCAATTCCACATATACTTATATATATACATATATCAATGTCAAAATGTGGCCATCACTTAAAGGTACGAAAATATAGAATTTAAATACTAAAATTAATCTAATTAGTTAAATTCAAGGGGTTATGACTTATGAGCTTGTTCCAAAGACTCGTAAATTGAAATGTTAAAAGGAAAACGCACATGTCCTTATTTTGTGACGAGAAAAACATTGAAATTAAGTCATTTTAGATGGGATTTCTTCGTTGATTAATTTATTGAGGATTATGAGAACCCAAATTTTAATTCAAAAATATTTGGATATCCCCGAAAAATAAAAAAGATAAAAATCATTAGCACCTTGCTAGAATATTCTTTGGTGGGTATACCTCTTAGATCTTCAAATTTGTCTGGGCAAAACAAAAATGGTATGTTCCATTTTACGTGAGATTTGGAAATATCTTTCGTATCTTGCTACTTTAATATATACCAACAACTAGCAATACCAGCAAACCCTAATTTGCTTTTGAAGGAAAAAACCAATAGAAATCCTTCTTCAGTCATGTATCGTTATACCGCGGAGAAGAAGCTTTCAAACCCTAAGAAAGCTTGGAAACGCTTGGTATCTTCCTTTCAATCCAAACTAGTACATTTCAACAAATCCAATCATGCATTAACCAGCAGAACCAATCACAACCGTCTTTCCCGGTGGAACACCGCATTTTCTCGCCATCCAAACATCTATCACCACCATCACTATCATTACCATCGTCATTATCATTCCAACGAAAAACAAGTACGGCCTCAAAAGATCGTTCCGTCTGTTAAGCTGTGTATAGAGGCAGCAGTATCAGTGGATGATATTCATTTGTGTCAAGATATTGAAACAAGAGTTGAAAGAGAGGTTTCTGCTCCAAGCATGGACGATAAAGTTCTGACAACGACAGTGGCGACTCTGTCGGCGGAGCAGCAGACGGAGAAGAACGTCGAGGAAGTTGATCAGCTGACGTCGATAGAATCTGCGTTTATGGCGCTGCGATTGCATGGAGTGGACGAAAAAGCAGAAGAGTTTATTCAGAGGAACAAGGAAGCTTGGAGAATTGAAAGGCAGAAGTCTGCGGAAGAATACTTCGCCATGTTGGCCCGTGGGGCATGATATATGATCGAATATTAATGTATGCATATCATATGATACATTAAATGAGCTATAATAATATAAATAATCAAAAAGTGATAATTTGAATATAATGATGTTATTCATTTCACTTTTTGTGCTATTATTGCAGTTCTTAAGATGATATTGATCTAGGAATTTAGATCATCGAATCAACACTTAATTAATTTGGTGTCTTCTTTTTTTTTGGCATCACTACTTAATTGATTGAGTACTTTTTGAACATTTAAGCACTTAATTTGGTGTCTTAGTTATGTACATAACCTATATGTGTACATATGTTTTGGTATTATTTTAATTTCTTATTGATTGATGTGGTTTATTAACTTTCTTGTATGTGTTGGGGTTTTGTTAATATTAAGTTTCCTCTAATTAATTATTTTTGTTATTATTTTTTTGTGCCACAATATATATATTCTGAACTCTGATTGATCAATCAATTACTGTTTTGGATCTTAAGAAGAAAGTACCACTAAAAATTATTATTGAACCACATCTTGCTTGTTCTATGGTAAGAATTAATGATCATTATTTGACCCTAATTAAACCCATAAATGATAAGATTTGAAATACTTTACTCCCTTTATTTATTTTGCTAAATATAAAGGGGTGTTAGAAGTGTTTTTACAAGAAGATTTTTGTGCTTCTATTTCAAACATTGAGAAGTAAATAATTAAATTATTTACAAATTTTTTTCATATAAATTAATGTATCATTATTTTATTGTTCTAAACCATCCTTTTTAGCTAATTTTGTACTTTTCTTTACTTTCACTCGTCTATTATTATGTAAGCATATTAATTTGATTGTATCGTAGAAGTAGCTTGTATTTATATTTATTTGTTTTAAAAAATAATTATATTTAGTTAAAAAATTAGAATACAAAATTTATATTTTAAATGATATGATATTTGATGTAATCATTCATTCATAAATCATAAATGCAATCAAATTATCACACCGATAATCAATAATAAAATTAATAACATATATCGCACTGCTGAATAAAATTTTTTATAGAAAAAAAACTTGAACTTGTTTGCAAAAGTATTTAAAGTAAACTTGAAAAAAAAAGAAAAAAAAGAAATTACCCTCGCATATTTCAGAAGACTTCTTAGAGCAGCCCAATGGGCTTATCTTCGTCGAAGTTTTGGGCTCATATTTGTATTTCATGTAACAAAAAACCCAAAATATATTTTCGTTCAAACAGGGAAAGCGTCGTTCGCATTCTGCTTCAAACTCAAGAGAGCTGCTGCCTTTTAACGGCCGCAGCGTAAATCTCTTTCCAGGTAAAATTCAATTCTCACTCTCGTTCATTTCGTTAATTTTCTTTTCCTAAATCCGTCTGAAAAATTGAGAACATGGCAAAGTTCAATGGTTGTTCAGTTTGCCGGAAGAAGGCGGCGGAGGGCAATTATATTGCTTCGTCATTTACAATCTCAATCTACTCTACCCGTTTATTCTCTAGCTTAATTTTTCATTAAGCAGTCTTAATACCATATGTATATATGTATTCTAGGTGTTCGATAAAATTTTCCTTAGCCTCAGTTATAAGGCTGTGATGTATTTAAAAAACAGTTGAAGTTAGTTTTTGTGTCGGTAATTTATATGCCGATTGCTGCTGCCGTTGGTATGTATAGCAATGAAAGAGACGGATTAATGTTTTAGGTGTTAAGTGTGAGCATACTAGTTTTTGTATTAAAAAGTGGCTTAACATATTCTTTTGTTTGTGAGTTATAGGAAGAAAGCGAGGACGAGATTGTAATAATGTTGCCGCAGCGAGTGAAGAAAACCATCATAGATAATCCGAAGAAGCTTGCAAATTTGATTGACCTTGTAAATCTCCCTTCCACGCTTCGAGAGTTTGTGGGTCAGTCTCAGATTTCTCGTTTGGGCTGTTTCATGCGCGTATGGTCTTACATCAAGACCAACAATCTCCAGGTTGATAATCTCTCTTGTTACGGTCTCTCTTTTAATTAGAAGCACATGTTGATGTTGTTACAAAGTTTCCAATAAATGACAAGATAGGTGCTTGTTCTATTTCTGAACTTAGATTAATAAGATTTTCCAGTTATCAAATAATTTACTAATCTAATAAATGAGACTATGAAAAAGAGGGAACTTGATGTGGTCTTCTTATGCTGCATATGACCATGCTGTGACTTTGTGTCATCTAATATTTTGACGTTTTTCTTCTCCCCACAATTTAATAAATGATTTATCAATAATCATGTCAGATAACAGATAATGATAGGGCAGTTTATTTTATGCACTATGCATGCGGCTGTTCTTTTATCAATTTATTAGCTTGACCTGAAGGAGTTACAGCTTTTGCATATTGATTTTGAATTTTATGAGCTATCATACCATATAGTATCATTGTCTTTCCTTGTGCTACAGAAATTTTAGTTAACAACAGTTATGACTAATTTTTTACTCCATTGGATTAGGATCCTAATAACAAGAATGTGGTTAAATGTGACCAAAAGTTGAGGAGCATTTTGATGGGCAAGCCTCAGGTTGAGCTAGCAGAACTTCCTGCGCTTATCAAACTGCATTTTCCCAAAGATTCAAAGTAGATTGCAATTTGAGATGAGGTGTCCTTCCTCCAAGGCAGTCTCTTCTGCATGTTGCATCTGTAAGATCAAAAGTCTGGTTGTAAACTTAATAGATAAGAATTTGCAGATATAAGTTTTTGATTCTTTATAGTGAATTTTTTCTCCCAGTCTTATATTTATATGTGGTATCAAGATAATAATTTTAGTTCACAATGCTTGTTTGTTTTATCACATGTCCATCACGGTAAAGAGTCATTATGCAGACGCTTGAGTAATAATTTCTTCTTTTCTCACAGATTAATATCTTTAAATTGAGAGATACCCATGTTCTGATATACATCATACTCACCTTAGCTACTTATTATTCAGAAATATGATATGAATTATATGTTTTATGGTCTTAAACTTCTTGAACCAGTGTTTTGTGGAGTTATCTTTTTGAACCTCTCTCATATTTGATCAAGAATGTTCATCTCATGGGATCCCATCTATATTTAAGCTTACAAGAGAAATTGTTCCAAGAGTTATTTAGCTTGTACTTGGTGAAATTAGAGACAATCTTCTCGGATGCATACAAAATATCCGTTTGGAAGAATTTTTTTGGTATTTCTTTATAAGATTATTACTTAGTTATAACTATGATAAATTACAACAAGTGATAGCATGAATAATTAGGACTTGCAGTAGAATCATTAAATGCTACATTATACACTATAAAAACTCAGCTAGGCAAGTTTTGACCACATGATCAGCAACAATCTGATTTGTCTTCTCTGTTGGATGGAAGGAATCCCAAAATACATAGCTGTTTGCATCTGAACATGTAAATGGGTTCACGTTATCACACAAGTAACTCATCTCAAAGAATCCAGTTCCACAACATGCTGTTACTGCATCTTCAAATCCTGTGATTAGAAATTGTATTAAAGATTTTGAGGTGTACATGCAAATGTGTGCATGCACAAACTCACTCACACAAGGCATAACTTTGAGGCTAAAAGTACTTATTTCAGTAGTCTGTATGACATACTCCCTAACTAATTATGTCTGCATGGTTTCATTGTTCGTTAAATTATGTTCTCATTTGTAAATGTTTGAGAATTTATAGCTCAACTAGTATCGAGGAATAGCTCTAAAGATGTGCATTCCTGAATGATGCTATTTTGACTCTGATGTAGGAAAACTAAAATAAAACCTTGGCGAAGCCCCAGAAACTAGACAGTACTAAAATAATTGTAGAACTGAGAAAAAGAGAGGCACTGTACCACCTAAAGGCTTTGTTTAAGGTGTGCATCTTATATGTTTGCTATGATGTTTACTAATTTTTAATTTATAGTTCTTCCTTTATGGGTCCTGAAAGGAGGCCCATTGGACCCATCAGCCACACGACCAGATTAAATCATTAACCACTTGTTAGTTGTTACATGGCAAAAGATTTTTTTCCAACTAGTTAGGGAACAGCCGTCAATGGTTTTATAATTGCTGAATAGACACTTATCCGCTACTTATGTTCTAGGAGATTTGATATTTAACTACATTTGACTATGGAACGATATTGCATGACCTGTTTTCATGCATATAATTCCATGCCACAGCAACCTTTCTTTAGTGAAAATATTGCAGAAAACTTACCAAATTTATTTGGGTCCTGAATCATATCTAAAAGAATATCATAGGGGTTTGAAAACACCAGCCGCATGCCTGCAAGCTCCTTGTTTAGCTCCATGACCATTTCCTGCAATTTCTCATTAAAATCCTTAGATACATCATTGTACTTCTCCACACAGTCACTCCCTGAGAAAATATTTGTAGCTCTTTCCAGCGGTAAACACCCCATAGGAGGAAGACCAGCAATAGAGATTTTTCGAGCTCCTAGCTGGTAAAGCTCTGTGATAAATTCTTTTGCGATTCCTGCAAGAAAATTCTGGTACTCTTCAATAGTGTACTCTGATGATCTACCTGGAATCAAGTAGTAATTTTCTAGAAAATCATTAGTTCCTATGCTTATTAGGTACAAGGCTTCCCCTAAAACCTCGTTAGCTTTCTCATTCCCAAGATAGGCTCTGAGTGTCTTCTGGTATTCTTTGTAGTACTGCATTTCCTTCCAAAGAGGTATTACAGACTGCAAATCCACGAGGCACAAAGAAAATCACCTTGTAATTAGAACAAAGATAACTTAAATAGAAATTGGTTTAATAAACTAGTTCTCCAACTAGACTAATAAATTTGACTATTTAATTCAATATACTATGAAAACATTGCAGAGTTTTGATGTTTTTTCCTTAAAAAAGAATGTGAACACCAAACTTAGAATATGGCTAAACTCATAGAAAACTGGTACAAAACAAACAACTGACTGGTTGAATTCTGGCTGTGTAGTGTTATACTCTCAAGTCATAACTGAACTTACTAGCACATCAGAGGTGGCATTGTCATAACCAGTCCCAGCAGAAGCAAAGCAAACTCCGGTAGCAAAATGTGTAATGTTATATGTTGGATCCAAATATGGAGGTATTGTTGGCTTGATCCCAAAAGCTTCAGAAATGAAATCTGTTGGAATCCGGCCATTGGAAAACCGACCAGTGGGCTGGCCACCATTAAAATCGCGGCCATATGGCTCAAAGTTGCTCTTTAGGACTGTAGAGATCTCATTGTTATTTCCTGAATCAACAGAAGAGTCTCCAAAGACAATGATTGCTGGAACTTTTGCATTTATTTTTAGGATTTGTAGTAGTAGACTAGCTAAAAGAAACAAAAGCATCGTCTGGTAACCCATAGCTAATGCTTTTGTATAACTATCTAGTTTATTTTATAACAATCCAGGAGTTGGTTGGTGGAGTTGGTATGAATGAGTTTTTGTGGAAAGGTGAAGGAAAAAGTTATAATAAATTAAGGTGGATGAAGTTTGTTGAGACTTTTAATTCCTTATGCTTTCAATTAGGTGATCGTTAGAGCTGTGTATTGAATATATTTTTGACTGATTGGCTCATAAGCTTGATTACATGATATTTATAATGATGAAAATGATGGAAACATGTTTTTATTTATTCATTTACTTCTGTTCTCGTCGTTATAAATGCTATGTAAACTATAGCTTAAATCAGAATATTACTCGAAATAGAAGCATTTCAACTTTTGTTCTGCAATAAAATATGTGGGATGTATTCATTGATGTTGGTAAAAGATTAAAAATATTGCTTGCTTCTTTTTTCCTGATTATTCTGTTAATTGTTTGACAAAAGTCCACCTGCATGAATGTCTTTACCCTTATAGGCTTGTCACAACCGCTTTGCTATCACCATTAATCACGTCAGATGGCAAGTTAATATTCGGATGATTACGAGTACTACCAATAGTCATTTCATGTGATATCGATTTACAGGTTAAGATCTATAGGATCAACAAGTTTTGTAAATATCCTGGTGGGTTATTGGGGTTAAAACTTTCCAGGAGTAGAAGTTTGTACAGGAATGATACTAGTCTTGGACTTAAGGAAGAATTTATGCAGTTTTAAAAGCAGGCAACAGACCACCTCACTTTTTCTTGTAAGTTTATTACTCTTTCTACGCCCTCAGAATTCGCGTGGATCATGGCATCAATTCATCACGAAAATGTGATACACCAGTCTGTACCAGTTCATTTACCACGTGAAGCAGAGAGGCGTCTGCACTTCTATTTTTTTCTCTCTCTCTCTTTTTCTTTTTCTTGTTTTCTTTCTTCGTTGGCGATTGGCGTAAAGGAACGAGATAACAAGAAATTCGATTTTGTTATTCACAAATTTTCCTTGAAAAATTAGGTTGTATTAATGTCAAACAGGTTCCTCGTTGCTTTTTCTTCTCATTTTTCAGAACATTATCATGTTTCATAAAGCATCTCCTAATGGTGGGAAATGGTAATTTATCGTCAGCAAAGCAGGTATTTTATTTTATTTTATTCTATTCATAAATATTCTGAATTTCTTTTTTATCTGATTTTCTTTTTATCTCAACATGTAACCTAACCTAATAAAATAATTGATTTTGTTTATTTCAATTAGCTTAATAAATTATTGATTAAACAATTATTGATTCAAGAATGAAATTGTAGATTCGATCACTCTTAAAACTATAAACAAAAAAAAAGAAAAGCAGCAGCAATTTCCATCAATTACACAATAAATGTTTGCGGCAAAGTTAATGCGTGTATAGATTATAGTAACTAATGGCAAACGATGGTAAAAAACTGCTGCTTTGTCCACTCACAGATGTTCTCCACGTGTAACTTTCTTTTTCGCTGCTATTCTTTCTAACTGTACTTGAAACACACATGAGTAACACGAAACAGAGACGGACAACTGGACAAGTGTGAAGTGTTTGGTGTTTCTGTTCCCTTCGCAATTTATTTGAAGGGTATTTGCGTCTTTTGATCAGACGGAATTAATTATTTAATTATATTATTATATTATTATTACTATTTTTGTTTAATTACCCCGACAGGAGAAACATACATCGATGATCGATCTCATGGCAGCTAACAAGCTCCAATCTTTCTGGAACCACCCAGCTGGTCCCAAAACCAGTTCGTTTTCTTCTTTCGTCTCTCTTTGTTTTCTTGTTTCTTGATTCTTTGCTTTTGTTTTAAGGGGGCATCTGGCTTGTTTCAAATGAATGAAATTTGTGAAAAATTGGAGGGTGTTTTGATTGTGTTCATCGATCAATCGGTCCATATTGAGTTACTGTTATTGAAAAATGAGGAAAAACTGTAATTTTGTATCTGGGTTTGCGTAATTGTAGATGATGATTAGTGTTGAATTTCAGATTAGGCTTATGTTATGAATAGATGGAAATATGATAATTTGTGCTTCTATAATCTGTTGTAAATGAATATTTAAGTTAAACACGTTTGATATTCTGACTCAGAATTGAGTGTAAACAATGAATTATTTATTATAGCAGGTCCAAGCACAGATGCAAACCTTTCAATTTCGTCATGTACACTACACATATTCTACAGTTTCTTAGTTAAAAAAAAAAATAGATGGATTAACCTTGATTAAATGGGAAACCATTAACTTAACTGTGCATAAACCTACTTATACCAAGAGTTTCGTTATAGAATTTTAGTAATTTCCGGGTTACTGAAGTGTTAAAGTTTCTGCACTTCGAACTCTGACTGGAATTTTTGTGTTATTAGAGGATCAACTGTTAAGAACTTGCCTAAATTTGTTTCATGTGCTCTGTTCTTTATTTACTTCTTTAACGTATATGTAAATGAACCTTATAATCTTTGCAGTTCATTTCTGGGCTCCAACCTTTAAATGGGGCATCAGCATAGCAAATATTGCAGACTTTTCAAAGCCGCCTGAAAAGATCTCTTATCCTCAGCAACTAGGTGTGCCTTTTATAAGGTTGAAATTCTTTATACTCTGCAAATATTCATTTTTAACATCTTTGCGTTGCAGCTGTTACTTTCACAGGACTTATTTGGACACGCTACAGCATGGTGATTATTCCGGTATGTTTAATTTTCAGCTTTAAAGAAAGATAAAAGAAAGAATTGTCAATTGTCATGGAATCTGCTAAAGTTGAACTTTGCACACTTTTGTTTTACAACATAATTGCAGTGGTTCCTTGTGTCATCCATGGTGTTAGTGGTTTGAAGTTGCTTCACTAATGGATTCTAGGTTGATTGTATGCAAGTTTTCAGACTATGTTTCATCTGTCCACAATCTTATATTCCACTTCTCTATTTAAGTTATTATAGCATGATGATATCTTTTCTATTATGTGCTAAGAAGTCCCTTACATAGTGATTATAAAACTAAAGGTATGGTTTGCGATGAATTCTAATATTATATTTCATACTGAGATTGCAGAAAAACTGGAACCTTTTTAGTGTCAATGTTGCAATGGCTGGAACAGGCTTGTATCAACTATCGCGCAAAATCAAGTAAGTTGGAGATTTATTACTTGTATATCATGTATGATATTGGTGATAGTATTTAGCTTATTCTAATCATAAAAGAAGAATTTGTTTGAGTCAAATTCTGCTTTGAAGGGAACTTCTGATTCTGAGTTTATAAAGTTATTTTTCCAGGTGAAGAGAATTTGTGTCATTAATGAGGAAGAAATAGGAACACAAAAGAAACTGAAGCTGTCGTCAGATTTTTATACTAAGAGACATTAAGATAAAAAGTTATTTTTCCACCTCACTGAAAGTAGGTGGAAGTTGTCGGTCTTTCATTAGGTTTTAACGAGTTTTTAGACATAGTTCAAATTCACATTAGTCTCTTGTAAGGCCTGGGGCAACATGTTAAAACGAAACTGTAGTTTGTGCAGTTGCCAGCGTGTACAGCTTTATTGAAATTAACCCAAGCAAGGTCTATATATTTTATCTCAAATTCTCTGTAGAAGTCTGATGCCAGAACCCAAGTTGCAGTCTTAGGGGCTATTTTTTGTTTTTGCATTTTATTCTGATGCCAACGATATGTAACTATTTGTTTATCATAAAATTTCAGGCACGATTACTTCTCCGAGACAGAAGCAGCCATGGAGAAAGAAAGATGATCAAAGTTTCCCAAACCAAAGTAGTATCAGTATTTTCACTGTTTGCTATTGTAAAAAACTGGACATCATCTTCATGTTAATTCCTTCTTGTTTAAATGATTGTCGGCAGAAAGATTGTACATAGTCGTCAGCCTTGTGTAAGGAACCAAAGCAGAGGGTCTGATCTTGTTTTCTTTTTTTTTTTCTCAATTTTTTTTTCCCTAATGTT
The DNA here is from genome assembly GCA_028052125.1 of Melia azedarach. Taxonomy (NCBI): domain Eukaryota; kingdom Viridiplantae; phylum Streptophyta; class Magnoliopsida; order Sapindales; family Meliaceae; genus Melia; species Melia azedarach. The sequence continues at coordinate 11,384,781 of CM051395.1, forward strand.
GTCTCTCAGAATTGTATGCTATCTCTGCTTTAGGGATTTAAACAGGTGTTCTTGAACTTGAAACTTTTTCACAATTGGTGCTGAATCATGGTTTTCTTTTTCAAGCATCCAATCTAACCTAATTTACTTGACATGGGACTTGGTTAGCTGTTTTTAGATTGAAATTCCATAAATCCTTATTTTTGGGAGGAGAAGCATCATTTTTAAAACAAAAAATTATAGATGTTTGAGAAAACGATGACGTTTCGTAAAACTGCGCTTGCCGAATACGTTGACAAAACGGTTCTCAACAGAGCTCGACTCCCGTCCCGTGTCCAACCCGAAAAGGGTTCTGGACTCTTCCAAACAACGCCTATCTTTAGACCATAATACCCTCAACTTTATCTGCAAATTCTCCACTTCCTTGTTTTACAAAGCACCATCTCCGCAAGGATAATGTCGTCTATTCACAAATACCCTTAAAACCCCAAAAATTTCTTGGCTCTTCTGCGAATCGCTTTCTTTCTCTTCAAGCCTTTCCTTTCCCTCTTATGTCCTTCCCCACTCTCTACCTCGGTACCACAAAAATCCCATTACTCTCTTAAACCCTAATTTTTTCAATTGCAGTTTTGACCATTTAATTATTCTTATCTTCAGTAGCTATGTTGGCGTCTAGGGTTTTGTCACGCGTCTCTCGGAGCGTTGGCCGACGCTCGTTGCTTCTAGTCCCTGCTTCGGAGAAGCATCAGTTACCGGCGCTTTCCAATCAGTTTCACTCTCTTGTTTATGGTTCTCCTAACAAGGTAATATAAGAAAGGTCAATTTTTAAGTTTAATTTTGTGCTGGGGTTTTGGTAGGGTTTAAGACACTTGACTAAATTTGGCTCTTTTTTATTTAAATTATGATTTCTGGTTATGAAATTTGCTTTCTCATGTTTGTTTTCGTGTTTTTGACGGAATTTGGGGGGATTTTTGTCTGTTATACGTATTAAAGCTTACACGTAACTGAAGTGCTAGAGTTCTATGGATGTCGAGGTTCAATTCCTCATAAATTTGTTTTGGCTAATATTATAATTGCGTATCAATGAAGGCGTGCTTTAAAATTGATAAACCATAATATTTGCTGGGAAATGCTTATGATCTAATAGGGTATTCTAGGGAATAAAGAGACTTCTTTTTTTGAAAAAAAAATAATCTGCATTTATTTCAACTGTTACATTTGATCTTCTGTTTTTTCCTTCTCTTTTTGAACATAGAGTTTTATGTGTCTTAGTCTTAGGCGTCTAAGGATGAATTTGAGGACTTAAAAGTTACTGAACTTTTGCAAATATAAGGTTTTCTTTTTTCTAGTAAGGCTTGGATCATAGGTAAATTGAGTATGTTAGACACTTAAGCAGACTTTCAAACTGCTCTGTGGTTTTTTCATCCTATTATGGCTAAAACTTTCTATTTTCTTCTTGCGTTTTGAGTATTCTCCTAACTTGACTGTTTTCTGTGATGTTTTAAATTTTTTTCCCCTTCTATTTGATATTTTTAAGTTTGGGACGTGGAACATTTTTTTTAAGTTACATGCACTTTCTCCTGTGTCAGTTGGCTCAGGTGTCTCTGTTTCACCACACGACACTCAACTGTTCCATTTTTCAACAATTTGGGTTCTCATCAGCATCCCCTGAACCAAATGAAAAGGAACATGGGAGTGCTGTAGGAAATAATGGTGCTGACTCCACGAAGCCAATTGGAGATAGAAAGGCTTCCGACGAAGTGGAAGATGCAGGTTCCGAAGGACCAAAAGTCACCGATCAAACAAAAGAATCAGGTTTTGCTTCAGAACCCCTATCTACCATGTCCCAATCTGTCAAAAGAAGAAGAAGAGTTGTTAAACGAACTGCGTTTTCTGATTCAGATTCGGAAAGTGAGATTGAACTGTCAAAGGAGGATTTGGTGAATCTTGTGAAGGAGAAAGAAGAACTTCTGAAGGCAAAGCATGAAGTGATCAAGGAAATGCAAGATAAAGTACTCCGTTCTTTTGCAGAAATGGAGAATGTGAAGGAGAGGACAAGACGTGAAGCAGAGAATTCAAAAAAATTTGCCATACAGGTTTTTCAGTTAGCACGTCCCCTACTTCCGTTATCTTACATTGGGAGTTGTAGATATTTCTAGTATTATATTCAGTATATATCCTGATGTATGTTTGTTTGCTTGACAATATGCCGCAGAATTTTGCAAAGAGCCTACTGGATGTTGCAGACAATTTGGGAAGAGCTTCTTCAGTTGTTAAAGTAAGTTTCGCAAAGATTGATACTTCTAATGATACCACTGGAGCTGTTCCACTCCTGAAATCACTTCTGGAAGGTGTTGAGATGACTGAGAAGCAGCTGTCAGAGGTAAAATTTTCTTGTTGCTTCTCCAAGTCACCTTTCACCTCACTGCCTCTTGAGACAAAGATCAGCTTGCTAGTTTTTTAATCTTCACTACTCTATTTTAAGCTCTTCAATGTTTTGCATCTTGGTGTGCTTAAGATGATTGATTTGTGGGACAGTAAAGCAATTAGAAGTCAAATTGGTTGGCTAATCTTGAATGGTTTTGTTTTTCAGGTATTTAAAAAGTTCGGAGTTGAAAAATTTGATCCTACGAATGAGCCATTCGATCCACACAGGCACAATGCAATGTTCCAAGTGCGAGATAATTCTAAGCCTCCAGGCACTGTGGCTCATGTTCTAAAGGTGTATACATATTCAATATTGCATTGTTGGCTTATGATGCACCTTTTTATATCGTTCTTTAAGACAATTCATCGGAAGAAAGAAAAAATTTACGCGTTTTATTGCTATTTCTGTTTTTGTTTTTAAATTGAATGAGATCTGCGATTTTGATGCCTAAGACTTGTCAGGCCATATGATATGATGACTGCCTGTTAAACCCATATGATTTGATGACTGCATATTAAACTATTTCCTTTTCCTCGTTATGCAGCCAGGATACACACTTTACGAACGAGTCATTAGGCCGGCTGAAGTTGGTGTTACTCAAGCGGTGGAAAATGATGCTACCACTGAGAACGATCAAGCTTAAAGACAACAGGCTCAGAAGCTGGAAAAACATGGCTTTGTAGTCCCACATAAACTTTTCCTTCATTTGCCTTTGTCCTTGCAGAAGAATGAATCTTAAATTTGCTTTTGCCCCTGCAAGGAGTTAACTCGTGGTTTTATCTCCGGTAACAAGCACAACACAGAACATTTGTTTTCCCTTTCTTTTTTCCTTTTAACTTCCTCTTACCAAATTTCTTCTTGTTTAGACAAATAATGATGCTGCAAGATTGCGTTGGTGTATTATTAATTTTTTTTTCTCTCAAATCGAGAGACAGTTTTGAGCTTTTATAAGAGATTTGGTGGATGTGTAGAAGAAAAAATCTGCATACATAAAATGGTATATACATATAACAACATCAGATGGTTTTCCTTTTATTTACCATACCACTGCTATTAACCTACCTAAATAGCATAGTCAGCGATTAAGCCTGAAGGCTAATTACGGTAAGAGGCATAACTTTCATCATATAATGGTAAAAGACTGGGGAACAACAATGATAGCACTAAAATAAGTCGTCAATTGCAGACTTGATCAGCAGGTCTTCTTTGCTCCGGCCAACAGATTCGTGGTCACCACTCTGGCCTTTCAAACACAGATCCAAATCCCAATGGGTTACGTTTGAATCCTCCTGCAAACCAAAGATATAAGTGCTTTACTCCGATAAGTAAAATTTTTGAGATTCATGCATGTTGTTCATGCCCACTCCTACAACTTGGAAGAAAAAGGAGAGATTTTTATCATTTTCACAATTCGCTGCAACACTACGAAGAATGAAGAAGCGTTGGATTTGGGTTCACAGGTTCTGAATTTCCAACTGATTCAGCTGGAAGTGGTACTTTGAACCTCATTATAACCACAGGAAAGTAAATCCAAACCGCAAGACAGCCACAAATAAAAGATGCAATTAGGTAGAAGAGAATGCAGCCTTAACACACAATGCATATATTATAGAACCAAATCCCTCAGCAAGGAACACATCCAAATCCTTGTTACCTGTGTTTCTTTTGTCAAAGCTTCGTCAATATTCAGTTCATTGGTCTCAGAATTCGGCTGGGCTGTAAACATGATAGTCTCACTTTCTCTAGCTTCATCTTCATCCTTCTCTGAAAAAGCCTTCTTCTGTTCCTGTAGAACAGCAATCTGCACAAATAAAGTAACCAACTAATGCTTAAGACAATATGAAAGTCAATAAATACGCATGAAACAAAACAGCCATTAAATTCTTTCTACTTCAGGATCTACGAAACTATACCTAGAATACCCATAAAATTTACCCAGAACCTTTTGAATTAGAACGGTGTTCGTCATCCACTGAACCAAGAAGCCCTTCACAATATCACATCTTTTAAAACTTCCAACAGTGGCTAGGAACTTCTAACACCACATATATTAATTTAAGCTATGGCAGACAAATTCAAAACTTATATCATTGCTCGGGAAAATGAATCGAGCACCATGTAGAAAGTCACCATTAATCCCAATAGAAGTTCTGAACACAACCAATCATACTAGTAAACTATGAACAGGAGTAGGAAATAAACCCAAAAAAAAGAAAAAATGAACTAACAGACTAGAAAACTTGAGAAAATATTGACATTCCACCCTACGACTCCGAACACAAAGCAACCAATTTTATAGGAAAAAGAAAATCACACAAAATAAAGCAACCAACTTTGTCGGAAAATATGGGGAAAAAAATAACCCAATTTCAAAACCCTACTTAAACCCATAAATAGATAAATTTATATGTACTCACAGGAGTGTAACGGAATCGTCGTTTCGGCGGCTCCTCCGGCGTGGCTCCGTTGTTATCAGAGGGATTTGGGGAGAGCGGGGTCCACTTGCAGAGGAGGAGAGGGGAGCCGTTGCTGTTGCTACTATTATGGCCGTTGGATTGGCTGACTGTGGACGACGACGACGACGACACGTGAACCCATTTCTTCTTCCACTTCCTCACCGGGCCGCTGAACACCGTCTGTGTGGGGCCGTACCTGGCCGAAGCCCGGCCCAGTCTGGACCCCACCCCTTCCATCTTCTTCTCTTCAAGTTTCGAACTTTTTCCGACTATTCGGTGCCAGAGGAAGTGATGTTAAACGCAGCACGAGGAATCTGTATCGGTAACGATGCTACTAGTGCTAGTTTTGGGCAGCTACTAGCTTATTATAAAGTTGATGGTTACTTGTGAGAGCGAGAGCGGAGAGATAAAAAGATCAGACATTACGATGTCGTTTTTTAACCTTCAGCAAACTTTCCTAACCGTTTTTGTTAAGCGCCAAATGGAGGAAACAGTGATATTGTCGGTTAAGACTATTTTCGGTAATAATTATTATTTATTTGTTGGTAAGAAATTTGAGTCTTTAATTTACTGCACATTCATTAAAATTATTATTTTTTTAATTAAATTATAAAATTATTCTGAAATTAATTAGAATTTCTCCCCAATACTTTTTTGAAAATAAAATTTTAACATAACTTAGTTCTTGTGTCAACATTTTTAAATCAAAAGAAATTTTCATACATAATAAAAATCTATATAACAGAGAATCTTCACGAAAGATTTAAAACACATAAAATATTTTATATTTACATTTATTGTAAGTTATTTAAAAAAATCAAATAAAATTGCAAGAAAATGTAAACAAGTAAAACGCAGCGTATTGGTTGCAAACTTATGATTACGTTGACATCTCGTCTCATCTCTGAACACTATCTTGAACAACAAACGCTGAGCAGTCAAACTTGAGCTCAGAAAAAAATGGAGCTTTGCATTACGAGCTCAACAAAAATCCTCAACTTGAATCCTATCAACAGAACAGAAGTTCTTTTTTCTGTTTCTCCGAAGAATTCAGCTCTTCAGTTTAAGAACCAAATTTACTTTAATTCTGACAAACTGTCTTCTTCTTCCCGCCAATTTCACTTCCATCTCCAACAAACTCAAATTCATCGAAGCCCGTTTCGTGTTTCAGCATCCGCTAGTTCGTCGGTGGCTCTTGGACCAGAGAAGGATCGGCTTCCGGCCGATATTGAGGTCACAGAGACTGAAGAGCCCAATTCAAGAGTGAGTTTCTCTCTTTTTGGTTATAATTTCTTGTTAATTATGCTACATTTTTATTGATATTTCTTTGTGTTTTCACTTTAATTTTGAAGTTTTGGTTGTTATCCATTCTTGGGTATTTTTTATTTTCGGTTTGGTTTGGATTGCATTGCTTATTATGTTGGATTTGATTCTTGCTAACCGTACGATTTTTAAGTTCGTTTCGTTGCTTATGTCAAGCTGCAAGATTTTTAATGCTTGTTTTGATTGTTTTATATTATCACTTACACCGTAGTTTTATCAGTTTGGTGGCCTTTCTTTATTTTATTCTTTGAAATTGTAATGATATTATTGCTAAAATTTGCTATGTTGTACTACTGCCAGAACTTTTTAATTAACGTGTCTAAAATGGAAGAGGTAGTCTGCGTTCAATGCTTTGTACTGTTCAACTCTTGCTTAGTATATAAGGATATCTTTGTAATGGTTGTGCTTTTGCTTAACTTTGAAAGTGCAGCTAAGAACTTCCACTTTTACTTGGCAGTCAATAATTACCAAATATTTTTGCATTCTATAGCAATCGTGATTTACAATCCACAAAACACCTAAATCCCAACATATCCTATAGACTCTAATGTTTGTGACTATGGACTCCTTCTCTTTTCTTTTTTAGCCTTCTTTCAATAGTCTGACTGAGATTTGTGTCTTTATATGTTTCTATTTATGCAGGTGAGGTTGAGTGTAGTCGTTCCCCCAGCAGTATGTGAGGATTGTTACAAAAGGGTCATTAACGAGTTGACGAAGCAAGCCAAGGTGTGCTTCTAGTTTACATGCCAGTTTCCACTTTATGCAATCATTGTTAGTTTTTGAAAATGGAAAGTGAATCCTTAAATACAATTTGGTTTTGTTTTGTGCACAGATCCCTGGATTTCGTCCTGGAAAGAAAGTTCCAGAGAGCATAATTTTAAGTTATGCTGGGAAGCAAAATGTTCAAAAGGCTACAGTTGAATCTATTCTGAAGAGGACCCTTCCTCATGCCGTGTCCTCAGTATGATAACACAGAGTTGTCATTGCTTGTTTTATTACATTAAATTCAAATTTCTAAATTTGTAACACAAAGATATTCTTTAGGTGACTGGAAGGGCTTTGAGAGACTCAGTCCGCATTGTGACCAAGTTTTCTGAAATGGAGAAGAACTTTTCTTCTCTCAACTCACTCAGGTTTTTCATTTACCTGTCATTTCCAACTTCCTGTTCTTCTATCATCTTCATTGAAAAGTTTTTGAAAGTTTACCTCTCAATATCTTGTTATAGTACTGTTGATTAAGCAGACATTTCCTAAACTTGATATCTTAAGCCTGTTGACGTCCCTAGATTCTCTACTTGCAATTATAGGAGCTTGCTGACTTGATTTCTGATCCAGCTATGATATCCTTGTGGATGTTGCACCTGAAGTCAAATGGAATCCTGAAAATGGATACAAGAATTTGAAGATAGTTGTAGAAATAGACAGTGATATACATGCTCAACGAACTGCTGAACAAGAATTAACACGTCGTCACAAGTCCCTAGGATCGCTAAAAATTGTCACTGACAGAGGACTACAGGTAACTTATGTTTACATCACTCTTCTTCTCCCTTTCTATTCTGATTTAACATCTTTTTGTATGTGAGGTATTAGTCGTATGCTGTAATGATAGATAGCGGCAGTCAATGTAAAAGGATCCGTAGAATTATCAATTTAGCTTGCTTAGTTGGGATGCTTTGTAATTATGGTCAAAGGCACTTGTTTACGGTTTGCTTCTGTGGAATGAGAAATTAGATGAACAGATGTTTTGATAGTTACAATTGTGTGAATTGATGGAACTTCTCCAGACCTTTTTATGTATAATATTTTATTAAGTGAAATATCAAGTTTGGCCTAACCCTGAGTGGAAGCCATCTCAAACTTCATTTTCCCTTTGGAAGCCCCAGCTCTTCAATAAAATAGGATTTCTATATGATTACAATTTTTTAAGGGAAAACTCCAGACCTTTTTATCTATACTATTTTATTAAGTGAAATATCAAGTTTGGCCTAACCCTGAGTGGAAGCCATCTCAAACTTCATATTCCATTTGGGAGCCGCAGTTCTTCAATATAAAAGAATTTCTCTATGATTACTATTTTTAAGGGAAAATTACAAAAATAACTTTATTTGATCTTAAAGTAGAGAAAGATGTCTATGGTCTCCTCTTTTGACTATTTGAGATACTGACTTATGTTAGAACAACTTATTTGATGATTTATGGCTTTTTATTAAGATTTTATTGCACTCGTCCTATGTATAGTCAAGCTTCTTTGCCTTTCATTTTTAATTTAGATTTTTATTCACATTTTATTGATCTGAAGCAAGTTTATATTTGTTCCAAGTCTTATTGGACAACTGAAGTGGTTGCATTCAGAACTTTTTTCTGTTGTCATTATGTTTCTCATAAAAACTCAATGCTTTCACAGATTGGTGATGTTGCAGTCCTTGACATATCAGCAACAACAATAGCTGAAGATGAATCTAATGTCCAAAAGATTCCAGATGCAGAGAGCAGAGGTTTTCCATTTTAAACTTGAATGTCTCTTTGCCAAGATTCATTTTTCCTGTTATTTTCCCTGTTAAGCTCTGGACTTAAAAATTAAAAGTTCTATCACTTGGCTACTTTCTCCTGATTCATTGTGCTTCTTACTGTATGTTAGAGAAGTTAGTTCAAATTAAACTAATCCTAAGAATTTTTTTTGCTTCAATTCCAAAAGCTCTCTCATATGCATGTCATTTGTTCCTTTCTTCCAAAATGGGTAACTATCAAATTTACAATTGGACCCAGGTTTACTATCAACTATCAAGTGACCGCTGCTTCATTGTCCATCCCTTTTTCAGGGTTTCATTTTGACACAGAAGATGGGGACAAGGTACTGCCTGGTTTTCTTGATTCAATAATTGGAATTCAACGAGGTGAAACAAGGTCCTTTCCACTTGCATTTCCTGAATCATGGAGACAAGAACATCTCCGTGGTGTTCAAGCTCAATTCACTGTGAGTTTCTTGTTTCGTAAAATTATACCACCATTCTCGATGGTGAACTAAAAGTCTTCCATTGACAAGAAGATTAAAAAATATTGAAGATAGGTCTAGAATATATGCAAGGACATTGTGCGTGTAATCTTTTCTACTAGTTAGTGCTTACACCTTCTTTGAAATAAGGTCATCAATTTGGAATATGTTGGTGACTATTATCTCACAGTTTATTGGATTTGACATATTCTCATTAATGGACCATTGAGATGCAGCCTTCTTCTTTCGCTAATTTCCATTTTATTTTCAGGTTGAATGCAAAGAACTGTTTTATAGAGATTTACCGACATTGGATGACTCCCTTGCTGATAAGCTTCTTCCTGGATGCACCACCTTGGAGCAGGTAAACGGTACATTTATTCATTCCAGATAGTTCTAGTTTGAAAACTTTTACTTGGATTCTGCCATTGAGATTTGTGCTGCTTGAATCTGCAGGTCAAGGAAACATTATTACAGAAGTGTCGAGAAGTGGAGCAAACTGCTAAAGAACAAGCGACGGATAATGCAATTCTAGATCAGCTTCGCAAGGTTACTTTATGTACTGCAGTAGCTACATTTAGATTGGATTCATTTCATGAGGTCTTTGACTGGTGCTTCCCTTGGACATTGGCTTTGTACAGCTGCTCAATGTCTTTGCATTTTGCATGAGCATATTGTCATCAAAGAAAAGTATTGTTGTAACTGATTTACTTACTATATCACAATGCATGTTAATATCAGATGGTGGAAATTGATATTCCTCAATCCTTGTTCGAGGAACAAGGTAGGCAGCTTTATGGAGCTCAACTTTTGCAGATACAGGTCAGTGCTCCCTGTTTCCTGTCATAAACTGTTTTGATGGCCTAAGATCCTCAAAAAGGGAATGAACACAACCATTTCTCATTCCAGCATTTTGTTACTGCAGGAAAATATGAAACTGAATGAACAGCAGTTGGCTACCCTTTCAAGTCCAAAAGCAGTAAAGGAGTATCTGGAAAGCCAAAGAGAGAACATAACCAGTGTGATAAAACAGAATCTGGCTGTTGGAGATATCTTTAAACGTGAAAATTTGCAGGTTATTATCTCTCTCTAACTCCTGGATCACCCTGGTACATATTAACTCTTGACTGCTTATGGAACTATAAGCAAACGTATTGAACTTTTCTGCAGTTTTCGACCGAAGACTTAACCAAAGAAGTTGAAAACTCCGTTGCTGAATTCAAACAACAGAAGCAAGAATACGATGAGGACCGTGTAAGAGAACAGGTTAGGATAATATGACCTTCGTTTCTCATTTTACTTCTTATGGAATGAAGCAGAACGACAATTCATGTGGTTTTTGTTGCTGCTGGAACATGGATAGGTGCAAGACATACTAGAAGGAGCTAAAGTTCTTGAATGGTTGAGAGAACATGCAGAAATTCAGTACATAACCAGATGATAAAGAGAGACAAGCTAGAGTTTCTGTATGTTTTGCAAGAGCTCGGTAGGAATTTCATTGGAGAGGCACTGCTGCATCTGCAGAATTTTGGATTGTAGAGACTAGCTTTCCGTATAGCAATTGCTGTTAAATATTGTTTTGGCAGAAGTGCTTTCTAGCAAAATCACTTTCTATAAAAACGGCTGATTACAACAATAGTCGGCCCAAAATACACTTCAATAGGGGCCCACATATACGGCCCATGGGTATCATATGGGGAATTACGTGCCTTTTTGGCACCTTTTTTTTAATTAAAAAAATAAATAAAACAATTTTTGGAAACATGTTTTGAAAATAAACGACCTCTTTTTTAATAATAGATATTTTATTTATTTATTTTAACGGGTTAATTAAACTTATTAAAAAAATTGAAAATGTCATTGTTTATAAAAGTATAATTTAAAAAAAAACACAATTTTAAACTATTGCCAAATGCTCCCATTTGTTAAGAGAAAAAGCACAAAAAATTGTTTTGGTGATAGAATGGAAACGATGCAAATACAAGGGATAAAGAATCCATTACGTTAGGGTCTGAGACTGACATAAATAGTGGGCATATAACATAAGCTGCTGGCTGCTGCTTTATGAATATATTATGATCTACAAATAATAATAATAATAATAATAAAATAAAGATAATAAGAAACGACAAAATGCATGTGAAGTGCTTTTGGCTTGTTTCAATGCACCCAAACAAATTCCATACATTCTCTGTCCAGCCCACATGAGGCAACCCCTACAAAAGTGCTTCCATTGGTCACCTCTCTAATGATTTTCGTATCAATAATGATAATAATAATAACATCCTCTCATCTCATCTCATCTCATCTCATCTCTTCATACACGTTGGGTCAGTTTCTTGTCAAATTTCCAATCTAGTCAAAATCGCTTTTGATTTAATTAATTATGCAACAATCTGGTATCAATCAAATTATATACCCACTAAACATTTTAACATGTAAAATAAAACAAAATTAGTTTTAAATTAAGCTATCACATTAATATATATATATATACACTGTATATATTATACATTTATGCTATCTTATTCTCGTCTTCTTTTGTTATCAAAATTTATTTTAATCTCATATACGTGATCTTTATTTTAAAAAATTATTAAAAGAAACAAATAAAAATAATATTTTAATCTTATTCTTGGAGTCTATTAAATTGTTAAAGACTTTCAATGTCATAAAATAAAAATTATTTGAATACAGCGGAACAAGTATACTCATTTGATCTTATCAAAAAGTATTATTACAATAAACAAAGTGGGGCAATTGGGTCTAAACCATCTATGATAAAGAATCAATATAATTACATTTTTATATGTATAGCAAAATCTATAGATTAGATAGGGAACCCTAACTAGCAAATAGAAATCAATCAATAATAATAATAATTATGCAAAACTTAAAAACTTTTTCTCTTGTTAATTACTATATATTTATCCTCACTTTGCATGCTCATGATTTATTATTTATGCATTAAGACATTGACACCTAACATCTACCAAAGCAATGACTATGACTTTTGCTTCTCAATTTTTGCATCTCATCTTTGCTGTTGTGGGCACAAGCACTCTTTATATATATATATATCATTCTTGTGAACTTTTTTTGGGTCACTATTCCCCATGCCCTTCTTAGCAACACTTAACCACAAGAATGCCACTTTCATTTCAATTTATTCTTGCCACAAGTCCTACCCTTGCTACTCTTATGGTTCATTTAGAAGTGCTTTGCTCACGACAACACACACCTTGATTGCAATTGCTATGGCTTCTTTTCATCCACTTTGCTCATTAGAGATGTTTTTGGGTCCTTGTAAACATTGTTAATGTGTTGGTATCGTTGAACAATTTTTTTCTTTTTATTTAGTGAAAATTAGGTATGTTAAGGAATTTTAACAAAAATACTATTAATTAAAATGCTTTGTGGTAAAAGTCAATCGCATATAAGAAAAATGTTGAAAAGTTTGATTTAATTAATAAACAATGTTTGTGATATTTGAAAATTGTTCAACAACTTCAATTGTCTAATATTTTAATACGTAGATCAAATAATAATCTTAATCTTCATTGTCAAATTCTCAGCCTCACATGATTTACTAAAAAATATATATATATTTATTAATTAAAACTCAACTAATCCTTTACAAAATACAAAATGTCTACATTATTTAAAAAATAATACTTCTATTTTAAGACTACTTAATTTAATATTATAAAGTTTCACGTTTCGGTTTTTTTCACAAAAAATTCAAAAAAATATAAATATGAATAAACCCATCTAATGCAACGGCGAGAAAGGCTAAATGGACCTGAAGCGAGCGAGCGAGCGAGCAAGCAGCTCACCAACTAAACATGTGTGTGCACCAACCAGCCTTTGCAACCTCATTGATTGTTGTGATGGGTAGAAATTTAATGTCCTTTTTAACTAATCTAGCTTTTTCGTACTTGTTTAATGCTTTGATTGCTACCAACATATTTATGTTGTTGTTGTTGTTACCTTATCATTTATATATATATATTTATTTGAAATAAAAATTAGAAAAATTTGACTTCATATTATAGTGAGAGCTTTTTGATATTTTTCTTAATTTTATACAAGATATAATTATTTATGATAAATTGATTTTTATAAAACTAATAAATTAAAATGCGTAGTTTATTTAATATCATTAATAGGAGGCGCAGCTGTAGATGCAACTGAATAGTGAGAACAGGTGTACCGGTCAAAACAACGAGGCCGTGAGTCTACCTTAAGGGGACAAAAAGGTCAATTTAACTTGGACTGACAGTGTCATTTTCGTAGATAACCCTAAAATTACGGGCAAAGAACGAAGAGAATTTTTCAGGACAATCAGATATTGTAGTGTATAAAGGGTCCCACTCACCTTGTCTGTAGCTATTCCTCTGTCCTTTGTTCACTCTCTCTCTCTCTCCTCCACTAAACACTGAAACCAAAAAAACAAGAGAGAAGAAAGAAATAATAGAAGAGAAAAAATAAATTTGAAGCTTTAGATCTGAAACCAGAGAGAGAGAGTTTCCCATCAGAAGCCTTAATTCCAGTACTGATCTTGGTAAGCAGTTTCTTTCTGTTTCTCGCGTTGGTGGCAAATGTAGCTTTTTGTGTCTTGATTTCTTATTTTTAACAGTTTCTGGGTTATGGTTGTCTTGTTTTTGGCGGTGGAAGAGATCTGGGTTTCTTGAAGTTGTTTCTGTTTCTTGATTGAGTTCATTTGGCCTTTGTGAGTTGGGATTTTAGTACATTTTATGTGAAACGAAGAGTTCTTTAATGTTTTAAACTGTTGTTGAGGGTAGGATCAGTGACTTTGTTAGTGTTTCTGAGCTTGAGATCTTGTTTTTGAGGCTATTTGTTAAATCTTTGGTTTATTGATTGAACTAAGAAGGTGGGTTTTTAAGTGAAATGGAGTGCAAGGCTTTGTTTGTTTGATGAGAAAATGTGGGTAGAAAAAGTTATTGAAGTTCGTGGCCTTGGGTGGAATGAGTACTCTTATTCTAGATGCTGGATTTTGATGGTTGAAGAGTTTGGTATTTAATGAGTATCTGAGTTGATTTGGTGGTTTTAGTTTAACCGGAGCAAGCTATGCCTGGTTTCTGATAAAACATGGGCAAAGACAGTTATTTAAAAGGTGTGGGTTTGAGTAAAATGAATTAATCTCTTTGTTTGCTTAGGATACGTGGGCTAAGATGTAAATGTAGTGATTCTGTTTTATGTTATTTGGCTTATTTCAATAATCAAGTATCATGACAGTTAAGCAAATGCTTGCTTCAAGTTTTAACTGAACAGCGGCTTTTATTTCTTTGGTTACAATTCTGTGAATAAGGTCATATATTCACAACCAATGGTGTTTTATTTCATATTTCAGGTTTTTACTTTTTACAAAGTAAATTGAATGGATTTGTACACTGGTATAACGATTTGAACTGATGTTTTTTAATTATCCGGACTCTCAAACCTCCTACTGACTATTTGACTGTCTTTCTGTGCCTATTCGAACAGGTGTGTATGTTTTACTCATCCAGTGTGCTGCTGTTACTTGCTGGTCAATTAGGTATGTAGATTTTGTTTGCCATTCCTTGCTTGGCCGATTATCTGTACTTTTTTAGAACCACAGCTTATCCAAATGGAAAAATGAACTTTATATTTTCTTACAGTGTGACACAGGGTAGTTTGTAGTGGCTACGAGAATGGCGGTGACAGATACTGAAAACCCTCTTCTTGGAGAAACCACTTGCAGTTCTTTACTGCACAAACTTCAGGTAACTTGTGTTCTGGTTCTTATTTTCAGTGGCTTTGATAGTTTACATTTGTGGCACAGAGGAATAGTCAGTAAACTGATCTGAGATTTTCTGTAGGAAATCTGGGATGAAGTTGGTGAAAGTGACGAGGAAAGGGACAAGATGCTTCTTCAGATAGAGAAAGAGTGTTTGGATGTTTACAAGAGGAAGGTGGAACAGGCTGCAAAGTCAAGGGCACAGCTTCTTGAGGCATTATCCGATGCCAAAGTTGAACTTTCAAGTCTTCTATCAGCCCTTGGAGAAAAAAGCATTGTTGGAATTGTGAGTAATTGCTTAGTTTTGGTCTTATTTTTGGTTGTTCGAATGTAAGTGGAAACCATTTTTGTCTCAAGATATATTCAACAGGGTTGCTTATGGATTTCTTTGTTCTGTGACAGCCGGAAAAGACTTCAGGAACAATCAAGGAACAACTTGCAGCTATAGCACCAGTGCTTGAACAACTGTGGAAACAGAAAGAGGAGAGAGTAAAGGAGTTCTCTGATGTGCAGTCACAGATTCAAAAGATATGTGGAGAAATTGCTGGGAACTTGAACCTTAATGATCAGGCTCCTGCAGTTGATGAGTCTGACCTAACGTTGAAGAAGTTGGACGAATATCAGTCCCAACTCCAGGAACTTCAAAAAGAGAAGGTAAACTTTTCATTTGTGAAAATATTAGTGTTTACTTAATAGTCATTTCTTTGCATCTAACGTCTTGCATGCATGGAACTGATTGTTTGTAATTGCTTAACTCAATTTGCAGAGTGAGAGGCTGCACAAGGTCCTTGAATTTGTGAGCACTGTGCATGATCTCTGTGCTGTGCTTGGCATGGACTTCTTCAGTACTGTAACTGAAGTTCATCCAAGCTTAAATGACTCTACTGGTGTGCAATCGAAAAGCATTAGCAATGATACCCTTGCTAGGCTGGCTAAGACGGTGTTGGCACTCAAAGAAGATAAGAAGCAGAGGCTTCAGAAGGTATATTTTAAAGATTTTTGGTTAATGCTGTTGGAGTACATCTAATTTAACTTGCATGATACTTTGCTGCTGGTACTGCTAGACACTATATGTCCTACTAGAAGTCGAAAGTCACTGAAAGCTCTTCCTTAATTTTTTATCCTGACTAGTAATGAATAAGATGGTTGTCTCTGTGTTCATCTTAGTTCTACATTTTAAAGCTTTGTATTCACTACTCCATTGAAGCTGCTGTTTGTTTCCATCTCTTGGAGAAGTCTTATATGGTTTGCTGCATTAACATCATTTCTTCATATTCCGTTCCAGTGAAGTTACATTAAGTCTTTGACACTCCTTTTCACAGCTTCAAGAATTAGCTACTCAGCTGATTGATCTGTGGAATCTGATGGATACCCCCGCAGAAGAAAGGAGATTGTTTGACCATGTTACCTGTAACATATTGGCTTCCGTTGATGAAGTTACTGTTCCTGGTGCTCTTGCTCTGGATCTGATTGAGCAGGTATTGAAATCAGCAGTGTCCACGAAACTGTGTACCGATTATATTTTTCTGCTCCGATTATATTTTTCTGCTGTTAGTCATTTTCTTATTTTTTTGTTAGGCCGAAGTTGAAGTTGAAAGGCTTGATCAACTAAAATCAAGCCGAATGAAGGAAATTGCTTTCAAGAAGCAAGCTGAGCTGGAAGAGATATTTGCTTGTGCTCATATTGAGATAGATCCTATGGCTGCTCGAGAAAAAATTATGGCACTAATTGACTCTGGGAATGTTGAGCCTGCTGAGTTACTGGCTGACATGGATAATCAGATAGCAAAAGCCAAAGATGAAGCTCTCAGCAGAAAAGACATTTTGGACAAGGTTGAGAAATGGATGTCTGCCTGTGAAGAAGAGAGTTGGCTTGAAGACTATAATCGGGTAATTAGAATTTGTCTGTGTCTGTGTGTGTGTTGGAGGTTGTGCGCGTGATTCATGCTTGATTTCTGGATGTGTCAACTTTCAACAGCACTGACATTGGCTTGCTGAAACAGGATGAAAACAGGTACAATGCAAGTCGAGGTGCACACTTAAATCTCAAGCGAGCAGAGAAAGCTCGGATTCTGGTCAACAAGATTCCAGGTATCCCTAAAGTCATTAAAACCTTGTTATGACAATTGAGTTTAAAGTTTCATATTTTTAATCTGTAAAATCAAAATTTCGATCAAAAGTAAAGATATTCGCTGTAGGTGGGTTCCAAAAAAGCGGTACCCCTTGGGTAGAAGATAAAACCCCTTATCTGATGTCTCTTCACAAGAAGAGAATCCCGAGAATAGCCGCCGGACCCTACGAGGAACCCCTTACATGCTTAGGTCGAAACCTAACCTGATGGATAGACAGATTACTTAACTGAAACCAGATCAGGAGAGATAAATTAACTTATATGTTCCATCGGTTTATCCATAAGAGCAATCGGCTCCTACACTCTGTGTCCACTGAAATAGGAATAGTGTGTTTTAGATGGGGGTAAGTAATTAGATTGTGAAAGATTTTCTCTATTTTCTCCTCATTTTGTCTATAAAATCTGAATGAACTGTTAATGGAGATCTGGTGGTGGACTTAAATGTGAAAGTGGAGCTAAATTTTGTGAACCTTCTTATTGGAAATTAAAAAAATTAGCTTTCCACTGCTGATGAATGTATCAATGAAACTGAATCATATCCGTGGTCTAGGGAAAATCATGATGCTGCCATGTATTGGCTGCTTTATATGTGTATGTGGAAGGTTGTCAATAATTCTTTGTAGTAATATGTTTCTTTTTGGCAATCTAGCTTTAGTTGATACGCTGGTTGCCAAAACACGGGCTTGGGAAGAAGATCGTGGTTTATCATTCACTTATGATGGTGTCCCACTCCTTGCAATGCTCGATGAATATGCCATGTTGAGGCAGGAAAGAGAAGAAGAAAAACGGAGGATGAGGGTGAGTTTTATTGATTGTTTGGTTTAATTCATTTGTCCAAGATTGTGAAATGAGTAGGCGTAGAAAGACCTCAACCATCCCAAATTTTTGGTTGTCAACCTTTCATTTTCAACATCTGCATTATGTGGTTACCATTCTGTAATATGCTTTCTTATACTAAATGGGGTTATTATTAACTTGTGTGCTTCCTAGGAATCAAAGAAATACCATGAGCAGCAAAACACAGAACAAGAAGCTATTTTCGGTTCGAGGCCCAGCCCTGCTCGACCTGCTGGGACAAAGAAGGTTGTGGGTCCACGTGCAAATGGTGGTGCCAATGGAACTCCGAGCAGGCGGCTATCACTAAATGCTCATCAAAATGGTAGCAGGTCAGCAGCTAAAGATGGGAAGAGAGAGAGCACAGGCAGCAGGCCAGCTGCTCCAGTCAACTTTGTCGCCATATCGAAGGAGGATTCCGCTTCCCATGTTTCAGGTTCCGACCCGGTTCCGGCTTCCCCGTGATATAGAGGGAGAGAGAGAGAGCGAGCATTTGTAGGTTTACACCTTTGTGATATTACTATTGTTATTACTAGATCTGCGCTGTAGTAGGAGGGATAGAAACCATAAAACACCGAGAAGTGAGTGGAGAGTAAACTGCTTTTAGCTGTGTATGTTATATGCTTATAAATTGAATTGGTTTTTCCTATGTGTTTTTCTAAATCATCCTTATTATCTGCTCAAAATCACTTTGAGAATTCTGTAGTCTAATATAAGAACTTACAGGTGGGTCTCAACTCACAACAATACCAAAAGCAAACCTATATTCACAAATCCTCGGTGCTTAGTTCCATTGTGATATACAAACCTGTTGGATTCATTTAGAAACGCCTCAATTGTCGCCGAGTCCGTATGATGCATGCTGCAGAATATATCGTAATACTATAGCTATTAATTAAATAAATAACACGTTAAGAAAATAAGAGAAATTAGAAGGATTTCACATTTAGTTAATAGACGACACATTATTTTAAAATTAAAAAGAAAAGTCAGGATAAAAAATGCAAGTGTAATATTACTCACTTTCAACGATCTACACGCCTGGCTTTAATCTTGTTATGAAAATGCGAAAGCATTTATGTTATTTTAATGTCTTAAATCTTATAATATATACATATATATGAGAAAAAATAATGTTAAGAATAAAAATGTTTTTTTTTTTAAGCAACTTACAAGAGAATTGACACCAAACGCCACCTAAGCCACTGGACCGGAATTAGGGAAAATAAAATGAAACTTCCAACTTTGAAACCTTGGCGTCTAAGCTTAATTCTCTATTAGACGACGTCGTGCTGGTCGCCTTCTTTGTTCGGCAACATTTCGACTCAACGCCCAAAATCTTCCTTTCACATCAACGCAAAGCTTAGGCTAAGGCATGGCGAGCGAAACCGAGCCGGCGAAGCTGCTGTTACCATACTTACAACGAGCCGATGAATTACAAAAGCATGAGCCTCTAGTCGCTTACTATTGTGAGTTCATCGATTTTTCATTTTTCTTTCTTTCTTTCTTTCTTCCAATTGTTTGAATATTTTAAAACCTAGGTATTTTTTGGTTGGTGTTGGTTTGATCTCTCTGTTATTAGTTAAAATATAATGTCGTTTTTGAAGTTGTTGATGTGCTTGTTGGTTTTATAGGTCGATTATATGCGATGGAGAGAGGGTTGAGGATTCCACAGAGCGATCGGACCAAGACTACTAATTCACTCCTGGTCTCTCTCATGAACCAGCTTGAGAAGGTCCTCCTTTTCTTTTTTCTGAAAATTTTTAAGCTGTATTTTGTTCTATTATTTTGACATCATTTTTTTTTTAAATTGGAAGTTTATTTGTGATTGGATGGGATTTTCAATCAATTTTTTTAGTTCTGAGACTATTGATCACGGATGTGTTTAGTCCAATGGGTATGTTTATTTTCTGGGAAAATAGGGGAAAGTGAAGTGGTTGAAGGTTTTCCTTTTGTATCTGTCATTTACAATGAAGCAGAGAAGCAATCTTTTGTTGAGTTGTAGTATTGCACTAGTACTGAGTGCACTGGGCCATTATTGGTTACCCAGTTGCCTAATTTGTATGTGCAACACTGGTTGGGATCCGCTTTGCAGCTTAACCTATTATAGAGTATTTCTGCTGCCTGTAATGCCCCCACATTATACAAGATTTTATTTTATAGGGAGGAACATTTTATTTTTGATAGAAATAAATTGTTTCTTTGATTGTTATGTAATGCTTGTAAGCAATCAAATGGTTTATTTTGTTCTGGGTTGGGGAGTTTTCTCTTGGTTATGTCATTTTATTGCCCATTCTGGTGAAATTGGTCACCTTGTACCTGTTATGCATTTTATTGCTCATCATGTTCTTCTCTCCGAGCAGATTTATTCTCTTGCAGACTCATCTTTCTTTTTTGACACTGTTTTTATACCAATTGATCACTAATGGCATTTATCCTTTACAGGACAAGAAGTCACTGAAGTTGGGGCCTGAAGACAATTTGTACCTGGAGGGATTTGCATTGAATGTTTTTGCCAAGGCGGACAAACAAGATCGTGCTGGACGAGCAGATTTGTATGGAAAACACTGTTTTCTTATATATGGTTTTGATAGTTCACCATTTGGCTCTTATATCGCAATATTAACCTGTGGGTGTGCCCTTAGTTGCATAAGTACCTTGGTGTCTGTATATCTTATAGTGAGGCACTTGCAGAAGATTGCCTCATGTCTTGAAGCTCTCTCAGTGCTTGTTATGTATTTGATTCATGGATCAGTTGGATTTACAAACAAGGGTTCTTGAGAAGTGGGAAACAGTTGATCGTTAATTAAGATATTTGCAATCTAGAGTACATGTAAAGGCAAGGTGCAACGTGGTATTAATATATAGGAGAATATCCCATTTTTTTTAAATAATGTTAATCTGAGTGATATGCCACATAGTTCTGTATGTCATCTGGTGCTGAAGATTATGCTTGGGCTCCACCTGACTTTTAATATTGTGCATTTTAAGAACTCTTCATAGTTGAATCGGAGTCTAAGGCTGTCTGTCAAGGATCAAGCAAGTCTCTGATCATCAGTGTATATTTACCATGGCTACTGCAAAAATTTATGATTACTTGAATGGTGGTCTCTTTATTGACATGACCTGTTCAAATTTTACTTTTTCTAGATTCTCATTTCTTTAGAATTCATTTTTATCTGTAAATAACTGGGAAATTAAATATTTTGAGCTTGTTACAGGAATACTGCGAAGACATTTTATGCTGCTAGTATTTTCTTTGAGATTCTAAACCAGTTTGGTGCTCTTCAGCCCGATGTGAGTTTATGATCATCCTGTATTCTCATCAAAGCTTCATCTACTCAAATCTTTTAGGTTTATGTCATCTGAAGTTTGATGATCTTTTAACTTGTACTTGATGTCTGCACTGATGTATCATTGATAATGATTGGGCTATTCATGCCTTTATGCAAATCTTTTGCAGCTTGAGCAGAAACAGAAGTATGCAGCTTGGAAAGCTGCAGATATAAGGAAGGCCTTGAAGGAAGGAAGGAAGCCTGTCCCTGGCCCTCCTGGTGGAGGTGAAGATCTATCACTTCCACCAAGTACACCTAGTGGTTCATATGTATGTTTCTAAACTCAGCAGCCGTTTAGTCCTGAGCTTTTTTTTCTTGAAGAAAACATATGTATGCATGCTCCTTGCACCCTTCTTTTAGCCCTTTCATCCTCAATTCTGATGATTAGAACTGATTAGGGTAAAAGAGGAGAAGTTTGGAGGAATAGGATGTATTTACACGTATAATATTTTGAAATTTTTTGACTTCTGGGTGGATGAACTTGATGATAAGAAAATGATGATGCTGTTAGTGGAAAAGAATTGATCTTTACTATTGTTTTTCTCATGATGTTGGAACTTGCAGATTTAGTTTTAATGCATATTTGAGATAATTTTGAGTCAATTTAGCTGTATAATTTAACTGTCTTAGAATCTTCTCTTCTCTTTGTCTAGCTAAATGTTTCATTCATACATTGGATGGTCTAATAATGTACCAGATTGTTTTGAAAATTATTAAAATTTACCATCCCCTGGATGAATGGCATGTCACTTGGGGTGAAAAAAACACTTGGAATAATGCTTGTGGAAAGTAGTATTATTATTCTGGAAAAGCTAGACACTGCTGAAGAAGCTTTGCAAGGCAGATAATAGTCTCCAGTCTACTCACACGTCTATCCTTTTGTGAAAGCTTTTGATAAGTTTGTTCTTCAGTGATAAAATCATGATAGACAATGAAATTGACTGGTTTTTTTCAGTGAAATAACTGAATTTTTTGTAGGTTCCAATTTATTTTTGTGTTAGATGGTGTCATCAATTAAATCTAGAAATTCTTGATGGGACTTAAACTATATTTACTTTTGCAGGATCTTGGAACGAGTGAAACTGCAATTAAGGGTGCTGGATTAGATTCTGATTCATCATCTCAGTTCCATGATAAACTTAATGATTATTCTGCAAATGTGCCTCCTCCACCAACTCAGTTTCATGATAATCTTAGTGATTATTCTGCAAATGTGCCTCCTCCACCAACTCAGTTTCATGATAATCTTAGTGATTATTCTGCAAATGTGCCTCTGCCACCAACTCAGTTCCCTGACAAACTCAGCAACCAGCATTCTGCTGATATTCCTCCATCACCTCCTTCCCACGATTTTCATCCAAATCCGCTGAGCAGATCAGATAGTTCTTTGTATTCTCACCCTAGTGCTGGCTACCCTACTCATGATTTTCATCCACCTCCCCCCACAAACAGATCAGAGAATTCAACTTATTCTCAGCCATACCACCATCAATCCTACCCACAAGAACCCCAACAACATTTGCCTCATAGTTACCCATCTCAGGAAACTCCCACTTACAATTATCCCAACTTCCAGTCTTATCCGAGTTTTACTGAGAGTAGTCTTCCGGCAGTCCCAAGTCATTATCCTTCTTATTATCAGGGCTCTGATACTTCCTACACTCCCCAGTCAGCTGCTCCCACAACGAGTTACCCGTCAACTTCACAGTACAGCTCAAGCAGCAGAAACGGGACTGTCTCAGAACCTGCCGCAACTGCCGCTCAAAAATATCAATATGATAGCAATTACCAGCCCCCAGCTGAGAAAATCGCTGAGGCACACAAGGCAGCAAGATTTGCGGTTGGAGCCCTGGCATTTGATGATGTATCAGTTGCAGTGGACTACTTGAAAAAATCACTTGAACTGCTGACAAATCCATCTGCTGGTCAGTAAGTCTTACGTTTTTCTGGCCAGGTCAGATCCCGTGGTTTTTCTTCCTTTGTTCTCTAGCTCTTCTATGGTTTGATCTGTAAAGGTCATTTGGACACTTGCACAAAAGAAGTTTTACTGCCTGGACTCATTATTGATGTGAATGAAAGATTTTGATTTTTTTTTTCTAATTTTAAAAACCCAATTATGTTTTCAGACATCGTTGGTTCACGGTACATGATTGTAACATATATAGCGCAAATGTATCTGCCTAAAATGTATCAGACCAAAACCATTTCCCAGATTTGTTTGGCTGTTGTGCATATACAAAGATTTTCCCATGTGTTTTTTCAAAACACACTAATAGGTGACTGGGATAGGATGGCTTGTAAAGTGATTGTAATTAATGCCTTTGCATGTATTTGTGTATACATTTTACAGTAGCTTTTTGTTGTAAGTGTTCATCATCCAAGGATATGAATTAAAAAGAAAAAAGCAGGAAAAAGGGTGTCCTTCGGCTTTCCTTTTAAATTAAAAGGGGAATATCAATTTTTTCCCCCAATTTATTCGGCTTCTACCACTTACGACCTTGTTGTTTTAAAATTACATATTACCTTTCTGCCGATATAAGGCAGATTTTTTCACTTCCGTCCTTGTTGTTTTAACATTACATATTATGTTTTTAGCGTAATAAGGCTGGTTTTTTTTTTTTTTTTTTGTTTTGAGAACAAATTACTTTACTGTCTGTAGGACTAGGAGCAAGAATGATGATGTGACCTGTTTGCTTATATGGTTTTGACCTTGGATCCCAATCTTTAATATTTGGATTCTAATTATTAAGCCTATCATAAGTCTTAATTCTATATATTATATTATTTATTGTGAGTATACATTAAATAGATAATTAAATAAATAAATATCAATTTTTAAAAAATTAAACAAATAATTAGAATAAAATTATTTATTGAATAGTCAAGTGCGGCTGAGTTATAAGTCAGGTCTTATACAGATGTAGTTTGATAAGAAGTAAATCTGTAAAATAAAAATACTAACAGTTAAACGGTGAAATATTTGATTAGAAGTAAATACGTAAAATAAAAAAAAATGCTAACTTAAACGGTGAAATTTTTATGATGGTGGGTAAGACGTGAAACAATAGTAAGTATAAATGGTACAATTGAATAAATCAGCGGGAAATTGTTATTTTCCCAATTAGAAGTGAATCAACTAAACCAGCAGAAAAGTGAAGGGCCCAAATCCAATCACGGTGGGTGGAGGTCTTAGCTACACCTCTAAAATGCTTCAACCAAAGCTTGTTCGGCCACAAAATCAGCGGAGTCGATCGCCATGGATTTCTCAATGCGTACAAAACATTAGGTGTTTACAAATTAGCAATCAAATGCGTTACAAGATCAGCAATGCACTTTAGGACATTGAACATGGTGTCATAATCTGTTTGGGTCACAAATGGTACCATTAATATATTCCTTTTCCCAGGATAATCTAAGAGAATGAAGATTCAGCTGCCCGCTTTTACGTCCAATGGGTGATGGGTAAAATAAAATAGTGTCAATTTTCAACGTCATAGAGAGACTTTTTTGGATGATACAACCAAGAAAACTGTTGTCGATATCAGAACTGAAATTGATAGCTGTCAGCGGATAGCTACCAAGACTCACATTCTGTAGCTATTAACCAACAAAACATGTAAGTTATGATTATAATTTAACATCATCGTCTATTGAAAATGAGACGAGAGCTTGTTTTGTCGATGCCTCATTTGCCTTTTATCGATTAAGTTTGTGTCTGAGACTGAGAGGCTGCTCTTGACTTCATCACCAGGCATACTAAGAATTATCTGTCCAAGTAACAAGGTGGATAAGCCAAGAGTTCCCGTCTTCTATACATGTTGATAAAAATGTTCCTTATTTCAGAGAATCGAAAACAAGTTGATGAAGTCATTAACATCAGTATCTTGATGATAATAACTAAGTTCTCTCTTCCTCAAATTCTGTCATCTTGGAGGACTCGTCAAACTATACTATATAACAAGCTCATTATACACGGAAATTAAGTCTCGAGAAGAAAAAAATGGGAGGAGGCTTCTCTTATTTCAGGCAATCTTCAAGCCCCCAAAAGTTGCCTAAAGACGACCCAGATGTTGAAAATGCCGGTTTAGCAACATCGATTATGAAGTTCATGAAACCTAAATGCCTATGGATAGATGAAGAAAAAGATCAGATGCAGATGCAGTTGCAGTTGTACTTACACGAGAAGCATCAACAGCAGATAAATATGACGAAGGAGCGCACTTTAGAGGAATGGCTCTTAGCTTCACCAAGGTTGAACAAGAATTACAGAAATGGAGGTGGTGAATACTATGTTTTGCAATGCTTGTCTTCTCCCAAGGTTCATGTTCATTCATCTTTATATGGGGATAAAGCAGATTACATCTCTAATAATTCTCGTGAGAGATTGATTAAAGTTGATCAAGTTGAACAAGAAGAGCCGAGTAGAGGTAAACGTGGGAAGATAAAGAAGAGGGTGAGCTTCAGATTACCTGAAGAGACTGATATATTCATATTTTACTCACCAAAGAAAAAGCCGGTAGAGTGACTTGTCAGAGAATTTTGTAATAAACTTTCAAGCAAAGATTCAATAGTTTTTTGTTTGGATTTCTGAAACTTATTGGAGTTGTGAATAGATAGGGTGTGATATTAGTGGTTGCGAACTCATGTGAAAAGGATCAAGCCGACTAGTCTAAAAAGTACTTTTAAAAAGAAGCAAAATCTTTTCCGTCTTCATAACTGTAATTACCTACCATCATCTTACCCTACTTTTGTCCTTCAAAATTTTGTTTTTTTGTTTTTGAAAGACTCCTTCAAATTAAAATGACAGAAAGCGAGGGAAGAAGAAAACATTGAAAAAGCAACTAAAATGATAATAAATGTCAATGGCATTTGAAAAGTAGTTAGGTACGAAAGCAAACGCTTTTATCCATAAAAAGACGCGATTAGAAAGCTTTATTTACTTTTAAATTATTTGAGTTGACGGGTACAACACACACCTTCCAGGTTCGTATGCGTTATTATGGGTGTCTTAGAAGAATATTGGGGCGCATTTAGAATAAGCCGATATGGCATTACTGTCGGCAGAGTTTGTTAATTCAGTTAAAACAGATAAAGTAAAGCTGGTTGATGGGCTTACTTCTTGATCGAAATTAGAGAGTTCTAAAGCGTCGTTTCAAGTGTTCTTGGACGCTATGGATGGTTATGAGTGTACTTTTGTATATCTGTATACTTATTTTGGTGTGAATGAAGTTTCTTTTTTGTGCTGGTTCCCGTAGTGTTAGGCAACTTGTCGAACCACGTAAATCCTCTATTCTGTGTCTTTGATTTGTTTCCTGTGTCATTTGATTCTTCGATAATTGATTGCTGAGTTTTTCAGCTTTAAGATTTTAAGCTTTCAGAGAAAATGGAGTGATCTATGACTTCTTCCAAGTAATAATACATTCAATAACACACAAAGTACACACATAACTTATAAGGATGATGAACGACTGTTATTAAGCCAAAGAAAGGGATGCAACTATGTGGAAGAACTGTAGCTGTTCTATTAGCTCTTTAGCATGGGTTGTACCCCGGCGCTCCACCCGTTTAAACAGCTCTTCACTAAGCTGATCACCAATGTGAGCGTCGACAAGAACTCCGGCCACACTCCGGCTGCTGTTAGCGAGGGCTCGACCCACCTCCGTTGCATCGTCCGGCTGGTCAACCACCAGAGGACTTCCTCCTTTGAACACCTCTAGCTTGTTGATTGTAAATGAACCATTTGCTTCAACTACATCCCTAAAATCTTGTAAGCTTGATGCATAAACCGGTATGTTGAAAGCGTCGCGCTTTTCACTACTAACAAGGCCCTGTAACATTTCACCACGTAGAGAGTAAGTTTCAGAATGGGCCTAAAGGCCCAAACTTGAAGAACCAGCATTGCAAACAAAAACCATGAATACCTTATGATAATCTATGGACCATATTCTGATTACGGTAGTTGATTAAGGACAAGATCATACGTAAATGTACTCTTTAACACTGTTTGAAGACATATTTGGACCCTACATTAATTCGGCGTTATCTGATCAATCATGATATATGGTCATTTTGCATATCCAATTGGATTGTTTCTTGTCCTGGTGTAGCACATGATTGTGTTGGGCAACATCGATGAATCTATTGATTTACTACTGTGGTCAGTAAAATTGTACACCCACTTCCACTTGGGTTAATACATATTTATAATACTGCCGGCAAGATGGTTGACACGTGGACGGCGAGATTTTAGTTCTAGGAGTGCATCAAACGTGCAGGATTGATGTGGGTTAATCATGACCAGTGACAATTCATGATAAGAGCTAATGAACCCTAGCACACCTAATCATATCTATCCTTTTTGCATGGTGTTTTCTCGCTTTTTGGTCTGCCAGCAAAATGCCCAAGTCACTAAAGGGGGTGCCCTCATCTCACACATTCAGTCGCAAGAATGCTAAAACGTTTCATGATCATGATGATTACCTCTTGGACAAGATCATTCCAAGCATCCTGAAAGTGGGTCCCGAATAGAAGGCCCGCCCCACCTTGGTCTGTGGGGTCAGCTGAAGTTCTGCCCAAGCAGACAAGAAACATGGACCCACCCCTTCTCATCTCTTTGGATCTTGATCTGAGAAATGCTGCCAAGTCTGTTTGGAATTGTTTCTTGTATGCATTTGCTGCCTGCTCATTTGCACCGTGGATGAATACTTTTCCTTTGTTATATGCCCCTGATCTCTTGTCAAGAACACTCTCCGGCACCTGTGTTTCATGCATTTTTTTTTTTCCCTTAGCGCGAGTGTCATATATATTCAAAAGCATTTTTTAATTGAAATAAAAATAAAAATAAAAATAAAAACACTACACTTTTATAGAATGCTTCTGAGCTTATCCTTTTACTATGTTCTCATATTTCCCATGTCGCATGACTCCTTTATTCTAATTATTCAAAGCTAGCCATTTATTCAAAAAGTGATTTTGAAAAACAGTTTATGGCAACAAGTTTCAACCAAGAGAACAATATTTGTTAATGCAGTAACTTTTTGACCTTACAAGAGGCCGGCAAAAAATCAGCGGGCTGATCTCATTAATTTGACTCTCGCTCGATCGACTATATACAATATTTAATTATTTTGCTTGTTTGATATTATCTACTACTATTTTACTTCACACCCGAAAAATCATCCTAGGGAACAAACAACTACTACCATTATTATCATTATTTTTGTACATACATTATTGCTAAACTTAGATCTTTGTATGTAAATATAATAATTATATATGCACCGTGACCAAATATTATGTACGTACGTGACACCTAAGTCATCAAGAAATTAAAATCACCTGTGATAGCCAATGTAAAGAGAAAGCAGAGTGAAAAAAGTCAATTGATCTCGTCGGAAAAAGACGCCGGTAAAATGATCCGGGGACTGCAGCCGCGAAATAAGACCTATGGTTATCAGAAGCAAGACATTCTTCCATGCTACTACCTATGGGAGGGAGAAGCTGAAAAAGAGTGTTGAAGTCATTGCTAGGGAGGTCGGAGAAGAAAGCAGAAAACTCCGGCGGCTCGTAGCCGGACGCCTCGTAACGTTTGGTGATGTGTTTGATGATGACGTCGACGATGTAGAGTGTGTTGTTGCCACATGAACACCCTAAATCTGCGACGGCAAAGGGGACTTCATCCGATGGAGGCTTTAGTTGAACACCGTCTAGGGTTTCCCTGAGTAGGTGAAGCATGGATCGAGCATGAATTGCCTGCGGATGCATGAGAAACCAAAATATAAGAGCAAATTGAATAAACATGAAATAATCCCAGAGAAGAAGAAACGAAACTTGAAAATCTAGAAGAAAATCAACATATTTATGAAGGCAGAAAATTAAATATAGGGAACCTGAGCTTGAGAGTTATTGGCATAGCTAGCTTCTCCTTTGCCTCCCTTCATGCTAAGTATGGTCTCCAGCTTTCTGTTGGAAACAATGACATCGTTTCCTTTGGGAGCCATGTCTGTATTTTATGTATATATATGTGTGTGTGTAACAACAAGAAGAGAGCAAACGATATATGCAAGGGATTTTGCAGATGGGTTAATTTGGTGTGTAATATTGTTAAGCTTAGAAGAAGTGCTTTTGGGTTTCGGTTCGAGGGTATGCGAGGATAGGCAGAGTTATATATATATATATACACACACACAGCGAGAGAATAAGGGAGAATATATAGTAGTTTTGTTTTGTTGTGGATCAGGTAATAGTTTGGCAAAACAAAAGAAGAGATATTATAATTAGAGAGAAAACCAAATATGAAAAAACAAATTTAAAAAAGAAGAAGTTGAAAACTAATTTAACACATGTATATCGAGCTCAAATGCAGCAACAAAATTAACCAAAAGCAAACCCAAAATTGACGCCGGATTTTCCATTTTCCGATCTCTATGTAACTCCATAGTTGCCGGAATTTCAGATTAATTGCATTTATATATATATATATATATATGTATATACCAGATGTTAACCGTGTATATGTAAATAGCTTTTTCACAAAAAGAAATTACTTTTTACCCTTTAAACCTTTTCATAAAGCAGCGTTGACGTTGTTCTTAATTTTAATACATATTGTTATATACGAGAATATATATGAGAAGTAAAAATTTAAGGTAAAATGTTTAGTCGATCGATATCGATCATATTGTTCTAATATATATATCCCTAATCAATTTAATTAATTTTAATCGGATAGCGGTTTTGCAAGAAATTGTCTGAAAAAGTAAATAAATCAAACCAAAGAGAGAAAGTGTTACAATATATTGCATGCAAAAGGTAAGCACTTGTGGCCCCGAGCTAACCCTAAATAAGCCAACACCAATCCTAGCTTGTTATAGAATTCAATAATCAAGTAGCTTTTTAATCAATTAATTCAGAAGAAAACAAGAATTACACAAGTGCTCTGCTATGTATCAAAAACATAAAAATCCATTCCATTGTTGCGTACGTACATGCAAAACTATGATCCATGTAATTTGCCTCTTATTGCATGCGTGCTGCGTTATACTACTATTTTTATATAATTCATATTATATTTTTAAAATGCGATTACAAATAATAATTATTGAATAATCATCTGATTTCCTGAACGATACGTACGTATAAAGACGTTAATTAATTGACAAACCAACCCCATGATCGAAAGATGATGATATATGATCACTATATATGCTCCATAAAGCTATTACTGATTTTAATTTCTTTCGAATAATTATGGCCGGAGAGAATGATTAGGAGGTGTTTTTGCTACAGTTTAGCCCAAAAATATTAATTAGTCAGCCATGCAATGAAACTTTCCCCCCTTTTTCATTAAATATTAATTGTTTAATTAAAGTTAGTTATTTTGATTAATTAACGAGAAGACTTTAGAGGATAATGGGGGATCATAGAGATCAATTAAAAGCTTAATTATGGTTAACTATCGCTGATTTAATTAATTATTAAACCATCACCCCCCAGAAATCAAGGTTTCCAGGTTTTAATTAATTAATTAATTAATTAACGACCCCTTTTAACTGCTAAGTAGACTCTTAGTCTTTGTTGGATTGATGTTGCATACTCGGACAAAACGGCAATCCCACCACAATTCGCATTGCTTTGCGCGTGTATTGCACGCTACTTCGACAAACCAATTAACCCAAGTAATTAATTACACGCTCTCTAAGTGGGGGGAAGTGAGAGAGGAGAAATGGGACTGCAACCCTAATTTTTTAAACCCTCGCAAGTAGAAAAATCTAAAGACCAGGAATCTTGTTCTCCAATTTTAACCAATTATCTTTCTCAGTAAACAGAAACCCCACTCCCATAACGTTTGTTGCAGCATTCTCAAAGCCTTAAACTGGGCGTGATAGTCGCCGGTTCACGAGAATCTAGGCCATTCTTGTTCTTATTCAACGCATTTCTTCTTCTCCTCGATGTTTTCTGCTTCTAGGTAGCTTATGCTTCTGCTTCAGCCGATTCTTCCCTTTTTGCTTTTGCTTTTCCTTTTGCTTTAACTGCTAACTACCCCTACGCATACTTTATATATATATATATATAATACATTAGATTATAGGTTTTGCTTGTAGCTTACAGAATCCAATTTCCATGCAGTTAAATACAAATAATATATATATTCATGTGCATAACTGCTGTGATTACGTACGTTTACACCCATTTACTTGAAATAATTACAAATAATAATGTGGGTCGTAGCTGGACTTCGATTACTTTATGTTATGAGGGTCTGAATTGAATATTAATTGTAGTAGTGGTAATGCTTCTTTCTGTTGTTGTAGTTCTTCTTCTTCTTCTGTTCAAAACTGGGAAAAAAAAGGTAGGTTTGGCATTGATGGTGTTAGAGAAATGGCTTTAGGTAAAACATTATAATATAATATTATGGTATTGCTGTGACCTGTAGCTATTGTGAGTATTCGATAAAGCATGGAAAAGCTTGTGACTGAGTGAGAAATTAATGGTGGAATGGTCAAAAAGGAAAGCAGCTATACCACCTTACCTATAGCTTAGCTATTTTTATCAGAGTTTTTGTCTACCTTATATATTTTTTTACCATGGACCACTTCCCATTTCGTTTCATCCTTGTAAATTTGTGGTCATGCATATTCCCCTACCAAAAAAGAAAACAAAAATAAAATCTAAAGATAAAATTTGGTTAGTAAGTAATTAAGATGCTGCGCGCTTAGGTTGAACTTGATTTGATTATTCAGAAACTGTATAATAATATTGGATAAATAATATATATAAATATTGTTTAAGTTAGCATTTGAATAATGGAAATGGATATATTATCGTATTTATTATTATGTTAAGGTGAGACAAATGATACTTTGAATTCACATGGATCTTAATTAATTAGTTAATAAATTAAATGGGTTTATTTGCAGCACTAAAAAGGAACAATCTTCCTGTAATTATTGAAACCGCAGTAAGCACTGTGGTTTGGTTTTGGATTTATCAGGCAATACCTAATATATAGGTAGTGTACAGAGACGACAACACGTATACAAATTCAAAAAATTAAAATTATTATTGTTGTTATTAAGACAAGAAGCATTTACTATGTGTATAGGTCTCGTATAGCTTGATTAAATTATGTAGAATTTATTGATTGGTGTGATGTTAATGAAGGGTTGATTGGATCGGAAGCATTAAATTCTATAAAAGGGCTTTTTTCCCTACAAGTGAGTGCCAAGACGCAAGCCGAAGCAACCAAGAAAACAGTCCTGCAGGTATTAATGAAAAATGGGATCAATCAGAAGCAACTTATAATTAAAATAAAATAAAATAAAAGATAAGCCTATTGGGCATTGGCCCCTTTGTATGTACATACATGGCATTGGCATGCAACAACTGCGAGTTCAAGGAAGGTATTGGGAATTGCAGATTAGCATGAAATTCTGGTTTTGAATATATTATCCAATAACGGTGTGTTATAGATCAACGAAATCGAGAGCACAACGTTTATTCAGCCATTTAAGTTACCGCACTGCTCATTTTTGGGATTTTTCTCTTCCCTTTTTCTTTCATTGGAGCAGATATGAAGTACTTATAATTTAGTTTTTGTGATATTTAAAATAATTAAAAATGTAATTTTTGAGTGAACATCAACTTTGACGATGAATTCTGATGTTCCCGAGGTAAATTCATCATTCGAAGATATATCATACAATTCGGTTAAATGTGCACTAAGAATTGCTGGAACGTCCCAGCAATGTTATAATAAATGGCATCAAATTTAAAACACTTCATTTGGCAATGGCGCAAATCACTAAAAATCTGAAGAAAACACAGCGCAGATATCATCTTATAATTTACTTCGGGGCCATAATTCAACAGAAAGTCTACAGCACAAAAATGGGGCATGAACAATTTCAATTTAAATTGCTAATTGATATGATCATACAGACGAGGACTACAGCTACATCCTACATATGGTACAATACAAATATCTCTGGCACTCCCTTCCAAATCTAAAGTTGGTGCACCACCCATTTGTCATTAGCTATTTTTATCAGATTAACCGGAAACTGGCCGAAAAACACCTTTGAGTTCATCGTAAAACCATCTGCAGAGCAAAAAATTTCTGTCATCAGAAGAAAAAAGATGACACAAGTGAACTCATTTTCTACTTGAATAAAATATCAAACAATCTATCACAATTCCAGATGCCAAAACTAGAAGACCAGCTTTGAGGTTACATGACAGAGACTCGTAAAATTACTTCTATCAAGAAAGACGTGGCTAAAGAGAAGCATCCTTGGCACACATCTTCCAACTTCAGTTACATTTACTGCTGTTGCCAATCTTGACGCTCTCTTGGTCAGTATTTTTCAGATATTTACCTAAAAATATTCCAAAACATATAGTCCCAACGCTCGGTTTCCTCTCTCTTCTTTCCCTTACCAAGAGTGCTTTCCATCACGCAGATATGCTCCCAAGTAAATCAGTATGATATTAAGTCTTGTGGTGTTCCGAAATAATATTGTGCTCTAATAAAACAAGTAAAATTACTAGTATCCTAGGTACAACTATCTTCAACAGGAGAAAAAAACCACATTTAGACATCAACATGGATACACAAACATATCATGCATCTTTTGAAAAGCGATTGTAAAGCATGATGAAGGACTTATATAATGTGACTTATAATGTGTAGTATGATTGAGATAAAGAAACATACTGGCACAAGAACAACGGCTGTCTTCCTTTATTTGCCTCATTCCCTAATTGATTTCGTCTTTCACTCTTTTCCTTAAACTTGCCAGGAGGGAGAACTTCACATGGGCCTTGAATCAAGCCAGCCATTACAGTACTCTCATTATTAGATTCATAGAGCTGCAAATACTAACAGTGTGTTAAAATGAAAACTTATATGCATAATAACATAAACTAAACCAAATTCAAGAAAAAGGAAAGGCAGATTTTCAATTAATAAAACAGAAGCCCATAAGTCAGAAGTATCCTCCCCAAGTTTGTGACCTCCCCCTCAGTTAAACCAGGCAGGAAAACCACCTAAATTTACGTTTACATTAAAAATTAATCTAAATTAGAAGTACACATAAGAAGAGTACATTTCAGAAGCTAATTCACCTCATTGCTTTCAGGGGCACATGGGCGGCCAACGGCCTCTGGCAAGTCACCCGGAAAGAAGCACCTGTTGACCATAACCCACTTTGACCCGGTTCCAGCATCCTCCCACATGGCCTGCAATAGAAAATAAAAATCACTGCACATTAAAAACCAACAAAGGAAAAAGTATGCATATAAGAGAATATTTGTACAGATTTTCAAGCAAAATGAGTTCCAGGATATGCAGATAATATGCTTGCCTGAAGTTTAGAAGGTATCAACTTGTTGGGGCTAGAATGCAGAAGGGCATGATCCTGCACTTTATATTTTACTCCATCAATGCAACAAGACTGGTAAAAAATTTTCCCATCCACAGCTTGAAGTATGTCACCAATCCATGCCACATTGTGCAAGACATTAGACAAAGTCACAGAATTCCCAAAAGGGTTTGGCCGTGCAGCAGCTTGCTCATCTACTTTAGCTATAGAGTTGTTTTCGTGATAATTCTTTAAAGAAACTTCAGCACAGTTTGGAAAATCTGCACGAGCTACTTGTGAATTTTGTGTAGGTTGTGACAGATCAGAATTATTACTAAATGTGTCTGACAATATAGCAGGAGGCTGTAATTGCATTTCAGAAGCCAATTTCTCTGAGTGTGTAGATGATTCACGTACTTGAGTAGGTTGGGTTGATCTCTCACTAGAAACTAAAGGAGGAGAATTGCAAACAATCCCTGAAGCATTTGTTGAGTTACTTGGGCAAGTTCCAGTTGAAATTTCCTGATCCATATTTTTTGTGCTGGATACAAAATGACCCCCTTGTGTTGCTCTCATATTGTGTATTTTTGAATCAGATGCAAACTCAACAGAGTTGCTGCCCACAGTGCCAGACCCGGTAGAACTCCCATTTACTGTTATCTTCTGCTGATTATTGACCTTTGGATCTAGAGGTCCAACTTTCTTATCTGAAGAAGACTGAAGTACTGGTGCACTGGAAGGCATTTTCGGTGCATTTATACTTCTCATGACACGACCATATTTAGGGGGCAAAGGCTTTCCATTGCTTAATTTCAAGCAACTCATGCAGTGCCACTCACCACCTCTAGGGATTCCTTTATGATTATTTATTTGCAAACATTTTAAGTGAAATCCTTTCTCACATGCATCACAAAGAACTACAGTTTCCACCTCATTGGCAGTAAGTTTGCATATTTGGCAAGTCAAAGCCTTGTTCATATATTCCCTTGAAGGAGGGGTCCAAGCAGGACGCTCAGGAAGCCTCGGATGTAATAGCTTCTGAATAATTTTAGCAATTTCATTGTGACTGTTTCCAAATTGTGAAGCTTGAACAAGATTCGTGCCTTGTGAAGCCTGATGCATGCTAGCCATATTTCCTGATGCAGTTTGAGTAATAAATGGTCTAAAGGTCTGATCTCTTGCAGCTTGAGGAGCCGTACGTGACATATCAGCAGGGCCCTCAACCTTGACAGAAATATAATTTGGCACCTTGTTTTCTAGTCCAGGTTTAGCCAACAAGGCAGATTGGGGCTGTACAGTCCATGTTGGAGCATTCACCAGTGGATAACTTGTAGAAGCATTTGCTGCAAATACATAAATGTGAATGGTACAATCAAATGAAGTGTAAATACTTTATTAGGAAAAGAAGCATAAAACAAAAGGAAACTAATGATGAGAAATATGTTGATACTGAATGGCTTAATATTTTATTTAGGAAAAAGAATCATGGCTGGAGTTCGGACTAAACCAAGAAGTGAAAATAGATGACATCAGTTACCGCTCACTCCATTATTTGTACTCAGAGAAAAGAGGGAAGGAATTACCTTGCACTTGCGGTACATACGAAGACCCATTTGATACTGCATCCAGCTTAATTTGCTGCCTCTCCACCCTCGGCAGGGCTAATGAAGATGAATCTCTAGCTAAATGACTGCCAGGCAACCCAGTGGAAACTGTAGGAACTCTTACATCGTGGTTCGGCAACTGATATGGTTGAGATGTAGAAGTTGTAGCATGGGCATGAACAGATGAAGAGGGAAAGCCTCCAGAGGATAGAGTTGGTGAAGTACTTATTTTATCTGATGGAAAAATGCGTACCGTATGTGGTGTTCCACGGTTTTCAGCTGTAGCACCAAAACTTGTCTGCAATGGGTGAGAAGTATATGCTGTAGGTTGTGTTGTGAATTTCTTGGATTCTTCCATCTGGATAAAAAAGGGAAAGGAAATATTATAATTAGCATACTGTATAGTGCCACACAACATGTTATAGTAGTAATTCCAAAGAAAACAATTTATTAGTTTAGGATACTTAGTGCAAATCACTGTTGTCAAAGATCAAGAAAAACTATAACCTCAGATCTACCATTTTAGCAGAACATATGCATGTATTTCAGATTCTGTCAAAAGCAGCTTAGGGTACATTGGAGCCTGTTGTGTTTCTACTTACCTTTGAGAGCACAGGAGTTTAAGTATTTAGTAAATAGGACCACTCACTTTTCCACTTATGTTTGATATCTAGTGATTCTAACCCACAACTGTAGTTTCAAAGTAGAAAACAACTCAATCCAAAAGATAACCTTAATCGGTTAAACATAACTATGTTCCATATTATAATACCAATAAAACAGGAACAAACATGGATCAACATCAAATAATGATACCAAATTCAGTGAAACGAAACAACCAACCTTAAGTGAATAAATACATAAAAATCCACATCAATCAAACAGCACAAAATGAATCCAAACCAGCATACGATCCTTTTTTTACCCTGATAGAAAACAAACCAACCATCCATCTCAAACCCTACAAAACCAAAACCCTCATCTTCCAAGTGCAACCCAACCTTCTTATACATTCTAACAATGAAATAAATTCAACTTATTATTCTTCCTAATCTTTTCATTGACAAAACATAGAACAGTGAAGAAAATTAAACAAGAGTTTCAAATTCAATGAACCAAATACCAATGCAAAACTGGTAAAAGAATATAAGGAATTATTCCATTAATATGAAAACCAACTGGAAGTAACATAGAACAAAAAGCAACTTAATACTGGTAATTGCATAAATTATATGCAAAAATCAATTTAATCCACAAAAACTCACCCCACAAATACCAAAAACATAACATAAAGAAGTTGAAATTATTTTCTCCCTCCACATTTTTCCATCACTGCAAGTACAGTGGTAGACAATATCAAACAATAGCCCAAAGAACAGAATAGTAAAACCAAGCTACAACCTTGAATCCCATAAAAACCACATAAACCCACAAAAACAAAACCCCTCACCTTCCATTACCGAACCTACCATCAAGAACGATTGCCAAACACACAAAAACAACATTAAAAATCTAATTAACCAGAATGAAGAAAAGAACCACGATTACTCAACCCGAGAAACCATTCAAACCTGCTAAAGAAAATCCTTTACCTTCCTCTAACTAAGCTCTCCATTAAAGTTTTTAAAAATCAAATTTCAACTGAAACTAAACAGAATTGCAAAAAACGTAAAAGAAAACACACATATATGCCAAATTAACCAAAATTAGAACCGAACTACAAATTCCAATCCCATAAAAACAAGCTAAAATAACGATAAAAGAAAATTCCCTTTTTACCTTCCTCTTACTAAGCTCAACTTTTTCCTTAATATTCAATCTTTGTCCACGAAACCCTAATTTCTGCTCCTTAACCCTTCCATTAAGTCCCAAATCCTCAATCAAATTCACAATTGCGTCCCTCGCAAGAATGTCTTTCGGCGCCAAGTCTTCACACATTTCCGCCAACTTCTCTCTTGCCTCAGCCATTAACCTTAGCTCCGCCTCCGTCGGCCCCTTCCCTCCACCCCTCATCCCCAACATGGCCGACAAGACCAGCACGATCTCCGCCACTCGCTTTGCCTCCTTCGCCGCCCCAGTTCGAGCTCTTTTATGAGACTTCATCACTGACTCTGCGGCTTCTCCGTTATCTGCCGCTCTTTTCTCGCCCGCGACGGTTGTTTTTGTTGTTGAAACTTCGGCTTCGGGGTTTAACGGTTCGTTTGGGGAAATACTAAGCGCTGGATCCATTGCTTTTCAGAGTAAAGCGCATGAACGGTGTCGTTTTCGTGGAGCCTGAACGAGAGATGTTAGGAGGCAATGAGAGAGAGAGAGAGAGAAAGAGGGGTTTATTTAGAATTTAATTTGTACGGGTTATTACGTGACCCGGTACCTTTTGGGGTTGAATTCGGGTTTGTTTGACCGGGTTCATTATGGACTAGGATTCTAGGTCCGATATCGAGAGCGCTACACTTCTTGTGATAAATAAATACCCTTTCGTCTATTATTAAAATAATTTCAATGGTTTCATATTTACTTTGTGCAATAATTAAAAAAATATTCTGATTTATATAAAAATAAGTTTTTTTTTAATTTTTTAAAATCCATTCTCCAATTCTATGAATACTAGCAGGTTCTCAAAAATTATTAATCTCTTCTTTTAGTAATAAAAAATATTTTTCGTATATATTGAATATATTAAATCATTCATTTTTTTAGAAATTTTAAATTACAATTTTTATATTAAAAATTAAAATTTAAAGTATATTTTAAAATTTTAAGACTTAAACCATCCAACATAAATATAAAATTAAAAAAAAAAAAAAACTATACGCATTGTAATATATCTACAAAGCTTTTCATAACCTCAAAATAAAAGTACTTTCAATTACAATAATCATATGCAAATTAAGTTGAAAGTTTCTCGTGAACATCATGCCTGTAATTTACCTGTTGATGGATGATATTATGCAATAAATTTACAAGTGAACCGACAAAATTCTGAATTCTATCATGCCAAAAAAGATACAACAATAATACAACATCACTTCTATTTAGCTTTAACTTAAGAGTTAAGTTTATATACACATAATATACAAAGTTTCTAGTTGTAGTAAAAATTGGCAGCTGATGGAGATAATTCTATTCTGTCAAGGCCAATATCACTGCAA